>CAJGYM010000090.1:0-303358 GCA_904845305.1 Caenorhabditis auriculariae
TGGCACTCAGCAAACTCCGCTTTCCTGAATTTTTGCGGTTTATCCTACGCACTTACATTCCGCAATTTTCACTTCTAATATAGTCTACCTTTTTTTCAATTTCCACCTGTCTTGACTTCCACTAAAATTTCTTCGCTTGTTTTGAACCTCATGTAGATGTTTTTATTTTTGCTCAATTTTTATTTTTCAGATAAAAGATGAACTTGTCGCGGAAGGTACTCGCTTCTTCGAGAGCAAAAAGTTCAACTCTCCAAATCGAAGTTCTTGAATTTGAAAGAACAATGATTCAGGGAAGTTTTGGGTGAGTTCAATTTCCATTTTCTACCATTTGAATGAATTTTTCAGAAGAAAATCCATGAGCGAAACACTATTTTGGTTTGATCACCTGCCTACCAAAGGCGTACTATATCGGCTGCTACAGATAGTAAGAAAAGACAAGCTGAACTTCAACTAAGAAACTCAACTTTCAGGAAATATAGATGAGGCTTCAATTGGAGGCTTCAATTAGATGAGAGGCTTTTAAGCCTTCCAGTGGAACCCTTTTCTCTCATGAGGTACCATCTTTCGGCAATTTCGTACCTTTATGTTGATTTTCAGGTGCGCGCCCTCCACTCCCTCCCTCCCCTTGTTGTTTTGCTCATTCAGTGTGGTTCCCACGGGCTCTCGAAAGACTTTTGAAGATCTTCAATCGAAGAAGACGAAACCGCGTGGAGGAACGTGAAAGAAAAGAGGAAGAGCGTAAAGCATCTTTTGCAATTTTGCAGATTGAATTTGATTTTTCAGGTAGAAGCGAAGGCTCATAATTAGAGCGCGCCAAGACTCTCGAAGAATCTTCTTCAATTGAAAAAACAGCATAGGGTGGAGGAAGGTGGAAAAACAGACGCGGAGGACGTCAGAGTAAACGAACTCAACCAGGGCCCAGAAGTCAATAGTTTTTCCAGCACGGTAATACAGCGCGCGTCGAAAGTATATGAAGTTTTCAACTGAGACATTTCTGCTCGGTGGGGATAATTTGAGGATGTTCTGAAGGCGTAAGCATCTTTTTGCAATTTTGCAGATTGAATTTGATTTTTTTCAGGTAGAAGCGAAGGCTCATAATTAGAGCGCGCCAAAGACTCTCGAAGAATCTTCTTCAATTGAAAAAAACAGCATAGGGTGGAGGAAGGTGAAAAAACAGACGCGGAGGACGTCGGGTAAACGAACTCAACCAGGGCCCAGAAGTCAATAGTTTTCCAGCACGGTAATACAGCGCGCGTCGAAAGTATATGAAGTTTTCAACTGAGACATTTCTGCTCGGTGGGGATAATTTGAGGATGTTCTGAAGGCGTAAGCATCTTTTGCAATTTTGCAGATTGAATTTGATTTTTCAGGTAGAAGCGAAGGCTCATAATTAGAGCGCGCCAAGACTCTCGAAGAATCTTCTTCAATTGAAAAACAGCATAGGGTGGAGGAAGGTGGAAAAAAACAGACGCGGAGGACGTCAGGGTAAACGAACTCAACCAGGGCCCAGAAGTCAATAGTTTTTCCAGCACGGTAATACAGCGCGCGTCGAAAGTATATGAAGTTTTCAACTGAGACATTTCTGCTCGGTGGGGATAATTTGAGGATGTTCTGAAGGCGTAAGCATCTTTTTGCAATTTTTGCAGATTGAATTTGATTTTTTTCAGGTAGAAGCGAAGGCTCATAATTAGAGCGCGCCAAGACTCTCGAAGAATCTTCTTCAATTGAAAAACAGCATAGGAGTGGAGGAAGGTGGAAAAAAACAGACGCGGAGGACGTCAGGTAAACAGAACTCAACCAGGGCCCAGAAGTCAATAGTTTTCCAGCACGGTAATACAGCGCGCGTCGAAAGTATATGAAGTTTTCAACTGAGACATTTCTGCTCGGTGGGGATAATTTGAGGATGTTCTGAAGGCGTAAGCATCTTTTGCAATTTTGCAGATTGAATTTGATTTTTCAGGTAGAAGCGAAGGCTCATAATTAGAGCGCGCCAAGACTCTCGAAGAATCTTCTTCAATTGAAAAACAGCATAGGGTGGAGGAAGGTGGAAAAACAGACGCGGAGGACGTCGGGTAAACGAACTCAACCAGGGCCCAGAAGTCAATAGTTTTCCAGCACGGTAATACAGCGCGCGTCGAAAGTATATGAAGTTTTCAACTGAGACATTTCTGCTCGGTGGGGATAATTTGAGGATGTTCTGAAGGCGTAAGCATCTTTTTGCAATTTTGCAGATTGAATTTGATTTTTTTCAGGTAGAAGCGAAGGCTCATAATTAGAGCGCGCCAAGACTCTCGAAGAATCTTCTTCAATTGAAAAACAGCATAGGGTGGAGGAAGGTGGAAAAACAGACGCGGAGGACGTCGGGTAAACGAACTCAACCAGGGCCCAGAAGTCAATAGTTTTCCAGCACGGTAATACAGCGCGCGTCGAAAGTATATGAAGTTTTCAACTGAGACATTTCTGCTCGGTGGGGATAATTTGAGGATGTTCTGAAGGCGTAAGCATCTTTTGCAATTTTGCAGATTGAATTTGATTTTTCAGGTAGAAGCGAAGGCTCATAATTAGAGCACGCCGAGACTCTCGAAGAATCTTCTTCAATTGAAAAAAACAGCATAGGGTGGAGGAAGGTGGAAAAAAACAGACGCGGAGGACGTCGGGTAAAACGAACTCAACCAGGGCCCAGAAGTCAATAGTTTTCCAGCACGGTAATACAGCGCGCGTCGAAAGTATATGAAGTTTTTCAACTGAGACATTTCTGCTCGGTGGGGATAATTTGAGGATGTTCTGAAGGCGTAAGCATCTTTTGCAATTTTGCAGATTGAATTTGATTTTTTTCAGGTAGAAGCGAAGGCTCATAATTAGAGCACGCCGAGACTCTCGAAGAATCTTCTTCAATTGAAAAAAACAGCATAGGGTGGAGGAAGGTGGAAAAAAACAGACGCGGAGGACGTCAGGTAAACGAACTCAACCAGGGCCCAGAAGTCAATAGTTTTTCAGCACGGTAATACAGCGCGCGTCGAAAGTATATGAAGTTTTCAACTGAGACATTTCTGCTCGGTGGGGATAATTTGAGGATGTTCTGAAGGCGTAAGCATCTTTTGCAATTTTGCAGATTGAATTTGATTTTTCAGGTAGAAGCGAAGGCTCATAATTAGAGCACGCCGAGACTCTCGAAGAATCTTCTTCAATTGAAAAACAGCATAGGGTGGAGGAAGGTGGAAAAACAGACGCGGAGGACGTCGGGTAAACGAACTCAACCAGGGCCCAGAAGTCAATAGTTTTTCAGCACGGTAATACAGCGCGCGTCGAAAGTATATGAAGTTTTCAACTGAGACATTTCTGCTCGGTGGGGATAATTTGAGGATGTTCTGAAGGCGTAAGCATCTTTTGCAATTTTGCAGATTGAATTTGATTTTTCAGGTAGAAGCGAAGGCTCATAATTAGAGCACGCCGAGACTCTCGAAGAATCTTCTTCAATTGAAAAACAGCATAGGGTGGAGGAAGGTGGAAAAAAACAGACGCGGAGGACGTCAGGGTAAAACGAACTCAACCAGGGCCCAGAAGTCAATAGTTTTTCAGCACGGTAATAAGTAGTTCTCCATTTTTATTTAATAATAAAATTCCATTCTCAACCTATTTCTTTTCCGTGATCCAAATTACCCGAGAAGGAAGACTTCCGCTCTCTGCACCTCATTTTTGGTGTAAAATCACCATCCTGTCCAACGTGTCTGTAAAAAGTTATTTTTCTGAATGCCTTTTTCGAAAATGAAGAAACTTTTTAATTTTACCTGTCTTATCATCTCAAAGGCCGTTCAAGGTGCGTGATCACCATCCCAATCAACATTACGGCGTTTGCCCCTGGGTTCCTTTCTAAAAGTCCCACAGCCGTTGTAAGACCGTAACTGGAAAAGGATCAGAAGGCTTAAAGAAGAGATAGAAGTTCACACTATTGGTTGCTTTTGTTGAAAGCGGATGGGGGTGAGCGAGAAGTTTATCCCACCGCAAGTCACAGATGCTTGTAACATCCTAAGAGACGAAAATCGCCAGTAAAACTTCTGGTTCTGAGAGAGATACAGAACAGGCGGGGTACTTATTTTATTGTTTCATGAAAGCTAGAAAACGTGTTTTTTATGAATTTTACTGGAATATTATGATTTTTGAAGATTGGAAAACGGACGTCAAATCGTTCTATTTTTGTTTGTTATTTCGGAAGCGATTATACTCTCAAACAGGGAATTATGAAAAATTAATAATGAAATCGCAGTTAATTTCAAAATCATCTTTAAAAATAGTTCACTCACGAATTTATACTTTCAACTTAACTTGAACCGTTTTTCAGAAGTTTTCTCAATCTCAATCTTCTACGTTCGACAACCCGACAACGTCCAGCGACACGATCTTTGCAGCTTTCAACGACGCCATCAATTACGTGAACAATTTAAAAATAACCTCTGGACTGGTTTCTTGGCAAGAATGGAGATTTGGTCATTTTTCTGGAGAGTTTTCATTTTCTTGAGTCTCTAAAGAGCAAATTGAGAAAGTTTTTCAATTTTTTCGGACAGTTTTGAAGAAGATTTTTTTCCTTTGTAAAACCCGAGTTCACGATTTTATTATATGGTATCACTTGAA
The DNA here is from genome assembly GCA_904845305.1 of Caenorhabditis auriculariae. NCBI lineage: Eukaryota > Metazoa > Nematoda > Chromadorea > Rhabditida > Rhabditidae > Caenorhabditis > Caenorhabditis auriculariae. Next base: position 4,630 of record CAJGYM010000090.1, read on the forward strand.
TTTTTTCCGCGCCGAATTTTTGAACCTTCGTTATTAGCTTTTCCGTTTACTGGATCGATGTCGTTTCGACGGCTGAAAATTTTCGATCTCCTTCCATCTTTTTCTTCTTGTATTTCTTTTCAGTTATTTCAAATTGAGAAATTAGATTTTTTTCACTGGAACACCTCAAATGATTACTTTTTTTGAAAAAGTTTTGTTCGTTTTGAATTTTTCGTTGACGTATTGCTTTTTTCTGTAGAAATTTTTACCGTTTATATAATTTTTTTATCAGTCAAGTAATTTATTCATTTCGAAAAAGCAAAATAATGTAGAAACAATTGAAAAATTGTGGGATTTGGAAACAAAAGTGAAATTTAAAAAAGTTCTGTTATTTAATAGTCATAGCCAGGATCCAAGAAAAAAACCCTTATAGTAGAACAATTCTTATATTTCTAGGGAGAGGGAGACATACAAACACAGAATTGATGAAATGGGGGTCTTCATGTAAACTACACAACCTTACGCCTTCAGAACATCCACAAATTATCTCCAAGGTTTAGAACTGCCATATTTGAAAACTTCTAATACTTTTGCACGCTCTTTATTGGCGTGCTGAAGAACTATTGATACGGAAAAAACACGTAACTCAGGACGTGCGGACTGCTGACCAATAAAAAAAGAAAATAAAAGCATCGGTCAAATTCTTTTTCCCGACATCCTCCTAGGTGTCCGTTTTTTTCACGTTCCTCCACGCGGTTTTGTCTTTCAATTGAAGAAAATCTTCAAGTGTCTCGGCGCGCTCTAATTATGAGCTCTCGCTTCTACCTGAAAAATCAAATTCAATCTGCGAAATTGCGAAAAGATGCTTACGCCTTCCGTTTTTTCACGTTTTTAGATGTGACATCACCATCATGTCCAACATGTCTGTAGAAGTTATTTCTGAAAGTGTTTCTTTTTTTTTTGAATATTGAGAAACTTTTAATTTTACCTGTCTTATCTTCTCGAAGACCGTTCAAGGTGAGTTACCACCATCCCAATCAACATTACTGCGTTTGCCCCTGTGTTACTTTCTGGAAATCTCACAGCCTTTGTATGACCGTTGAGAAGGTTCCGGTAACTGAAAAAGAATCAGAAGGCTCAAAAAAATGAGAAAAGTTCTCACTTTGGATTCTCTGCTCCGTAGGATAACGGGATGAGCGAGAAGCTTTTTCCGCCGTTCGTTTCGCGAATCACCATATCAAAAAAACATACCTGAAATTATGAAAATTAATTGAAAATCCTTCTAGGTAAAAAGCTCACCAGACCGATGTTTCTATGACGTTGGAATCAGAAGCCATGAATCCGCGGCATGTTCTCGTCCCTGAGAGCTTTGGCGATGGCGGTCGAAATGAACGCCTGAATGCATAAATATTGAGAAAGAAGGCAATTCAGCTGTATTACAGTTGATACTTTTTTTGGAGATGAATGAGTGAAAAATTTTTTCGAATGCTCCTTTTTCTTTATGTTCGATGCTAAAAGACTCACTCCGCTAACTTCTCATCGTTGAATCCCGAGCGATGGATTACGATGCGCGGAAGCACTTCACATCTTTCGAGGACGACTTTGACCGCTTTCACAAAGCTTTGTGCGGTGAGATCACTATCCCGACCAACATATCTGAAAAAAACGTTTTACAATAATCCCCTTTTCAACTTCAAATTTATTGATCTCTACATTTTTCAATCACCGAACCGAGCAAGAACTCACTTTTGAGCACTGTAAATGGTGACAAATCACCATCCTGACGAACATCGCTGTCAGGTCCTTTGCCCGACGAGAACACGTAGCGAGGAGACATCGAGAGTTCGATGCTCCCCAACAGCTCCCGCGACCGCGACACTTTGTCGCTGTCGGGCTCTTCCTCGCGGGCAACCTCTTTCTGTAGACTTCCGCCTGCAGTCTATCCGCTGAAAATAGCTCCTATATTCAATGACCAAATCTATCAATTCAGCATGAACAATGAACTAAGAAAAAGAAAGTTTTGCCAAGCCAACATGAGTATCTTTGATTGGAAAACTGGAATAAAAGTTTTATTTCTTAGTAATTACTTTATTTTTCGTCGCATCAGTCACATTCAAAAAGCTCTATTTAAGCTGAGAATGGACTTCCAGTCTGCCGAGATGTATGAATAATCAAGTTCAACATTTCCTTTTCATTTCTATACTGTAAATAAAGATTAGGGAGGCAACTCACCACCATGTCCTCTTTCGCGTTAGTTTTTCTTCCTTTCGCGAGGTTGGGTCGCCGGAAGAAGAGACGCACAGTTTCGAACGTCGATCGAGGTGATGCTATCACCATCCCGACCAAGATCACTGAATTTGAGAATTAGTTTTTTAATCAGATTTTGGTGCTGAGACAAGACAGCGTTACATAAATTGGCCATTTTTTGAATTCGAACAAAAAGGGAACTGTTGTAGAGTTGATGCTGTATCCTCAGAGAAGTTACACAGGGGTTTTCGGTCAGAAACTTTCTTGTAAGGGGTTCAATCATTCTGAAAATTACTGGAGCTTCGAAGAATGTTGTTTTTAGCATTCTGCTAAAGTTTTTAACTCAATTACAACACCATGTGGAAAAATGAGTTCTGCTGTTTTCGATCTTTCCTTTCTAGCAAAATACGGAAAGATATCAAAAATCTGTAAATGCCATTCGATTCAGAGTACAGAATAACCCCCAGAGCCAAACTTTATCCTAGCACTTTTTCTACGAAAATTCCATCGAAAAAACGGTTTTTCGACCGTTCAATAAGGATAGGACCATTTGGAAATTTTGACTTTCATTGGTATTATTTTGGTCAATTTCTCTTTTTGATGAGTGGTTTTTTTGTTCTCATATCATTTGTTTCCAAGTTTTCTGGTTTCCTTTTCATATATTCCAGGTTTAAAAATATTTTATATCGAAAATAGGGAAAAATGACGTTTTTTGAGTTTGCATCAAAATATTCGAACGAGTAATTTTTTGCAGTACTTTGAGTAAACTTATCTGATTAATAAAAACAGTTCAACATTCAGAGAAGTTCGAGAAAATTCGTTTAATAGTTAGAAAACCAGTTACAAGATGATGTATCGTGACCAAATTTCAGACAGCCGTCGTGTTCGACCGTTTTCTTTCTGTTTGTGGTTGGATTGGCGGTATACCGGTTTTGAAAGAATTTTGAAGGTGCTATGAACATAACTCACCAACAAGAAAATCTAAAAATTTTATTTATTACGTAGATACCTTGGAGCTGTTGGAGTCGTCGGAGCCGTTTGAACCTTCCTTCGGTGGCGTTTGAGACGTTCAAGCCGCTTTTACCGGTAAAGGCGTTCGAGCCGTTGGATACATCGCAGACATCGGAGTCGTTTGAACCGTCGGAGCCGTTGGACACGAAAAAAGTTTTATTTACTACGTAGAATGCCTAGAAAATGTGGAGAGAAACTGGTACCCGCGTTCATCGAAGATATTGTTTCAAATAGAGCGTTCCGCGAATTTTTAGTTTGTCAAAAAAAAAGCTTTAATGAGAACGTGCAACAAAAGAATTTTTCATTAGAATTAAAACTTTTTTTATATGATTTATTTATATGTACCTCAAACAGTTCGAATATCAGTCGGAAGGGTGTTTTTGCTTCGTGAGGATCGCCAATTTTCATGCAATCCAACTAAGTGTCTTTTTTGGGGTTGGAGCACTTTCAGAAACCCTTTAAAAAAAGTACACCGCCATTCCGACTACATACAGAAAGATAAACGGTCGAAAACGACGGCAGTAGTGTTTTTCAAACCTTTTTTTTGTTTTTCTGAATGATTAAATGTCTCTTTTAAAAGGATAAGTTTACTCAAAGTACTGGAAAAATCAATCGCTCGAATATTTTGATGCAAACTCAAAAAAACGTCATTTTTCCCTATTTTTCGATATAAAATATTTTTTTAAACCTGGAATATATGAGAAGGAAACCGTAGAAAACTTGGTAGCAAATAATATGAGAACAAAAAAACCACTCATCAAGAAAAGAAATTGACCAAAAAATACCAAAAAACCTTTTTTTCGATGGCATTTTCGTAGAAAAAGTGCTAGAACAAAGTTTGGCTCTGGAGGTTGTTTTGTACTCTGAATCGAATGGCACTTACAGATTTTTGATATCTTTCCGTGTTTTGCGAAAAGACAGAAAAAAAGTACTTATTATCAGAAAGGCAACAGGTGTGGAATTTTCATTCTATAAAACTTTCACAGACGCGATGAAAAAAGATTTTTCGGATTCTTTCCGGTAATTTCATATTCAGAATATCTAGAAGACAAAAAATAAATGAGTAAAAATCAAAAATGGGTTTTATGCACACCCTGAAACAGTTCAAGTAAAAACAAAATAAAATTCATTTACGCTCTCCGTAACGTGCTTAGAGGAATACAAAGGATTTGTTAAGGTAACTTCGAGGTTTTCTATCATAGAAACAGTGCAAACTTAGTTGTTACGAAGACTGTAATCTAAAAGAAAATTATGTTTGCGGAAAAAAAGGTTAATAGTATTTCCGACAGCAATCTCAATTTGTCCGTTTGCGCGCCACTTATCCATTTACTCTAGGTTATTATGTAGATGAGTTAGAGAGGGGAAAATAATTGGAGAACACATTTTGAGATTCTCAGCGTAAAGTAGACAAAGTCATCTACAATGTCTCACACAGATTATTCAGCAAACGATATCGGTAGAAAATCAAACCTTTTTCGTGAAGTCTTCTGGAGTTCCGCTCCCCAGTTGAGCGAGGCCTCTGAGAACGAGATGCGCCCAGGGCAACTGATAGACAAAAACGCCAATATATCCTATATCTGCAAAAATTTCATCCATCAAAAGAATGAAAATGAATTTAAAAAGTTGAAAAAAATCGAAAAAGTTCATGCAAGTTGCAAATAGATCAATTTCCCCAACAAATTTTTAAACTTCTTATCACTTGCAACAGGTTATGGGCAGGTACGCGATCAGTTAAAAAAAACATTGCAAACTATGACCGAGCTGAGTTCAAAAAGTTATAGAAACTGTTTAGGGAAAAAAAATAAGAGATGAAAAAACAGAAGCGAAAAATTCAATCTTCTCCGAAACGTTTATAGCCGGTTTATGGCTGACTTGATACAGCGAACGGGAAAAACGCAAGTTAAACCGCCCGTTCGCTGTCCCAAGCAAGCAGTGAGCGGGATATACACTGCCTCTGAACCTCGCGCCAAAAAGATCAAACTTTTATCCGCCGTTGAGGAGTCAAAACCTGTGACTATCCCAGCCTTCCGGTCAAAATATGTTCATTGTGAGAGGTTTCTCCAGCATTTTCTCTGTTAGTTGTCATTGAACAGCTCTGAGACGTTAGATTGAAAGTGAACCTGACGCAAAGCAACCCCCGTAGGCTAACGTTTGAAATTTTGGTTTTGCATAAACCGAGACTTTGAGCAAACGAAATGCGGTTAACCATTATTTTATATGCTTATTTTTATTTTTTTACTTTAACTATTTTGAAACATTCAAATCACGTGCCTTTGCAGAGTTTGACGAAAGTTGCGTGGAAGTTTCGGTGACCGAAGCGAAGTTCTGAAAAATGAAAGAATTTTGGATTTCCTGACAGGCAAGCAGAGAATAGAAACGCGATAAATTAGCAGATAACATGGTAGGTATGAAGATTCAGTAAATGACTGAGTACGGGATCGCATTTACGGTAGTTCAAGGCCTAGAGAGAAACAGGAACAACTGTTTTGACCCGAAACATTTATATTCGGTCCACCTCTTGTCGCCCAACAACGACAATCTGCAAAGTAAGGATCTTTCATTGTGCTTCTAAGAAGTCTTGAGAACCTGTCACATGAAAATTCACTTAAAATTCGGAAAATTGGAAAAGATTTTCCTTTCTCTGTATTATCATTTTGCCAGGCTGGCTTAACCAAAAATGGACTGCATTCTGCTGAGACCGCGTCTCACCCAGAAGGCGCCGCGTGGAGGCAGCAGTCCAAGCCTTCCGGTTAAGGATCTTTATTGGTTGCGTTAGCAAATGAGCCTAAACAACTTCCGACCCCACCAAATCTTTCACCCGACTCGCGGTGGCTTTCGCGCCTTTGCATCTTATATCAGGAGGACAGCAAAAAACGTTCGCCTTAATTTATTTTTCTGTCAGGACCGAGGCTATCCGTTTGAAGTACCTCCGTTACTATTTAGTAGCAAATTCCATCTCTGAAGCTGTACATGAATTTTTTTTTCGATAGAGAAATACGAATTGTAGGGGTTGTTTGTAGCAAAGAAGCGGAAATGATTGAGAACTTTTTTGGTTATTTTTCTCCAACTTTTCTGGTTATTTTTCTCCATGAAAAATTGCATGGAAGGGGATTTTTGATATGCGGTGTAAAACTACAGTACCGCTCAAAAGTGTATTAAGTTTTGGTTTTTTGAGGATATCTCAGCGAGTACTTATCCGATTTATATATAACTTTTAGGGATAATGTAAAATATACTTTGAAACATATACGGTATACAAATACATGTCCGCAATCACTGTGGCGCGTTTTAGGAATTTTTTGAATTCATGTTTTTTTATGCTTTTATTTTTTATTTATTTTTATTAAATTTTTAAAAAGTAATAATGTTGCCATGAGTTCTTTTTTTCCTGTTTTCAGACCCGGGAAGAACCTCTGGAAAAAAGGATTTGACTGATAACGACAAAAGAGCCATCGTTGTGGGTCGTCAAAATGGACTGACCATGATGACGTTGGCAGGAATGTTCGGCGTGACAGAGGCGTGCGTTTCTCAGTTCCTAAAGCGTTGAAAAGCTCAAGATGGCTCTACTAAGAGCCAACGCACTGGAAGACCACGTGTCACTGATCGTAATGACGATAGAGTCATTTTGAAGACGTCTAGAACCAATCCAAGACTCACCGCCCCTGCGATCAGACGGGAAGTTTTCTTGAATTCGCCATCTCCGCCATCCGTCTGGTCTGTGAAACGACGTCTGAATGTTGCTGGAGTCATGGGAAGACTTCCAGTGAAAAAACCGCTGATTTCTGAAAAGAATCGAGCTGGCAGGGTGAAGTGGGCGAAAGAGCATCTCAACTGGACCCGTCAAGACTGGAACAAGATACTGTGGTCCGACGAAACGGTCCTCCACCATGTTTCACAGTGGGTAATTGGTATTTCGGATGATATCTGGACCCAATTGGTCTATGAACCCACTGAATTCCGTCACTTCCAAAGAGGAGGAACTTGCTTTCGTCGGACTACAGAATCTTGTTCCAGTCTTGACGGGTCCAGTTGAGATGCTCTTTCGCCCACTTCACCCTGCCGGCTCGATTCTTTTCAGAAATCAGCGGTTTCTTCACTGGACGTCTTCCCATGATTCCAGCAGCATTCAGACGTCGTTTCACGGTCGAGACGGATGGCGGAGATGGCGAATTCAAGAAAACTTCCCGTCTGATCGCAGGGGCGGTGAGTCTTGGATTGGTTCTAGACGTCTTCAAAATGATTCTATCGTCATTACTGTTGAATATGTGAATTGATAGTGATCAAATAATAGATCACGTGAGAGATATCCCAACTAAGAGTATAAAAGAAGTCGGGAACTCAGATCATCATCACTCGTACCGCCCCCGTTTCGCCTCCAGCCTCGCCGTCGCTTCAAGCCTCGGACTGACGACTTCTCGTCTCTCCTCAACTTCATCTTTTTACCACACCTAGTTAATAAAACTATTGTGGGGTACTCTTCTTTCTGATAACGCACAAGATACATTAAAGTGGCGATCAGTAAGCGGACTAACTAAATAAAAGAAAGAAATAATGACGGAAAACCCTGTTGTGTCATCAAACTCATACCTGACGAAAGGACCCGGTGCCTACGTACCGGGCACGTCAGGGGAAATATATGAGAAGATGTTCAACAATTTTCTGAAGATGCGTAAAGTAACTGTGGATACGGAAAAAGCGTGCATATTAGTATGCGAAATAGGTGTCACAGTTTACGCAGAAATAGAATCCCTGTCTGATAAACCTATAGAAAATCTGTCGTACGACGAGTTGATAATTTTGCTCAGAAAGCGTTACACGCCAAAGAAATTGACGCTGGCAGAAAGAGTGAAGTTATTAAACATTGTCCAAACAGAAGGTCAAACAGCAGAGGAATTCTATACAGAATTAAGAAAGATCGCAACACACTGCGAATTCGACAAAGTAACAAATTTATTAGATATGATGGTTACAATGTTATTCGTAAGAGGGTTGAGAGAGGAAAAGGTCAGAGCGCAGTTGTTGAACAAAGTTAAGCTTACGGGACCGGAAGCACTCGAAGAGGTGGAATATTTATTTGTCACCCTGTAGCTGTTTTTTGGCGGGTTCCCCTTTAAGCGAACTTTTCAGGGCTATTCACAGAAAAAAAAACAGTATGAAAACTGCAGGAATTTTTCAAAATAAACTTATTTCGATCGGAAGGCGTGGATATTCGCAGGTTCGCAGGTGTTGAGTCCGCAGCGACACAAAAAAGTTTGATATTATTGGCGCAAGGTTCAAAAGCAGTGTAGAGGTCTCAGAAATAATTGAACTGCTAGTTTCTAGCTTTTTTTATCCTTATGTTAAAGCTCTGAAGAGTTCATACAATTTATTGATTTCACCTCTCATTTAGGTTATGGTTCTCGGTAAACTGATCTGATTTTTTTGCCCATTACTTGTTCAAACTGATTACGAGTTTAAAAAAATAATTGCGTATTCACGACGTAAAATAAATGTGCATATTCAGTTCTTTTTCATAGAACTTCGTCCATTTACAATTTTTCATGAATTTGTTCCGATGTTTCACGTCTTTTTCTCTTTAATTTCTTGATGAATGAAATATAGCAGACAAAGGCGATTATTGGCGTATTTTTTCTCGTCGAATCAGTCGCCCGAGGCGCACCTTGATCTCAAAGGCCCTGTTCAACCCGGATTCGGAATTCCAAATACCTTCAAGAAAAAAAGGGTTTCGCAAAGTGTAAATTACCCTGTCATCTGGCGTCTTGACCCGAAAAGTTTATTGCGCAAAGATGGCGATGCGCCTGTTCTTATGTGTACTCCAGGCCTCAAAAGCCGCCAGACCAGACCGACAAAGGAAGAAACTCCGTTTATCGTTTATGGAAACGTACCTTTGGAAGAAATTGAAAGAAGAGCAGTAGTTAGGGTTTTGAAAGTGAGTCAACTCTTGCAGACTCGTTGAGAAAACGAGAACTGAAAAATTGGAAAAAAATAGAAACGTTTCATTGAAATGCGTCTTCCGTAACTTTAGCTCTTTCTGATTCACCGATACTTTTTCCGGATGGAAAGTGGTTTTTTAAGTTCAAAAATTAAAGAAATTTCCGTGACGATATAAAAATTATGTTTACTTTGGAAAAAAGAGAAATCCCCCATGGTAAATTCCTTTGTTAAGATTCCTCAATTACTTCTTTTCATTTGGACTAAAAAAATCACTGTTTTGGATCCACTTCGACTTGAACTATTTTTTTGCAGAAATTTGCTTCAATTTGCAAATACACAGGATTTGAAGGTAGCAGAAAATCGCAGAAGTAATTATTTTATTTTTCAAACATTTTATAACAATTGAGTATGTTGTTTTTTTATTAGCTTGACATTAAAAAGATTATGATCAAAGGGTTTTCGAAAAAGCCGAAACAGTTTCAATTTCTTCAATTTCTTCTTCGCTCCATGCGCTTTTTCCGAGTGATGGTCCGTGTTCGTTGGATACTCATAACTCGGTCCTGGTTGAGCACTGAAAGTCGGAAATTTTTAGAACTGAATACCAAAAAGCGGGAAAAAAATCGACTTTGTTAACCCAAAAAGTACGGCATCTTGAGAAATATCTACAGTAGCTCTACATCCCTTAACATTTCGCAAGACCTTTTTTTAAACGCTGAAGATTTGTGATCAGAGGTTGAAAAATGATACTACGTTTAAATTTTTTTAAATGTAATTTTTACAAACCAAGCTTACCTCAAAGCCCAAATCGCGCGAAAAATTCCCACTTGGCCTCTTTCTCTTTCGAAGTCTCTCTGAAAAACAATTTCATAAAACAAAAACTGAAGTGGAATGGATATTTTTGATGAAAAAAATTAAGAAAACAGGCCGGAGAAATCCTTCTGCCGGCAATAGTTTTTGAATGAAATTGTAAGACCCCTATAGGGATCCCTAAAGCTTCAAAAGTGGTCTCTATAGGGGTTTTAGTTAGTAACCCCTATAGGGGACAAGCTAGTCGATAATTGTTATGAACTCCAAGCAAAAAGAATTTTTTTATAGTGAAAACACTTTTTTGAATGAAAAAAATAAAAGACCCTATAGGGTCTACTTGAGTTTTAGGGTCTAAAGTAGGGGTTGTTTTTCCTCAACCCCTATAGGGACCACTCTGGAATTCCCAAGTAGTTAGGATCCTTCAATCTTGGAAAATTTTTTACGACCCTTGGGACCGTCGGAGGGGGTTTTAAAACCTTCAAAAATTTTCAAAAACCAAAGTGTTGCTTTTTGAAAAAGTCAAGTCAAAGAAGTACAATTGTCACCTGATTTCCGACTTGGTCCTGATCTTCCATCGAGTGATTAGCCCTCAGGAAATCGGTATCCAAATTATTGCCCATCAATTTCTTCGGAGTCGATTTCTGAGAGGAAACATCATTTTTGGATCCAATCTTTTTTTTTTGAGTTGTCTGTAAAAAAAACTGATTTCGATGGACTTTTTTTTGAATTCAAGAAGAGAACAAATGGTCTCAGAGACGGCAGAAAAAGAGTCACACTCTTTTCGCCTGGCGTCTTTTTAGACGGCCACTGTTGACTCGTTTTGATTTCGAGTGGAATCGCATTCCTGTTTTTGAGAGACAAATAGAAAAAAACTCACATTGTAAAATAGTTATTTGTTGGTCCTTTTTCATTCTTCTTTCCATCTTGTACATCTTCTCTTCTTTACTTTCGTGCATTCCTCTCTGTTTTTATCGCGGCCGGCTCGTGTTTTAATTTCAATTTTAATTATTTTCTCATTGACCTCACTTTGATCATAATATTTTAAAGTCAAGCTATTTAAAACAACATACTCAATTATTGAAAATATTTTTTTGAAAAAAATTTCGATTAACAAATAGTTAAAAAAATTTGCTGGTTTTTGTTTTTTTAAACTGTAAAAAAACACTTTCTCGTCAAAAAAATGGAAAAAGTGTTCAGGGGCCTGAGGAAAGCATGAAATTCATGCCTTGCACCCAGGTGAAAAAAAAATTTCAGATAACTGAATTGAACAGAAAAAAATTTAGGAAAAAAAATCCGTAACTGGGATGCCTGGGGAGAGAAATAAAAATATTAATCTGAACTCCCAGGTGAGAAAAATTGCCGATATGTGAGATCGACGGTTGAAAAACTAGAAATTGATAAAGAAACTAAAATAAAATTTAAACTATTTCAGACTACTGTTCCTACTTTATCTATGAATTAAAAAAACCTATAGCTTAAAAACACAAGTTTGAGCACACCTGAAAAAAAGATAATTGAAAGAAAAAAATTGAAATGGACTGAACTCACCATTTTTTTCACGAACAGATGGAAAAAGCCGGCCGCAAGAGAAATGAGTGTGTGCTGAAAATAATATGTTTAATCTTCGTTCAAAAAAAGAAAGTAAAAAAATCGATAAATGATCGAGATGGAATAATTTTATGTTAAACAACTTTTAATACAAGTTGAAAATGATTCAGAAGTGGTAAATAAGGAAAACGAAAGAGATATATCATATAGAAAAACACTAAAAAGTATGCTGTGATGAATTCATGTCAGAATGTCTACACAAAAAAAAAATGATGACAAAAGGAGTTTAATGTCTGCAAACGATCGTGAGCGTGAACTGTGTATGCACCAATGCTGGAGGCGCCACTTTTTAAAAAGTCCCCTCTATACTTTTTTTATGATGATTTTGTGTAGATCGATACACAACTCTTAAAAAAACTTCTTATTATCTAATCATTAATTTTCTTTGTGTGAGTTATTTGGAAAACGCTTATATTCATTGTAAATTGTAGCGAAAAATTGATTTTTACAGTGATTTTGAGTAAAAAAAGTAAAAAAAGAAAAAAATAACACTTTTTTTAGGACAGTATAACCGTATTTCTCAAATTAGGACTTATTGATTAAGTTTTTCTTGAACACGAGTAGACCAGGAGCTGGAAAATTACAAATTTCTGAACAACTGAAGGAGTTGAATTTCTGAAAAAAAATTTTTTTTTTCTCCTTTGGGAGACACAAAATCAACGAGAAAGAAGAGAAAAGGCGATATTTAAAGACTGAAAAAAGCGGAAAAAGGAGCTCACTGGGAACTTTCTGATTCTACTATTGGACATGCAAAGCTTTATTTATCTTTTTGAAGTTTTTTGCATTATCATTTAGTTGTATAAGCTCCTAAAAGTTTTCTGCTGAGCGACAGTTTGTAGTTAAAAACTCGATTAAATTTTTCTCTTTTTCAGTATACGAAAGTTTTACCACAGTAACATTGAAGAACATTCGGCACTACGAGAGAGTTTTTAAAAATTTCAGAATTACAAGAAAGTTTGGAAAATTTCGAGTAAGACAAACGTCTTTCTCCTATTGACACCTCAACATACCGAGACCTGCTGGCAGGCTCCCGTCAAGAATTTTCAATCTCTGACTTGCGAGAAATCTTACAACAGCCTTCGACACTCTCCCAATGCATTTTCAAAACCTTCTGTTGACCTTCCAACCTCCTACTGGTTGAAATCTTGTTTGAATGTCGAAAATCGTTCTTCGCTTCTTTGGCTACAGTATCTTTCGCGTCGATTAATAATTGCGCGTGACAATAATCCTTTAATAACGCCGCCTTTATGACTTGACTGGAAGCTGTTAGAAGGAAAAAGATCATAGAAGGCCTTGTTCGAGGATAATCTTCACGCGCAATAATTATTCCACGCGAAAAGGTACTGCAGCTACCAGAGCGGAAGTCGCTGCTAAAAATTCAAAATCTTGAAAGGTTTTCTTAGTATTGTTTGAACCCTTTTGCAGAAGCCCAACACCAGGTTTGACAGTAAAAATTTTTGTCAGGCCAGAAAAAGTTTTCCTTGATTAAATGAGACTACTCTACTAATTCTTATCACTTCGATAACGCCGCTCGGACAGCAGGCCGGAAAATGAGAAAATCGATCACGAGACGAGACTTTTCAATAGAAAAAACGTAATGAGAAATCTTCTTCGTGGAGAAGGAAAGCAAGAGGGCTTCTGTTGCATAAAATATTTTTTTTCAAAAAAGCTTCCGGTATTTAAGTTATTTTCGATGAAATACACGATGCTTAAAAAGTAGAATTTATCAAGGACTAACGTTGAAAGAAGGAGTAGACATAAACAGGACACGCCCTCTCAGCGTCCCAAGCTGGCCGTGAATCATATATTACACTGAAATAAACGGTTCCTTTTTCTTCTTACTTTTTTTTTCCAAACCTAGGATCTTGTGTACAATTCCAAGTGAACAAATCGAAACGTATAGAAGAGCTCTATAAAATGTCAGATCGTCTCGAAACCCATTTCTTCTGCGCACATGCCTCCGAGTATTTTGTTATTTGCTTGAGGTCTCCGAAAACAGATTCAAGTAGGGTAATCATCTTTTTGGCCGCTCTTTTGCCGATGCCGGAACGCATTTTTGTGTCGCCTGATGAGGGGCTCTTCAATCGTTAACAGTCGGCATTCTTTGGTGAGTAGGTAGTATGTGGAACCCCCGATTCATCAATAGAATATCTCAAAGTGGGCTTTTGTCTGTTTGGTTTTTTTTCTTCTCGGGGAACGATGTAATTTGAGACATGACAGATACGAAAATCTAAATATGACCAGAAGCCTCGCTTTCATTGCGCGATAAACTTGTCGGGTCAACCCGCCAGATGACCGGGTAGTTTACATTCTGCGACGTCTGCCATTTGTTGATAGGAGGCTATTAATCAATCTCAAGGGATCTTCGTGGGTCGATAACATGTAGAGTCGGGGATTAAACTTCAACAGCCATTCAGTTCCTGTAATGGCTACTTTTTCAGTCATGAAAAATGTTCAACTCGTTCATCAATTTTTATTTCAGTTTTTGAGACTCGATTAACGATAAATTTTTTTCTGATTTAGACTTTCAAATTTTGGTTCATTGGCTTCAGAGTACATTCTATTCTTATATTCGATCAGGTCATTTTTCCAATAGAATTAAAAAGATTTTTCCAAATGATTCAGTTTAAAAAGGTTGAATTACTTGCAGGATTCAATCCACGTCTCAAAGAAAAACCATTTCTTATTTTTCAATCTGAACTCTGCAGAAATTCTTTAAGAAAGAAAGAAGCTTCATTGAAAAATACTAAGAGCTGAAAGAGGGAAAACAAATGATTTTGTGTGTATTGCAATAAATGGTTTTTTGCTTGAAAGGTTCAACAAGATTTACTAGTTTTTCGGATTCCGGTCTTAATCGGATCTTGCAAAAAACCAATGAATCTCAAGCTCTTCGATGTCGCCTTTTTTTCCCTCTGTTTTTTTCAAACTTTTTATCTTGTTTTTTTAACTCAGCCGAACGTCCTTTAAAACCAGGAATTAGCGCCTGTTCCGTTTTTTTCAAAATCGACTTTTTGTCTACTCCTTCTTTCAACGTTGGTCCTTGATAAAAATCTTGGTCCAGAGACCCTGTCTGGCTTTTTCGATTACCTTCTCGATTTTTTTCTTTTTTTCCCATTTGATCAACAGTTTCAGGTCATTTGTTGAATTAACCTCAGAAAAAAACTCCGAAATGCACATTAATCTGACATCCTCTTTTTGAAAGAAAAAGTTTTCCAGCATTATTTTGTTTCTTTTCTCTGTCATTTTCCGCTATGATTTTTCGCGTGCATTTGATCTGAACAAACTCAAACACAGGGACGTAATTTAAGAAAAACCTCTGTGCGATAGAAGCCACCTTTCTCAGCGCAAAAGACTTTTCATTCCGTTTTTTCCGAGTACGAAGACTTCTATTTTTGTCGATTTTCTTATTTGCCGGTCTGTTGTCTGAGCGGCGTTATCAAAATGATAAGAATCAGTAAAGTAGCCTCATTTAATCAAAAACTCTGCCGCTCTTTTTGTCGCCTATCGAAAAGTTCAACTGTTATACTTGATGAGAGGTTTCAACGGTAGGCGTCCAATTTTTATCAATGTAGTCTGTTCAGAATATGAATATAGAGGATATGTACGCTCGTTATAGTACCTTTTCGCGGCAGGATAATCCCCAAATGGCGCCTGCTTTGATCTTTTTTTCTTCTAATAGCTTCCAGAAGAGTCATAAATGCAGCTTCATTAAAGGATAATCCTCACGCGCAATTATTGATTGACGCGAAAGATACTGTAGCCACGAAAAAGGAGATCGCTGGTCGACATTCAAAATAAGATTTAAAGCGAATCCTGGAAAAGTAACCAGTAGAAGGTTGGAAGGTCAATGGAAGCTAGAAAGTGTTGAGAAGGCCATGGGGAAATGTTCCGAAGGTTTTGGGAGTTTTTTTTGAAATTTACTAAATTGCAAACACCTGTCAGTAGCCTTTTGGGGTTAGGTTGAGATTTTAGAAAAGTATCTGGAAGATATTCGACCACTTACTGGAATTTTTAGGCATCCAAACGCCTGGGAAATCATAGTTTCCCAGTTTTTAACTAGGAACAGACTATAGAAAAAAGAATATACAGTAGCGGAAACGGGTGAGTATTTTTTTGGTTTTTCGTTTATAACTTTGTCAAAAGCAATCATTTTGACCTAAAATTTGAACCAATCAAGTAAACTGTTATAGACGATTTGAAATGTTGGTTTGAACCTACTTCAAAAACTATATTGAAAAAATTTTTTTTTGAAACGTCATCAAAACCGCAAAAAAGTTAATCGGCAAACAAAAATTGGACAAAGCCCGTAAACCGGTATAAAAAACTTCTGTATGAGACAATTAAATAATCGGTAGCATAGTCTTTAAGTTGGATAACAGCCTTGCTTCTTCGGGGCATCGGCTCGATAATTGTGTCCAACATGCTCATTAGGATCCTCCCCTAATAGTGCATTCTTTACATCATATTCTAGGGAAGGGAGATCATGTAGGAGGCTCGAGACACGCCTCTTTTGAGCCCCACCTTTTGGCCGCGCCCCTTGCTATAGGAGACTAATCTCGCACATCTGCCATGTCCTCCGGTTCTCCCACTCTTCAGTTCCCGTTTTTTCCTCTCTTCTTTTAGCGAAGGGTTCAGAAGATACTATTAATGTTTTCAAACGTTCTCTGTTGGACTGGAATTCGAACCAGCTTAACCGGTATTGCCCAACACTTCACTACGCTTCCAACTGGGATCCGATGTCTCACGGAGAAAACGAAATCCTTCTGAACGAGATCACGTTTTAACGCAATTTTCAAATGTTCATATATCTTCAAAACTAGAAACAACCATGCGCGTTGCTTTTTCAGTCCAACATAGAATGTTTTAATTAATATTTTCTGCCTTTTCTTAGTCATACATTTTTCCTTCTCAAGAAAGTTTGAGTTTATAGGAAATACGGGACCCTGTGCTTAAGCAGTTTGCATGTTACATATTAGAATGAGAAAACTCTCGTTGAACAAACTTCTGTAAAATCGAAAGATATGAAATGTTTGTACCAGCAAAATAAGGTCCCGCAATAATCCTTGTAATGCCCTCTTTCTAATTTTTTCTTGAAGTTTTCAGTCTTGGAACGTCGATTACTCGATTTCGGGTCAGGAAGCTTTTCTTTTTCCCGTATTTTCCAGTCGTTTATGAATACTTTTTCCTTTTTCATCCTTCTCCTTTAATTTCGGGTTTCGATCACAAAAAAAACCACATTTTCCTTTCAGAATTTTCTTTTTATCAATGTTCAATGGTACTTTAAACACGTTCGATTTATTAGAAAGTCGAAACTTTTCCGCTCCCTACAAACTTATGTTCATGGAAAACTTGATAAATAAGTCCGAATTTGAGAAATGAAGATATACTTTCCTCCTGAATAAAAAAACAACAGTAATAAGCTGTAGACTTGAAATCACTGTGAAAATCGATATCCATCACATTTTATTATGAAACCAAGTGCTTCCAAAACAAAACTCACACAAAGAAAATTTATGATTGAATAAGAAGGTTCCAAAAAGTTTTGTATCAGTTTACACATATCATCATGAAAAAAAGTAGAGGAGACTTTTGAAAGTGGCGCCTCTAACAATGGTGCATACACGGTTCACGCCCACGAGCATTTGCAGACATTGAACTCTTTTTGTCATCGTTTTCTTTTTGTATGGATATTCTGACATGAATTCATCACATCGTACTTTTTAGTGTTTTTCTAGATAATATATCCCTTTCGTTTCCTTTTTCACCACTTCTGAATCATTTTTCAATTTGTTTGAAGAGTTTTTATATAAAAACTTGTCCCATCACGATTTTTTTCATCGATTTTTACTTTTTGACAATTTTTGACAAGCAAAGATAATATTTTTCAGCACACACCCATTTCTCTTGTGGCCGGCATTACCAACTGTTTGTGTATGACACTTTTCACCGTTTAAAAAAACAAAAACAACAATTTTATTAACTCTTTTCAAATCAAAGTGTTTCAAAAAAATATTTACAATGATTAATTATTTTTATTATATATAACTTCCTTTCAAAAAAATTTATAATCAAAGTAAGGTCAATAAAAAATTGTTAATGAATAAAATCAAAATAAAAACACGAGCCGGCCGCGACAAAAAAAGAGAGGAGTGCACGAAAGAAAAAAAGAAAAGCTGTACAAAATGGAAGGAAGCGGATGGGCCAACAAATGATTATTTATCACTGTGAGTTTTTTTTTTCTATTTGTCTTCCAAAACACGAATGCGTTCCCTTTGTAAAGTGGTCGCTCATTTTTTTTGAATCGCTCCATATATCAGGCGTCAAAATATCAGGCGTCATTGAATCCTTCAACCGTAGCTAATCAGTACGGAGAAGGCAAATATTTACGTTCCGGAATGGTTTTCTACGACAATCAGCTCGTCTCCGAATGATGAGAAGCACTAACTGACCATGTTAATAAGTAATTGGAGCCATCTTAGAATCGTAGCTTGGTGAATTTGAACTTTCAGAAGTGTATTTTTTTACTGTCAGAATTGTTTTGAGTCAAATGGATCAATAGAAAAGTTTAATTTCATGCTTCTTTTTTTTTCCAAGAACTTGAATTTTCAGCAATGAAGCAGGTGGCGAAGGCGAAGGCGGGGGTGATGAAGATCGAGAAAGGAGAGATTCTATTGATCGAAATGAGCAGCAGGAGCTAATGAAGGACAAAGAGCGAGAAAATCCTCAGAACAGGTCCATTTTTGAACTTCTTTGTGAAATAAGATGAAGATGGTGTTTAAGCGAGGGCGAAGAAAGAGATGAAGCAGAAGGAGCTCAAAATGAACCTTTTGAGCTTGAAAATGGGCTTCCAGAAAGCGAGAAGAGCGTTTCGTCTCTGCTGAGGTGAATTTCCATGGAATCAGTTCAAAAAGTTTTTTTAAATTGTTAGCTAAAAGAAAAAGGGGCTCATTAAGTTTTTTTAAATTTTGTTGAGTTGAGATGAAGTTGAATTTTCAGCGTTGGAGACGGGAAACAACAACAAGGAGGGCATGAAGAAGACGTCGACGTCGAAGAAGTCGTCGAAGAAGTGGAAGAGAAAGAAGGAGCTTCTTCTGAAGTCAACGAACGTCCACGGCTTGAAAATGAAGTTCAGGCGTTCGAAAACAACGATCCGAGGTAAATGTTAACTGCATCAGCTCAAAAGTTTATCCTTTTTTTAGCCGAACAAAAAGGAAGATTTAACTTTTTAAAACTTTTTCTTCTTCGCAACGTCCATCTTTCAGTGACGGCGAAAGAGAAGAAGGAGAGGGTCAACGGGGCGACAGGAATGAGCTTCCTCAGCTCGGACAGGAGCTCATTGAGGAGGTCGAAGAGCCGGAGCCATCTCAGTCGAGGTGAGAATCAGTTGAACCTTGTCTAAAGTAGACTCAAATGTTAAATTGAAAGAGTTCGCATACAGTCTGATTTTTGGTTGTCAAATAGCTGGCTCCGCCACTTTTAGGGTTTCTTATAGGGTTGTTCCCTAGAGGGGACCCTCGAAGGTTGTCCCTATAGTGACCAATCTGGAGATGTTAAGTAGTGTGTTCCGCGCGAAAAGGTTACTTTTTGAAAAAATATCAGAAAAAGAAAACTACCGTGAAACAACTTTTTTGCGCTTTTACTCCAAAACTGCAAGAAAAAAGGTCTTGAAACGAAATATAGCCAATTTTAATTCTATCCGTCGACGGTGTTTCGAAAAAACAGGAGAAGATGACGTGGGATATGCTAGAATGCAAAAGGAAAGTCAAAAAAAATGCAGCGCTTTTAAAGGAGCCTCATTACGCGGAATAAAACATCGACGCGAATGATACCGTATCCCCAAGGGTGGAGTTACCTTTTTGAAGTTTGAAATCTCAATCTGGAGAATCCTTTGTATTTTTTCTGAGAGTAGGAATCATAATATGGTCCGTTTTTCGAGACCTGAAAAGGGCGGGACCTCTCTGAGCCCTCTCATTTTGAACTGTTCTTTTTTTTGCTCTGGCCGGCGAGGAAAGAGAGACACTAAAAAGATCAAGTCGCGGCGGACGGACTTTGAAAAGAATAGTTTTTCTCTGTTTAAACGGAAAATCAAGTTGATTTTTTAGCGATGAAGAAGGATCGGCTCTGACTAATATGGTTCCCGATGAGATTGAACCGGAAGAAGTCGGAAATGAAGGTCCTGTTCCGTCCCAAAGTCATGACAATGGGTCTCCAGTGTCGGGATACGAGGAACTATCCAATTCTGGAAAACTATCCAAATTCTCGCCGAAAAATCCCCTCACAAGGTTTGATTGTTTCTAAGTTTACATGTGAATAAAGCTGGCGAAGAGTCTGCCGATTAAAAATAGTTGACAGAAGTCATGCTTTTTGAGTTGTAAATTGAGACTTAGATAACGACACAAAGGCGTGGCCAGAAAACAGCGGGCCATTTTTAAAAAAATCCAGGAAAAATTTGATTCGAAGCTTGCAGTGGATGGTCATTTTACTCCCAAATTTCACATTTTTATCCATTTTTTTAACAGGTCGAGTCAAGTTCCGGCGAATGAAGTCGTTTCTTCCCCCGCGAACTCGGTTCATCGTTCGTGCTCGGTGTTGGTTCTTTTTTTATTTCAAAAAATTTTCCAGAATTTTTTTGAACGCGAAACTGCTAAAAAAATAAAAGAAAAAAATAAAAACGATTCTTTAGGCCTATAAAAGAAGTTTTTATCATTTATCTGGTTTCAGAGAGACGGAGCCCGCCTACATCGAAAGTCCTGAGTGAGTTTTATTTTTTTATTTTTTTGCAGAAAATCGAGTTTTACGATATAAATCGAGGTTAATCAACTAAAAAGAATGTAAGACCTAAAAAGACAGATTTAAAAATTGAGAATTCCCGCGTAAATCTACATGTGAGCCGAAAAAAATTCGCATTGGAGCGCGAGTGTACATCATCATCGATTCTTTATATTTTAACTGGATAATTTTTTCAAATTTTTTTCAACTTCTTCTGTTTTTGAATTCATAATGCAATAACACATTAACATTAATAAAGTTGAAAAGGTATTGGATTTTTAATTGTTCGATAATCAGGCTTCGAAAAAAAGTTATGAGAAATGGAAATTTTTTTGGACTGAGCTACTTTTTTTCAATATTTTTCAGCTTCGTTCATTCAAAAATCAATTTAATTGCATTTTTCCAAAAATGTCACATGGTTCTTTTTACAGCTTGGGGCCAGAAGATGCCGGCAGAACGATGTCTCCGGTTCGTTTTCCTTCATTTTTCATTGAAATATGCATTCTATTTCAGTTTTTGTTTTTAAAAAAATTGTTTTTTTCAGAGGGACTTTGAAAGAGAAAAAAACGCCAATTGGCCACTTTCTCGCGCGATTTGGGCTATGAGGTGAGATTGACTTGATAAAACAATCACATTTAAAAAATGTAAACGTAGTATCATTTTCAACCTTTTTTCTGATCACAAATTTTCCGCGTTTAAAAAAAGGTTCAGCGAAATGTTAAGGGATATAGAGCTACTGAAGAGATTTCTCAAGGTACCGTACTTTTTTTGTTAACAAAGTCGATTTTTCACGCTTTTTGGTATTTGGTTTTAAAATTTTCGATTTCAGTGCCAGACAGGACCCAGTTATGAGTATCCGACGAACACTGAATTTGTTCGAAGTTATCAAGAAAGATACGTCGTTGGAAACGCCTTCAATTTTTCCAAACCCACGGGGTCCTTCTCCACAAATGCGGCCGGTCAGGGAGTAGTGGTAAATTTTTTTTTTCTGGCAAAAAATTCAAACGAGAGAACAGTGGTGGTCTGAAGAGACTCCAGACGACTAGAGAAAATATGTTTCTCTGGCGCTTCTTTCATTCTTTTTCTTTATTTTTGAACTGGTCGTCGAGAAAATCGCGGGTGAGAGAACAGTGGTGGGCTGAAGAGACTCCAGACGACTAGAGAGAACACTTTTCTCTTGCTTTTATTTCAATAATCCTTTGTTTTTTAGTCGAGAAAACCGCGGGTGAGAGACTGTAGCGACCTGAAGAGACGTCAGAGAAGCGAGAGTGTTTTTTTTTCTCTGACATCTCTCTCGTTGAGCCTTTTCTCGAGAAGCTAAAGAAATGAAGGTTCCTCTTTTTCTCTGGCGTCTCCTTGGAACAGCGCTATTTTTTCCTCCCTTAAGATGAAAAAATGGCTTCTCCTTTCAAAAAGAGAACAATGAAGTCATAGTTTCTCTTTTTCTCTGGCGTCTCTTCAGAAAGTTGCCCCTATAGGGACCACTTTGGAGACCGAAGATTGATTTTTTGTATTTTTTCAACTTCTTCGGATTCAGAAGGTCCTAAAGAACCTCTGTACAAAATTTCAACGAAAAAGCTTGAACTTTTGCACCTCAAGCGAGAGAACAGTGGCCGTCTGAAGAGACGCCAGGCGACGAGAGAGCGACTATTTCTCTGCCGTCTCTTGAGACCATCTGTTCTCATCTTGAACTGAAAAAAAGTCCATTAAAATCAGTTTTTTTTCACATTCCTTTCAGAAATCGACCCCGAGGAAATTGATAAGCAATAATTTCGATATCGATTTCCTGATGGCTAATCACTCGGTGGAAGAGCAGGCCCAAGAAAGAGTCCCAGAAACATCGGTACTTCTTTGACTTTTTCAAAAAGCAACCCTTTGATTTTTGAAAATTTGTGAAGGTTTTGAAACCCCCTCCGACGGTCCCCAGGGCCGTAAAAATTTTTCCAAGGTTAGAGGATCCTTACTTAGGAGCTCCAGAGTGATCCCTATAGGGCTTAGGGGGAAAAAAAGCTTATTTCTTCAGTTTTTCCTGTGGAAATGCTTCTTCGTTCACCAGTTAGAGTTCATAACATGTCCCCTATAAGGGCCGCCAACTGAAACCCCTATGGGGACCATTTTTGAAGCTTTAGGGATCCCTATAGGTAAAGTGGCCCCTTAAAGGATTATTGAAAAAAAAAACACCTGTAGGCGCCGAAAAGTGATCTTTATAGGGGTAAAATCAAGGTGGTCCCTATAGGGTCTTAGGGTCTGACTCCTTAGCCCCTAAAACTCAAGTGGACCCTACAGGGGTCTTTCAATTTTCATTCAAAAAGTGTTTTCACTATAAAAGGCTTTTCCGCTTAGAGTACATAACAATTATCGACTAGCATGTCCCCTGTAGGGACCACTTTTGTAAGCTCAGTTTATAGACCTGTCAAAGCCGGCCGCGCAGCTCTGCTTTTTCCAAACTGAGCCTAAGGATAATAATAAAACAGACACAGTAGCTGATTTTTTTCTGACAATTTATATCATTAAAAAAATTGACCTTTCTTCAGACTCCTCAAGTCGTGAAGATGAAGGATGGCGTTGCTGTTTTGGCTCAGCCCAGGAAGCAAAAGAAACCAGCCGGTATGTTTAGAGGTATTTTTGGCGTTGGTTGCATTGGGAATGGCTCGAGGCAGAAGTCGGAAAAGAAAAATACTATTAGAAATGTCACAATCGCGATCTTTTTGAGCAGGAAATTTAATGCGTCCAGCCATTCCAAATGTTGTTTACAGGGGAGGTCTCTTACTTGGCGCTTTGGAATTTTCTACAAATTTGCTCAAACTATCTCTGAAGGTTTCTTTGACGACCCATCCAAGTTGCAACCTGCCCCAGCTTCTAGCTTTCGAGATAATGATTTTTGAAGTTTGAAAAATTAGGCTTAAAATTTCAAATCAAGAAGACCTCCCTTGTTGGATTTTTCAACAGTGTCGTAAGAATAGTGTAACGATTATTAGTGATCAGAGCAAAATTGTAGCCATTTTTCATTGGAGATCTGCTTTATCCGACGACTTTTTTTCACTGACCAGGAAACGTTTTTTTCCCGGGACTTGTTTTTACCAGGGAGCGTTTTTACCCCCGGTTGAACTTTTGCTGAAACTTTGCTGAAGCGTACTTTGGGACCTTTTTGATTGCAGATCAAGAAAAAAACATTTCTCGTAATAGATTTTTTTCAAGTTTTTGGAACTTCAAAGTGTGCAAAAATACGCAAATTAGGCCAAAAAAACGCGCTATTTCGGGCTTTTTGAAGTGTCCTAACTCGAAAACGAGATCTATTGCGAGAATTTTTCTTTCTCTCTGGAATCAGGAGGTCTTAAAAGTACCCTTCAGCAAAGTTTCAGCAAAAAAGTTCAACCGAAGGGGGGTAATAAAACGTTCTCTAGTGAGTGTCTTAACCAAGGTTGCACGAGAAGTGATTTTTCAAAACCAAAACAAGAAAATTTCTCCAAACGATTTCGAAACGAGATCGAGACAAGTCTCGTGCATCCCTGGTTTTATTTTGGAAGTCTGCAATTTCCCCTCATTTAATTTGCTCGTAGTGCATCCAGTACATCACATTCCACGCCAATCTTTGAAAGTACTTTTTTGAGAAAATGTCTCAATATGCGACCTTTTCAACATTTTTTTGAAGCAGTTATTGTATATTCTTGAGTGCGGGTAATTTCAAAATTCCAAAAAAATCAAATAAAACTTTTTGGGTGATTTTTTTAGGTCAGGCTTTTTCCCTGAAAGTAGAAAGAACTTTAAGGGACTCAATACCAGATTTTTTTGAGAAAAAAAGCGCCGAAACCATAAATGAGATGAGTCAGATTGATTGTAATATTACCTTTAAGCCCCGGGCGGTACCGTTGGCAGCTTTGGACCAAGCCAGCTCATCGGGCGCTTCCAGCTCCCGGCAGCCCCAGAGCGTCGCTTCTCCCGACGACATGCCCGGAGGATCGGGCACCTTCTTCGATCCGGTGCACCAGGTTGAGAACTTTCCTTCTGAAACAGTCCGACCCGTTTGCGCTCTCTTTTCCCTCGCCGACTTTAGAAAAAGATAATCTTGTCGGAAGCGCTATAGTCGTTTTCGCGTGTCTGGGTCTCTCTGTTCTCTCACCACCTAGGCTAGCGAAAAATGAAAATAGCATGGTAACGTGAGAGAGAGTCGCAGAGAAGTTACGCACTTTCAAGTCTAGAAAAACGGACATTGAAATTATCTTGGCATGCTGGAAAAGTCGATTGGTTTTTTTTAATTTTTGAAGATCTTTGAGCTCGAAATGGTTTAGGTCTACATATTCTTGAGTGCGGATGATTTCAAAATTTCAAAAATCAAATAAAACTTTTTGGGTGATTTTTTTAGGTCAGGCTTTTTCCCTGAAAGTAGAAAAGAACTTTAAGGGACTCAATACCAGATTTTTTTGAGAAAAAAAGCGCCGAAACCATAAATGAGATGAGTCAGATTGATTGTAATATTACCTTTAAGCCCCGGGCGGTACCGTTGGCAGCTTTGGACCAAGCCAGCTCATCGGGCGCTTCCAGCTCCCGGCAGCCCCAGAGCGTCGCTTCTCCCGACGACATGCCCGGAGGATCGGGCACCTTCTTCGATCCGGTGCACCAGGTTGAGAACTTTCCTTCTGAAACAGTCCGACCCGTTTGCGCTCTCTTTTCCCTCGCCGACTTTAGAAAAAGATAATCTTGTCGGAAGCGCTATAGTCGTTTTTCGCGTGTCTGGGTCTCTCTGTTCTCTCACCACCTAGGCTAGCGAAAAATGAAAAATAGCATGGTAACATGAGAGAGAGTCGCAGAGAAGTTACGCACTTTCAAGTCAAGAAAAAAACGGACATTGAAATTATCTTGGCATGCTGGAAAAGTCGATTGGTTTTTTTTAATTTTTGAAGATCTTTGAGCTCGAAATGGTTTAGGTCTACATATTCTTGAGTGCGGATGATTTCAAAATTTCAAAAAAATCAAATAAAACTTTTTGGGTGATTTTTAGGTCAGGCTTTTCCCTGAAAGTAGAAAGAACTTTAAGGGACTCAATACCAGATTTTTGAGAAAAAAAAAGCGCCGAAACCATAAATGAGATGAGTCAGATTGATTGTAATATTACCTTTAAGCCCCGGGCGGTACCGTTGGCAGCTTTGGACCAAGCCAGCTCATCGGGCGCTTCCAGCTCCCGGCAGCCCCAGAGCGTCGCTTCTCCCGACGACATGCCCGGAGGATCGGGCACCTTCTTCGATCCGGTGCACCAGGTTGAGAACTTTCCTTCTGAAACAGTCCGACCCGTTTGCGCTCTCTTTTCCCTCGCCGACTTTAGAAAAAGATAATCTTGTCGGAAGCGCTATAGTCGTTTTCGCGTGTCTGGGTCTCTCTGTTCTCTCACCACCTAGGCTAGCGAAAAATGAAAATAGCATGGTAACATGAGAGAGAGTCGCAGAGAAGTTACGCACTTTCAAGTCAAGAAAAACGGACATTGAAATTATCTTGGCATGCTGGAAAAGTCGATTGGTTTTTTTTAATTTTTGAAGATCTTTGAGCTCGAAATGGTTTAGGTCTACATATTCTTGAGTGCGGATGATTTCAAAATTCCAAAAAAATCAAATAAAACTTTTTGGGTGATTTTTAGGTCAGGCTTTTCCCTGAAAGTAGAAAGAATTTTAAGGAACTTAAAACCAGATTTAAAAAGTGCCGAAACCATACGTGAGATGAGCATAACTGACAGCCCAGTTTTTATCGGCGAAGTATCCAAGTTAGCACATATAATTCAACCTTCGCTCCGATTTTCATTGGCCTCACTGAGCGCCTTGACTCTCTTGAAAAAATATTCGACCCTTGGACACAGATCGATCTTGTCATCCATTCTTGATGATGGAGACCATCAGCGGGTCTCGGTTAAAATAAAGTTTCGTCCAGACCTTCGACTTCAAATATAAATATGCAGAATTGTCAATGGGTTCGAATCTGGTGAGTAGCCGGTCCATTCCTTGACCGTGTTGAAATCGGGCAGATTGGACTCGCACTAGTCTTGCTCAGCTCGGGGCTTGCAGCTCGACCTAATATCTTGCTGGAGGAACCAGCGACGGTTTGCAAAGTGGAAAACAAAAAAAAACAGATTGAAATTCCATTGGCAAAAAAGAAAGTTGGAGTGATCGAAAAGTCCGTGCAACATTTATGCCCACCCCCGTACATGTGAATCTTGATCTGTTGCCCTTCACAATGCAGATTTTTTTCTTTTTTTAATTTTTTTAAGAATTCAAAGTTTTTCAGGTGGAGAAGTTCGCTTGCCTCATCTGCCAAAAACCCTATGTCGATCCCACAAGAATCGACCAACACTCGGAAAAAGCCCATGGAGTGGTCAGTTTTTTTTTATTGAAAGCAAAAAAAAACGGTTTTTGGCGCGTCAGCATTACTGGTTCATCCTCCGAAATTCTCTCTCGAAGAAAAAAGCTTTTTATGGGCTACTCCAATTTATTTCTCAATAGAGCAGCTTCTGTTATTTATTCGTAGAGAATTTTGGAGGATGAACCTCGAAAAATTCGGATTGCATGGGCTAAGTCGGAAAGGGTGGGAAAAGGTTCTATAGAAATGTTCCCTTTTGCTGCCTTTTTGCGCCATTTTATCGGCTTTTGTGCACCATTTTTGCTGCCTCTTTTTTTTCCACCATTTCTTGATCTTTTGAAATCCCAGAAAAATGGAAAACTCTTTCTTGAGCCTCTCCCTATAGTGGCTATTATTCACCTTACCGACTTTGCCCGAGGAAAAAGTTCTATATTTCTGACTTTCAATCCTCTTAACTTTGTTTTTTTTCAAGTTTTAGAGAAACTGTTAGATTCCTGCGGTTCTTAATTTTCTTCCTTTCTCTGACATGTCTGCGCTCTCTTCTCCCTCAATAGTGTTAGAGTGAAGTCGTCAAGGAAGAAGAGAGCGCAGAGAAAAAGACTGTTTTAAGAGCTGGATATATAACTTATTCACGGCTAGTTTGGGACGCAAAAAGGCGTGGCCTGTCTCTGCGCTCTCTATTAACCAGGCTTGTATCTTTTCTCAACATGTCAGGACCCTTTTTTCGATGGCTCAAACCGGCCCCGTGAACCAACTTCACACAGCATTGGAACCTTCTTCGATTTAAACTTTTATTTCACGTCTCAACTGTGAATTTTTTCTGAATCTTCTAGACGGATCTCTCATCGTTGCTCCGCGCTTTTTATAATAATCAAGAGATGATCAACCGCATTTCGGTCGCCGTTACTCAGCAGGTGGCGACAGCAGGAATCGGCAACGTGGTAAGCTAGAAATCGACAGAAAATTGAATAAGTGTGAAGTAACTCGGACGGCAATTGATTATATGTTAATTAGGATAACCATAAAGCCTACCACGTGAAAGTACCGTATGTCGAATCGTTCGTAAATTTTTCAGATGCATGTGAATTGCCCAACCCGCGGAGAGGCGCATTTCGTTCTTGCTCCCTTGCAAATACATATGATGCAAAAACATAGCCATGTGAGTTTTCAAAAATTTTTTCCAATTTCTATAGAGAAAATCATTTTTTAGCTTTCTCAAAAATCCAATTTTAGAAGTTTTAAAGGGTCAAGCAATTTTGCGAAATGGTATGTAAGAGCTAGAGAGTTTAGAGATAAAATCATTAAATTACCAGAAAATAGTTCAATTTTTTCAATAAGATCCTCAAAACACTTTTTTGTAAGGTATTTCGCTGAGAAAAACTTAATCATGTTCAGAAAAACGGAAGAAGTCGCAACTGGAAAGATGCAGCATCCTGTTTCGCGCTGAGCTGCTTTTTAAATGTTGGAAACTATAAAGGTGCAGAATAAATTTTTTTACTAACGAATTCGATGATATAATAATGCAAAAAAATTCAAACACATTTCTTTGAAAAAAAGGTCAAAACGAAGTACCTGATGGTAGGAAGGAATTTTTGGATCCACGAATATTTGTGAGCGTTAATTGTGCATACACCAATCTTGGATGCTCGAATCTTTGAAAAATTTGAATCTTTGAAAACAAATGCTTGGGAATATTCACTTCTTTTCTGATTTTTTATATTTTTTTCAATTTTTTTGAATACGGAAATTGATGAAGAATGTATACAGAGTGAATGGAGATGTGGTAGCCGTTCTGCAGTGAATCTTTGACAAAATGTATGCAAGAAAGACGCATTATTTGATAAAAAGTTAGTTGAAAACAATCACACAGTGTTTATTTGAGGTCGAAACACAACATCCTCACAATAGAACGACAAAGGAAAAAAAATGAAGGAAAGAAAAGATGATAATTAAAAAAAGAGGGGTATTTCCCCAAGAATCGTTTTCAAAGATTCAAATTTTCAAAGATTCGAGCATCCAAGATTGGTGTATGCACAATTAACGCTCCCGAATATTCGGGGAACCAATATTCCTTCCTACCATCAAGTGCCTGCACGGAACCAAAACAGTGATTTTTGAGTCCAAATGAAAAAAATTAAAGGAAAAAATTTGTTCTTAACAAAGGGATTTACCATGGGAATTTCTTTATTTTTCGAAATAAACATAATTGTTATATCGTCACAAATTTTTTTTTCATTTTTCTGAACTCAAAAATCACTTTCCATCCAAAACGAAGTATCGGGGAAGCGGGATGAACTTCGAAAAGTCACGGAAGACACCAATGAAAATGGCTATATTTCCATTATTTCAGTTCTCGTTTTCTCAACGAATCTGCAAGAGTTGACTTCTTTCAAAACCTTAACTACTGCTTTTTTTTCAATTTCTTTCAAAAAAAGTACGTTTTCATAAACCAGAACAAGAGTTGGATATTAATACGAGATCTCGTCTCGTGCATCCCTGGCGTACACATCAGACCAGGAGCATCGATGTCGTTGCGCAATAAACTGTTCGGGTCAAGACGCCAGATGACAAAGCAGTTTACACTTTGCGAAACCCCTCTTCTTGAAAGTTCCTCAAATTATATATCCGTGTTGAGCAATACCTTCGAAAACGAGATGATCCCAGGGCGACCCGACAAAAAACAACTAAATATCTTTGCTTCGAAATACGCGAAGCGAGCAAATATCTTCCCACTGAAACTCAGAAGTCAAGAAAAAAGAAAAACTTGAACTGAAGTAACGATGATTTTATTGATGGAAACAAAAATAACATATTCAAAAGAAAAATTGATACAAAATTTTCAAATATTTAAATAAGAATTTGCATTACGCAGCCAGCGGAACCTTTGGGAATCCTTCGAGAAGTGTGCAGTTCCAGCCGATGACACTGATCGTGCTGCAATTGTTTGTTCAGAAAGGAGTTTAGAGAACATCAAAACGTCCAGAAGAATAAAAAACTAAATATGTTCTGCGGAAAAAAACAAGTCACTCAAATTTTTTTTTTTTCCTCGAAAAAATCTTTCGGTGTAACAATATTTGTCATTTTCTAATGGGTCTCAATTAGCTCTTCAGTCTCATTTGATATTAAAAAAACAATAAAACCTGTATTTCTTTTTATGATCCAAATGAACCGAGGAGGAAGACTTCCATTTTCCGGTCTCATTTTTAGATGTGACATCACCATCATGTCCAACATGTCTGTAAAAGTTATTTTTTTCAAAGTGTCTTTTTTTGAATATTGAGGAACTTTTTTTAATTTTTACCTTTCTTATCTTCTCGAATGCCATTCAAGGTGAGTTATCACCATCCCGAGTAACCTTACTAAAATTATAAAAAAATAAATTTTTCGTCTGTTTTTTTCTCCTAAGTTTGACAAAAAAATTTATTTAATATTACCTTGCTGCACGAAAACGAATCCGCCCATTTTTCTACGGAACTAAGCGTGTAGGACATCTTGAATCGATGTTTGTTTAAAAATTAAAATAACTGGAATTTTACGCCAAAAGCAGTGAAATCTTTCGGTGTCCTGACTCCGAGTTTGCTTCTGTGCTCCTTCTCCTGAAGGCCCACAGCCGTTGTATAATCGTTAAGAAGGTTCCGGTAGCTGAAAATTGATCAAACGGCTCAAAGAAGAGAAAAAAGTTCACACTATTGGTTGCATTTTCCGAAAGCGGGTGGGGTGAGCGAGAAGTTTATCCCACCGCAAGACACGTTCTTCCACTTCTGGCCGCCTCATTTGAGGTGGCATATCACCATTATGACCATTATGACTGAAAAAAAGTTATTGACAAACCTTTATCAATTTTTGGTTAAAGTTTATAAATCACCTCTGTTTTTTTCTAATGCCGAAGCAAAAACTCACTGTTCCAAGTGGCAAATCACCATATCAACTAAAAATACCTGAAATTATGAAAATTTATTGAAATACTTTCTAGGTGAAAAAGCTCACCAGTCCGATGTTTCTATGACGTTGAAATTGGGAGCCATGAACCCTCGGCACGTTCTCGTTCCTGAGAGCTTTGGCGATGGCGGTCGCAATGGACGTCTGAATGCATAAATATTGAGAAAGAAGGTAATTCGGCTGTATTACAGTTGATACTTTTTTTTGGAGATGAGAAAGTGAAAGTTTTTTTTGAATGCTTCATTTTTCTTTATGTTCAATGCTAAAAGACTCACTTCGCTAGCTTCTCATCGTTGAATCCCGAGCGATGGATTAAGATGCGCGGAAGCTGTCCACATCCTTCGAGGACGACTTTCACCGCCTTCACGAAACTTTGTGCGGTGAGATCCCTATCTCGACCAACATATCTGAAAAAAACGTTTTACAATAAGCCTCTTTTTAACTTCAAGTTTATTGATCTTCACATTTTTTTAATTACCGAACCCAACAAGAACTCACTTTTGGGCACTGTTAATGGTGACAAATCACCATCCCGACGAACATCGAAGTCAGATCTTTTGCCCGACGAGAACACGTAGCGCGGAGACATCGAGAATTCGATGCCCCCTGCCGCTCCCGCGACCGCGGCACTTTGTCGCTGTCGGGCTCTTTCTCGTGGAGCAGTCTCTTGCTGTAGGTTTTCGCAGGAGGTGGATAATCACCATCCCGACAAGGATATCTGAAATAAAAACGATGAGTTGTCGCTCTCCTTCTAGTTCCGTTAAAGGTTTCAAGTCTTACTTGTATTTTTCCTTCTCTTTCGAAGCCAACGAGAAAGATGGACGCCCGCATTCGAGCACCATTCAAGGTGTCGGATCACTATCCCGACCAAGATCCCTGAGATTTATAAATCGTTTCCTAACCAAAGTTTGGTGCAGGACAAAAACGCGTTTTCCATTTCCGCTTTGTTTTTCTTGTTTCTTCTGAGTTTTTACAAAATATTGATTAGCAGAACAGGTACTTAATAAAAAAGGACAAATTGAAATTTCGCTCTTGTCTTAGCATTCGAATTACGTTTCGAATGGAATAGAAGTGGTAGAACACTGGTAGATGTTCCGTTCAAAAAAAAGCAGCTTCAGAAACTTCCAGGAAGATCGGATTCCTTATAACATTCACAAAATTGCGTTTTTTCGTATCTTTTCTGACGGTACTGTATGCTCAAAAAATGCCTTCAAAAAACCTCTATGACCAGTTCCTCTACAATAAATAGTGGAAAAAAAGAGTTTCCGCTGTTTTTGGCACTTCTTTTGTATGCTTCATAGACAAAATCGTATTTGAATGTAGAAACTTTAAAAATACTCACCACAGTGTCCTCTTCCGCGTTCGTTTTTCTTCCGCTCGCGGAGATTGTCGGCTCAGGAGTCTTGGAGGCCCTCGGCGATTGCCTCGCGCTTGTTCGCTTTCGGAGACGTCTTTTCTCAAGCTGTAAAATTTGACGGAGTTTTTCGAAAAAAAAGTGCAAACTTTTAAATGCTTAGCGAATGGAGCCAACAATTGCTACCAAAAAAATGTTAGGGAACACCATCCCAAACATCAAAAATGCATGGATTGAAAATTCGGCAGATTCACGCCGAATGTTTCCGAAGGTTGAACGAATATAGAAAGGGTGGGTCGTATCAGGCATCCAGAAAGCAATAAAAATCTATTAGAATCAGCCGGAGAATTGTCAAAAGAAGACAGAAAAAGTTCCGTAACATTTCGAAGTTACTCTTATGTGGTCAAGTTATTGTCAGAAAGGCAACCGGTGTGAAGTTTTCATTCTATAAATCTTTCACAGACGCGATGAAAAAAATGAGTTTTTTTGAATATTTTTTTCAGTAATTTTTATATTAAGAATATCTATAAAACAAAAAAAATAAGTGAGTAACAGTCAAAAAAATGGGTTTTATGTACACCCTGAAACAGTTCAAGTTGATATAAATTGATAAAGTTTCAAAGTAATTTTTTTGTATTTCAGAAGTTGAGTTGTTCTCAGCAATGAGCGAGGCCGAAGAAGGATATTCTCAGCAGTCACAGGTCAGTGAAGAAACTATTTTCCTTTTCAAAAGGCATTTTCATCCACGCCGAATTTTTTGAACCTTCGTTATTAGCTTTTTTTCCGTTTACTGGATCGATGCCGTTTCGACGGCTAAGAATTTTCGATCCATCTACTTTCATTTCTTTCTTCTTTTATTTCTTTTCAGTTATTTCAAATTGAGAAATTAGATTTTTTCACTGGCACACCTTAAATGATTACTTTTTTTAAACAGTTTTTGTTTGTTTGAATTTTTCGTT
The DNA here is from genome assembly GCA_904845305.1 of Caenorhabditis auriculariae. NCBI lineage: Eukaryota > Metazoa > Nematoda > Chromadorea > Rhabditida > Rhabditidae > Caenorhabditis > Caenorhabditis auriculariae. Next base: position 37,579 of record CAJGYM010000090.1, read on the forward strand.
GACGTATTGCTCTTTTTTTCTGTAGAAATTTTTCACCGTTTAAATAAACTTTTTAATCAGCCAAGTAATTTATTCATTTCGAAAAACAAAATAATGTAGAAACAATCAGGAAAAAATTGTGGGATTTGGAAACAAAAGCAAAATAAAAAAAAATCAGTTATTAAATAGTCATAGTCAGGATCCAAAAAAAATAACCATCACTAAGGAGGGAGGGGCATGTTGTCACCATAAAAAAACAGAAAATCAAGAAAAAGAAGTACAAAAACCTGTAACATTTAGAACATACAAACACAGAATTACTGAATGGGGGGAGGTCTTCATGTAAACTACACAACCCTACGCCTTCAGAACATCCACAAATTATCTCAAAAGTTTAGAACTGCCATATTTGAGAATTTACAATACTTTTGCACGCTCTTTATTCGCGTGCTGAAGAACTATTGATACGGAAAAAACACGTAATTCAGGACGTGCGGACTGTTGACCAATAAAAAAAGAAGATACTTGCGACAAAGAGTTCTGGGCCCCGGTCGAACTCTTTTTCCCGACATCCTCCACGGCGTCCGTTTTTTCACGTTCCTCCACGCGGTTTTGTCTTTCAATTGAAGAAAAATCTTCAAGTGTCTCGGCGCGCTCTACTTATGAGCCGTCGCTCCTACCTGAAAAATCAAATTCAATATGCAAAATTGCGAAAAGATGCTTACGCCTTCCGTTTTTTCACATTCCTCAAGAAGAATTAGTATTACTCAACCAGCGGAACCTTTAGGAATCCTTCGAGAAGTGCGCAGTTCCAGCCGATGACACTGATCGTGCTGCAATAATTTTTTCAGAGAGGAGTTTAGAGAACATCAAACTTCCAGAAGAATGGAAAACTAAATTTGTTCTGCGGAAAAAAACCAATCATTCAAATTTCTTACTTTTTCCTCCTAAAAATCTTTCGGTGCAACAATATTTGTCCTTTTCTAATGAGTCTCATTCAGTTCTACAGTCTCATCTGATATTAAAATCAATTAAACCTGTATTTCTTTTGTGATCCAAGTTCCCCGCGGAGATAGACTTCTATTTTCCGGCCTTATTCAATAAGAAACATCACCATCTTGTCCAACATGTCTGTAAAAGTTATTTTTCAAAGTGTCTTTTTTGAATATTGAGGAACTTTTTAATTTTACCTTTCTTATCTTCTCGAATGCCATTCAAGGTGAGTTATCACCATCCCGAGTAACCTTACTAAAATTATAAAAAAATAAATTTTTCGTCTGTTTTTTTCTCCTAAGTTTGACAAAAAAATTTATTTAATATTACCTTGCTGCACGAAAACGAATCCGCCCATTTTTTTCTACGGAACTAAGCGTGTAGGACATCTTGAATCGATGTTTGTTTAAAAAAATTAAAATAACTGGAATTTTTACGCCAAAAAGCAGTGAAATCTTTCGGTGTCCTGACTCCGAGTTTGCTTCTGTGCTCCTTCTCCTGAAGGCCCACAGCCGTTGTATAATCGTTAAGAAGGTTCCGGTAGCTGAAAATTGATCAAACGGCTCAAAGAAGAGAAAAAAGTTCACACTATTGGTTGCATTTTCCGAAAGCGGGTGGGGTGAGCGAGAAGTTTATCCCACCGCAAGACACGTTCTTCCACTTCTGGCCGCCTCATTTGAGGTGGCATATCACCATTATGACCATTATGACTGAAAAAAGTTATTGACAAACCTTTATCAATTTTGGTTAAAGTTTATAAATCACCTCTGTTTTTCTAATGCCGAAGCAAAAAAAAAAACTCACTGTTCCAAGTGGCAAATCACCATATCAACTAAAATACCTGAAATTATGAAAATTTATTGAAATACTTTCTAGGTGAAAAGCTCACCAGTCCGATGTTTCTATGACGTTGAAATTGGGAGCCATGAACCCTCGGCACGTTCTCGTTCCTGAGAGCTTTGGCGATGGCGGTCGCAATGGACGTCTGAATGCATAAATATTGAGAAAGAAGGTAACCGTTTCTCAAAGAGTTTTTGAAGGTGATTTCATTCAAAGTACTGGAAAAAAATCACTCGCTCAAATATTTTGATGCAAACTCAAAAAACGTCATTTTTCCCTATTTTCTATAAAAAAATATTTTTTAAACCTGGAATATATGAAAAGAAAACCGTAGAAAACTTGGAAACAAATGGTATGAAAACAAAAAAACCACTTTTCAAAAAGAGAAATCGACCAAAAAATACCAATGAAAGTCAAAATTTCCAGGTGGTCCTATCCTTATTGAACGGTCGAAAAACCTTTTTTTCGATGGCATTTTCGTAGAAAAAGTGCTAGGATAATGAAAGTTTGGCTCTGGGGGTTATTTTTTACTCTGAATTGAATGGCACTTACAGATTTTTGATATCTTTCCGTATTTCGCCAGAAAGTCCAAAATCGAGGGGGTCCTATCCTTTGAACGCATTGTATATCGTTAGATACGAAATTTTTACGCGCGAATTCAAAATTGTAGTAGAAAATGCCCATATAACTCCAAAATGTTGGATTTGACTGATAACGACAAATGAGCCATCGTTGTGGGTCGTCAAAATGGACTGACCATGATGACGTTGGCAGGAATGTTCGACGTGACAGAGGCGTGCGTTTCTCAGTTCCTAAAGCGTTGAAAAGCTCAAGATGGCTCTACTAAGAGCCAACGCACTGGAAGACCACGTGTCACTGATCGTAATGACTATAGAGTCATTTTGAAGACGTCTAGAACCAATCCAAGACTCACCGCCCCTGCGATCAGACGGGAAGTTTTCTTGAATTCGCCATCTCCGCCATCCGTCTGGTCTGTGACAACAATTTTCTAAAGATGCGTAAAGTAACTGTTGATACGGAAAAAGCGTGCATATTAGTATGCGAAATAGGTGTCACAGTTTACGCAGAAATAGAATCCCTGTCTGATAAACCTATAGAAAATCTGTCGTACGACGAGTTGATAATTTTGCTCAGAAAGCGTTACACGCCAAAGAAATTGACGCTGGCAGAAAGAGTGAAGTTATTAAACATTGTCCAAAACAGAAGGTCAAACAGCAGAGGAATTCTATACGGAATTAAGAAAGATCGCAACCCACTGCGAGATTTGACAAAAGTAACAAATTTATTAGATATGATGGTTACAATGTTATTCGTAAGAGGGTTGAGAGAGGAAAAGGTCAGAGCGCAGTTGTTGAACAAAGTTAAGCTTACGGGACCGGAAGCACTCGAAGAGGTGGCTGTGTTAGCAGCCGCGAAAAAAGAGAGCCAAAAGATGACTAAAAATAATGCCACAGTAAAACATTCACTTCTCACGGTTAGTCAACCGGTAAGACGAGATGGCCAATACAAAGATAAGGCTAAAATGAAGTGTTTTACATGTGGAAAATTAGGTCATATGTCCAGAGATTGCTATAGAAACAAAAAGTCAAGCAGTCAACATAGTAAATCACGTTCCAAAATGCAAGGAAACCATAAAAGAAAACATTTCCAAAGTAAAAAATCACACTATGTCACTAATGATCGAGAATACGACAGTGAATCAGTGGATTTCGTAAATTTAGCGGAAATGGAAAATGTGGTTAATGCCATTTATCCGGCATGCATGGTACCTATAAAAGTAGACGGTACGAACGTTGATTTTGAACTGGACACCGGCGCTTCCATGAGTATAATTGGTATCCCACAGTGGGAACTTCTGGGAAAACCAAGACTCACACCCGTTGCGTATACCGCGAAGGCTTACGGGAACTCTCGAATTGAATTCAGAGGAAAGTTCAGTTCGTGGGTTGAGTTCGAGAATAAGAAAGCGCACGTAACACTGCATGTGTTAAACACCAAGGCCGTTTATCTCTGTGGCAGAGATCTAATATGCCAATTAGGACTCGATGTCACAAAACTGTTAAGAAATCTGGTAAATGAAATGCCTAAGATAAACTCTGTTCAAGAGGTTGAGGCAGTGTTAACTGATTACCAAGAGATTTTCGAAGACGGCCTGGGTACGTGCACAAAAGTCAAAGCAAAATTACATGTGAAACAGGGGGCAATGCCAAAATTTTGTAAAGCCCGACCAATCGCATTTGCTTTGAAACCACAAGTTGAGGCAAATATCGACGAAATGGTACAGAAAGGAATCTTAGTACCAGTCGAACATGCAGAATGGGCCTCAGCTGTGGTGGTGGTTCCGAAACCAGGGGGTAAAGTAAGAATCTGTGGAGATTTTAAACAGACCATAAACCCTTGGCTGGACGTGAGCCAGTACCCGCTTCCGAAACCGGAAGAGTTATTTCATGCACTAAATGGTGGACAGAAATTCTCAAAGATCGATCTGAAAGATGCGTATCTGCAGTTGGAATTGGAGGAAGAATCTAAACAGTATCTGATATTGAATACATTGAAAGGACTGTTTAGATATGAAAGACTTCCTTTTGGCGTAGCATCGGCTCCTGCAATATTCCAGAAAACAATGGAAACGATGTTGCAGGGGGTTCCCGGAGTTATAGTCTATCTGGACGATATCACTATAACCGCGCCATCCGACGAAGAGCACATAAAACGATTAAGAGAAGTGCTGAAGAGAATTAAGGACTATGGTTTTCGGGTGAAGAAAGAGAAATGCGAATTTCTCAAACCGGAAATAGAATACCTGGGACATATAGTAAACGCCGAAAGCGTAAAAACGTCCTCAAAAAAGGTAGAAGCCATAGTCAAGATGCCACCACCAAAAAACTTAAAGGAATTACAGTCGTTCTTAGGCATGATAACTTATTACGGGAAGTATATACCAAACCTGTCATCTGAAAGTGCACCGTTGAATCGGTTGCGACAAAATGATGCTGAGTGGGTTTGGGGAGAAAAGGAGCAGATGGCCATAGATAAAATAAAGAAAATACTGGTAGACAGTGGAACACTGGCACACTACGACCCTACAGAGCAGATAGTGCTCGCGACGGACGCGTCGGATTACGGGCTAGGTGCAGTGATATACCACAAGTACCGTGATGGTACAGAGAAAGTGATAGCGTACGCATCTAGAACTCTCACCGGATCCGAGAAGAATTATGCGCAAATTGAGAAAGAAGCGTTGGGCATTATCTATGGCATTGAAAAATTTAACCAACAAAAATCAAGGAAAAAAATCAATTGATGACCTCAGTGACCAACCGGGTTTTCCTAAAGGTTCGTTCTTTCGAAAAAAAAATCCAGCGAGCCTTCTTTGATTCCAGTTTTCAAAAAAGTTTTAAAGTAATTTTTTTGTATTTCAGAAGTTGAGTTCTTCCCAGCAATGAGCGAGGCCGAAGAAGGATATTCTCAGCAGTCACAGGTCAGTGAAGAAACTATTTTCCTTTTCAAAAGGCAAATAACTTTTTTTCCGGTTAATTTCAAAATCATCTTTTGAAAAATAGGTCACTCACGAATTGATACTTTCAACTTGACTTCAACCTTTTCAGACATTTTCTCAATCTCAATCTTCTACGTTCGACAACCCGACAACTTCCAGCGACACGATCTTCGCAGCTTTCAACGACGCCATCAATTACGTGAACAATTGAAAAATAACCTCTGGACTATTTTCGTGGCAAGAATGAAGATTTGGTCATTTTTCTGGAGAGTTTTCATTTCCTTGCACGAGTTTTACGTTTGATAAAGTGTCTGAAGAGCAAATTGAGAAAGTTTTTCAATTTTTTCGGATAGTTTTGAAGAAGATTTTTTTCCTTTGTGAAACCAGAGTTCACAATTTTTATTATATGGTATCACTTGGATTTTCTTCCACGCCGAAATTTTTTTGAACCTTCGTTATTAGCTTTTTTTCCGTTTACTGGATCGATGTCGTTTCGACGGCTGAGAATTTTCCGATCCATCTCCTTTCATCATTTCTTCTTTTATTTCTTTTTCAGTTATTTCAAATTGAGAAATTAGATTTTTTTCACTGGAACACCTCAAATGATTACTTTTTTTGAAAAAGTTTTTGTTCGTTTGAATTTTTCGTTGACGTATTGCTCTTTTTTTCTGTAGAAATTTTTTTACCGATTAAATAATTTTTTATCAGTCAAGTAATTTATTCATTTCGAAAAAAAGCAAAATAATGTAGAAACAATTGAAAAAAATTGTGGGATTTGAAACAAAAAGTGAAATTTAAAAAAATTTCTGTTATTTAATAGTCATAGCCAGGATCCAAAAACCCTTATAGTAGAACAATTCTTATATTTCCAAGGGGAGGGAGACATACAAACACAGAATTGATGAAGGGGGAGGGGTCTTCATGTAAACTACACAACCTTACGCCTTCAGAACATCCTCAAATGATCTCCAAGGGTTAGAACTTCCATATTTGAGCATTTACAATACTTTTGCACGCTCTTTATTCGCGTGCTGAAGAACTATTGATACGGAAAAAACACGTAATTCAGGACGTGCGGACTGTTGACCAATAAAAAAAAAAAGTACTTGCGAGAAAGAGTTCTGGGCCCCGGTCGAACTCTTTTTCCCGACATCCTCCACGGCGTCCGTTTTTTTTTCACGTTCCTCCACGCGGTTTTGTCTTCCAATTGAAGAAAAATCTTCAAGTGTCTCGGCGCGCTCTAATTATGAGCTCTCGCTTCTACCTGAAAAATCAAATTCAATCTGCGAAATTGCGAAAAGATGCTTACGCCTTCCGTTTTTTTCACGTTTTTTTAGATGTGACATCACCATCATGTCCAACATGTCTGTAGAAGTTATTTCTGAAAGTGTTTCTTTTTTTTTTGAATATTGAGAAACTTTTAATTTTACCTGTCTTATCTTCTCGAAGACCGTTCAAGGTGAGTTACCACCATCCCAATCAACATTACTGCGTTTGCCCCTGTGTTACTTTCTGGAAATCTCACAGCCTTTGTATGACCGTTGAGAAGGTTCCGGTAACTGAAAAAGAATCAGAAGGCTCAAAAAAATGAGAAAAGTTCTCACTTTGGATTCTCTGCTCCGTAGGAAAACGAGATGAGCAAAAACTTTCTTCCGCCGTTCGTTTCGCAGTTCAAAGTGGCGGATCACCATCTCAACTAACATACCTGAAATTATGAAAATTAATTGAAAATCCTTCTAGGTAAAAAAGCTCACCAGACCGATGTTTCTATGACGTTGGAATCAGAAGCCATGAATCCTCGACATGTTCTCGTCCCTGAGAGCTTTGGCGATGGCGGTCGAAATGGACGCCTGAATGCATAAATATTGAGAAAGAAGGCAACTCAGCTGTATTACAGTTGATACTTTTTTTGGAGATGAATGAGTGAAAAATTTTTTCGAACTCTTCATTTTTCTTTATGTTCGATGCTAAAAGACTCACTCCGCTAACTTCTCATCGTTGAATCCCGAGCGATGGATTACGATGCGCGGAAGCTGTCCACATCCTTCGAGGACGACTTTGACCGCTTTCACAAAGCTTTGTGCGGTGAGATCACTATCCCGACCAACATATCTGAAAAAACGTTTTACATTAGGCCTAATTTTAACCAACTTCAAAATTATTGATCTCTACATTTTCAACTACCGAACCCAACAAAAGCTCACTTTTGTTAACGGTGAGGAATCACCATCCCTACGAACATCGCTGTCAGGTCCTTTGCCCGACGAGAACACGTAGCGAGGAGACATCGAGAGTTCGATGCCCCCAACAGCTCCCGCGACCGCGACACTTTGTCGCTGTCGGGCTCTTCCTCGCGGAGCAGCCTCTTTCTGTAGACTTCCGCCTGCAGTCTATCCGCTGAAAATAGCTCCTATATTCAATGACCAAATCTATCAATTCAGCATGAACAATGAACTAAGAAAAAGAAAGTTTTGCCAAGCCAACATGAGTATCTTTGATTGGAAAATGGAATAAAAGTTTTATTTCTTAGTAATTACTTTATTTTCGTCGCATCAGTCACATTCAAAAAAGCTCTATTTAAGCTGAGAATGGACTTCAGTCTGCCGAGATGTATGAATAATCAAGTTCAACATTTCCTTTTTCATTTCAATACTGTAAATAAAGATTAGGAGGCAACTCACCACCATGTCCTCTTTCGCGTTAGTTTTTCTTCCTTTCGCGAGGTTGGGTCGCCGGAAGAAGAGACGCACAGTTTCGAACGTCGATCGAGGTGATGCTATCACCATCCCGACCAACATCACTAAATTTGAAAATTAGTTTTTTAATCAGATTTTGGTGCTGAGACAAGACAGCGTTACATAAATTGGTTTTTTTTTACTTTTTTTTTGTTTTTCTGAATGTTGAAACGTCTCTATTAATCAGATAATTTGATTCAAAGTACTGGGAAAAATCACTCGCTTAAATATTTTGATGCAAACTCAAAAAACGTCATTTTTCCCTATTTTCGATATAAAATATTTTTAAACCTGGAAAACATGAAAGGAAAACCGTAGAAAACTTGGAAACAAATAATATGAGAACAAAAAAACCACTCATCAAGAAAAGAAATTGACCAAAAAACGACCAATGAAAGTCAAAATTTCCAGGGGATCCTATCCTTATTGAACGCAGTGTATATTGTTAGATACGAAATTTTTACGCGCGAATTCGAAATTGGTGTAGAAAATTCCCATATAACTCCAAAATGTTGAATTCCCGCGCAGAAGTTGCGGGAAAAAATGCTTATCAAAGGATATATCGTTGTAGGGCTCATTTTTTCCGCGTTTTCCCGGAGTACAGGATGTGCCTATTTCCCGAAACCATTTTAAACGAATAACGCGTCTAATTTTGAAATCGCCGGAATTACTTTGGAACATGGCATGAACTTTTTCCGACTCGAACGACAAAGGAGGCAAAGAATGACGCCGGATGCGTAACGTTCGCGGTTCTCGGCAAGAGTTCAATTCAACCGCTAGTGACTATTCGGAGAGTTCGTTCATTGCTTTTTTAATTGATTATTTCTATTCTTTATCAATTTATTGCTCTTGTGCATTAGGAAATAGTATGAAAGATACAAAAAAGCGGTGATCGACTTTTTCAAATAGTCAGTGGCGCTTGAAATAAACTCGTGAAATACGCGTCTCGCACACTGCTCCGTCTCGCCTAGCAAATCGAGTTGAATAGACTACATATGCTCTATAAAAAGGTATAAATATAAGAGCGCTTACAATCAATTTTTCTTCTGGCAAGGAGCAAACAATTAATATCAAAGAAATGTCAGGGATATAACATTGAAAATGCTTGGATTGTTAAAATCAGTAGATTCAAGCTAAATGTTTCTGAAGGATGGCACGTAAACAAAAAGAAAGAAGTATATTAGGTAAATAGAGAGCAATAAAAATCTATCAAAATCAGCCAAAGAATTGTATGAAAAGACAGAACAAAGATCGGTAACAACTCGGTTTCCCTCTAAGATGGTCAAGTTATTATCAGAAAGGCAACAGGCGAGAATACTCTTTCTAGACGACATCTTTTTGCAGACACAGTGAAAAAAATGAGTTTTTTTGAATCAGTAATTTTAAATTAGGAATATCTATAGGACAAAAAAATAAGTGAGTAACAGCCAGAAATGGGTTCTATGTATACCCTGAAACAGCTCAAGCAATTACAAATTGGCATAATTTTACGTTCTCCGTAACGTTCTTAGAGAAATACAAAGCATTTTGAAGATCCTTTCTAGGGTTCTAATCATAGAAACATTGCAGATATGAAGATTACGAAGACGTTTTGGTTAGTGGAAGAAAAAGCCGTTCTGATCCTACATGGAGAAGCAGTAATCGTCGGGGCGCACAAAACTCCTCTACTTTCACAGAAAAAGTTTGCCCTACGCGCCCTTCTTAATCATCGACAGTTACGCGAAACGAAAAACAACTTTTCTATCAATCCGTGACTCAGTAGGTAAACTTCTCTGAAGACTGAATAAAAATTTCAAAATTTCAAAGTGAGTTCAATTGTTCATGAGACGAATCAATCTCGCAGATAAAAAAGACGCTGTATTTCTGTTGCCGTGTTCAAAATGATTCCGCAAAACTACAAACCGCCGTCAGAGAGTGGATGATATAACTGAATATCGGAAAGATAGAGATAATGTTCATTCTCGTTAAGTTTACATGCCTGTGCGAGAGCGCCACAGTGCATGCACACTACACACTACATTTTACAAAGAAATATGAGCATGGGTCGTCAAAAAAGTGCCGTGTGAAATAAATTCCAAGATTATGTTTGCACAAATGAATAGCAAAAGTTTTTCCGACAGCAATCCCCATTCGCCAGTTTGTGCACCACTTTTTCAGTTACTTAGGGTTATTATGTAAATCAGTAAGAGAGGGAAGAATAATCGGAGGACAAATTTTGAGATCGTCAGGGTGAAGTAGACAAAATCATCCACATTGTAAATGATATAGATGAGAAAAATCTAGGAGCGAAACCCCCGGACGCCATGTAATTCAAATTGTATCATGATCCCTAATTTTTTTTTTGTACCGTCTTAGTTGAATATAGCAAACTATATGAGTAAAAAAAACCTTTTTCTTGAAGATTTCTGAAGTTCCGATCCTTGGTTGAGCAGGGCTTTCGAGAACGAGGTGCGCCACGGTCGATTGATTTGACAAGAAAAAAGACGCCAATAACCGTTTGTATCTGCAATACTATGTCCATAAAAAAAAAGAAAGAAAATAAAATTGTGACAAGTTGATGAATTATTTTTGTTTTGCGAGGTTCTTCCAGCCTTCGTTCTGTTCTCTTAAGGAACAGTTCTGACAAGTTAGCTTAAAGAGGAACCCGTCACAAATCAACTAAATAAATATCTTTTCTCTGAATCAACACAGAAGTTAAGGAGGAAAAAGCTTGAACTGGAGTAACGATGATTTTATCAATGGAAACAAAAATAACACATTCAAAAAAAATATTGATAAAAATGTTTAAAGAATAAATTGGATTACGCAGCCAGCAGAACTTTTGGAAATTTTTCAAAGAGCGTGTAGTTCCAGTTGATGACGCTGATCGTGCTGAAATCATTCGTACAAAGAGTAGTTTAGAAGAAGCCAGTACATGGTGAAATGAAAGAATAAATTACTTCTTTTGAAAATAACTGACCGCTCAGTTTTTTTACGTTTTTCCTCGAAAAAATCTATCAGTGCAACAAGATTTGTCTTTTGCTAATGAGTCTTATTTAGTTCTCCCATCTAATTTGATATTAAAAAAATAAATGTTTAACCTGTGTTTCTTTTTGTGAGTTAAGTTCACCGAGGAGAAAAAAATTTCTATTTTCCGGCCTTATTCAAGGTTTCACATCATCATCCCATCCAACATGTCTCGCTGGACGAAAGCGAATCCGCCAATTTTTAACAGAATCAAACGTGTAAGAAAGCTTAAATCGTTGTTTAAAAATTATAATAAGTGAAATTCTTACGCCAAAAGAAGTAAAATCTTTTGGTGTCCTATCTCCGAGCTCGCTCCTGTGTTCCTTCTCCTGAAGGCCCACAGCCGTTGTATAATCGTTAAGAAGGTTCCGGTAGCTGAAAATTGATCAAACGGCTCAAAGAAGAGAAAAAAGTTCACACTATTGGTTGCATTTTCCGAAGGCGAATGGGGTGAGCGAGAAGTTTATCCCACCGCAAGACACGTTCAAACGCCAGCTCGAAGTGAAATATCCATATTCCGACCAAAATTCTGAAAGAAGTTTTCGATAAACCTCCTACCAAACTTGATGAACATTTTCTTTCTTATGCTTTTCCTAGATTCCGAAGCCAACAAAAACTCACTTGGAGCAGTGTCAAATGGTGTCATCACCATCCCGACGAAGATTCCTGTCACCCCTTCAAACGACGAGAAAACATAGCGATCATCTAGAATCTTGATGCCCCCGACTGTTCACGCGACCACGACACTTTGTCGCTGTCGCGCTCTTTCTCGCGGAGCATCTTTACGCAGAGGGTACAAGGTGACCAATCACCATCCCGATCAAGATATCTGGAACAGAAATCAAGACTTATTGCTTTTATTAAAGATGAGATGATGAAGTCGAAAAAAGAATTGTGTTGGCCTCAGAGAAAACTGAGTAGTAAGGGAAAGAGTAAATTTTCAGACACCTCAGTATCTTTTTTCCCGAATTCTTTTTATTTCCTCATATGCTTAACGCTAATAGACTCACCTTGTTCAATTTCTCATCGTTGAATCCCGAGCGATGGATTACGATCCCAAAGGACAGTGTTATCTTCAAAGATGGTTTTGACCGCTTTCACGAAGCTTTGTGCAATGAGAACACTATCTCTACCCGATTGTCTGAAAAAATAGATTTTCACTGAGTCAAAGCCAGCAAGAACTCACCACCGAGCGTATTTCAACGCGAGGAATCACCGCTCCGTCAAAAATTTTTGTCCGATTCTTCGTCCAACGAGAAAACGTAGCGGGGAGACATCGAGAGTTCGATGCCCCCGACAGCTCCCGCGACCGCGACACTTTGTCGCTGTCGGACTCTTTCTCGCGCAGCAGCCTTTTGCAGTAGACTTCCGCTTGCAGTCCATCTGCTGAAAATAGTTCTTATTTTCAGTGACCAAGTTTATCAATTTAGCAACAAAAACAAATTCAGATAAAAAAGTTTGCGCAAAATCAACGTGTCTTCGAATATAAAATAGAAAAAAAAACTTTCTTTCAGATAAATAAAGTTTTTTTCTCGCATCAATCACAGTCAAAAAAAGTTGAAACCTCTAATTTTAACAAAGAGGTAGAATTTTTCTTGATCAAGAGAGGTAATTTGATAATCGCAAACATGACTTGGCAAGATACAATGACAAAAAACCCAGCCTAAACCCAATTGCGCAGAACAAATCTGGGCCTAACTTATTTTTAGAAAGATCAATCTTTTTCAGCTGAAAAAGGACTTCATTCTGTCGAGAAGTATGTATTAGCCGAGGCAACAAATGTCCTTTTCTTTTCAATGCTTTCAAGTCGAAATATCATTCGTGAAAGAAAATTCAAAGGCAACTCACCACCGTGTCCATTTTTTGCTCTTCCTTCCTCCGTTTGCGGATTTGAGGAATCAAAAAAAGCGCGTTCAGCTTCGGACGCCGATTAAGGTGTTGATACCACCATCCCGACAGAGATCACTGTATTCTCTCTCTGAAACTTTCTGGAGTTGTGATGATTGTTATTTTAAACATTCTGATAAAGTTTCAGTTCACAGAAAAAAAAAATACGCGGCTTTCCAAACTTTCGAGATAATCGAATTCCTCGTAAGAAATTCATGCACAAAACCTTTTTTCGTATATTTTCAGACGGTACTGTATGCTCAAAAAACGCCTTTAAAAAACCTCTATGACTGGTACTGTATATTGTAACGACACTCACGGGTATGTTTTTTTTATTACGTTTTTCGAATTAACTTCAAAAATCCGAAAGTTGTTCTTAGTTCCTTTACAATAAAATGTGAAAAAATGAGTTTTTGCTGTTTTCGGCCTTTCCTCCGTATGCTTCTAGTCAAAATCGTATTTGTAAATGAGGATCAGAGTACGAATCACCGCCGTGTCCTCTTTCGCGCTCGTCCTTTTTCCACTCGCGGAGGTTGTTGGCTCAGAAGTCTTGGAGGCCCTTGCCGCTCTACCTTGCGTCTTGCTCGCTTTCGGAGACGTCTTTTCTCAAGCTGTAAAATTGGACGGAGTATTTTGAAAAAAGGTGTTTAAAAAGCTTAGGGCATGATGCGAACAATTGCTATCAAAAAAATGTTCGGGAATATAATTCCGAACATTGAAAGTGCTTGAATTGAAAAATGACCTCTGGACTGTTTACTTTGCAAGAATGAAGATTTGGTCATTTTTCTGGAGAGTTTTCATTTCTTTGCACGAGTTTTACGTTTGATGAAGTCTCTGAAGAGCAAATTGAGAAAGTTTTTCAATTTTTTCGGATAGTTTTGAAGAAGATTTTTTTCCTTTGTAAAACCAGAGTTCACAATTTTATTATATGGTATCACTTAGATTTTCTTCCTCGCCGAATTTTCTGAACCTCCGTTATTAGCTTTTTTTCCGTTTACTGGATCGATGTCGTTTCGACGGCTAAGAATTTTCGATCCATCTACTTTCATTTCTTTCTTCTTTTATTTCTTTTCAGTTAATTCAAGTTGAGAAATTAGATTTTTTTCACTGGCACACCTCAAATGATTACTTTTTTTGAACAGTTTTTGTTCGTTTTAATTTTTCGTTGACGTATTGCTCTTTTTTTCTGTAGAAATTTTTTTACCGTTTCAATAATTTTTTTAATCAAGCAAGAAATTTATTCATTTTCGAAAAAAACAGAATAATGCAGAAACAATTGAAAAAAATTGTGGGATTTGGAAACAAAAAGCAAAATAAAAATTCTGTTATTAAATAGTCAGAGCCAGGATTCAAAAACGCTTATAGTAGAACAATTCTTATATTTCTAGGGGGAGGGAAACATACAAACACAGAATTGATGAAATGGGGGTCTTCATGTAAACTACACAACCTTACGCCTTCAGAACATCCACAAATGATCTCCAAAGTTTAGAACTGTCATATTTGAAAACTTCTAATACGTTTGCTCGCTCTTTATTGGCGTGCTGAAGAACTATTGATACGGAAAAAACACGTAATTCAGGACGTGCGGACTGTTGACCAAAAACGAAAGAAAATATTTGCGAGAAAGAGTTCTGGGCCCCGGTCGAACTCTTTTTCCCCACATCCTCCACTGCGTCCGTTTTTGAAGCTCCTACACGCGGTTTTGTCTTTATATTGAAGAAGAATCTTCAAAAGTCGGAGCCTAATTAAGAGCCGTCGCTCCTACCTGAAAAAATCAAATTCAATCTGCAAAATTGCGAAAAGATGCTTACGCCTTGCGTTTTTCACATTCCTCGAGAAGAATTTATATTACGCAGCCAGCGGAACCTTTGAGAATCCTTCGAGAAGTGCGCAGTTCCAGCCGATGACACTGATCGTGCTGCAATGATTCGTTTAGAAAGGAGTTAAGATAACATCAAAACGTCCAGAAGAATGAAAAACTAAATATGTTCTGCGGAAACAAACCAATCATTCAAGTTTCCTACTTTTTCCTCGAAAAAATCTTTCGGTGCAACAATATTTTTCTTTTCTAATGAGCCTCATTTAGCTCTACAGTCTCATTCGATATTAAAATCTTTGGCGATTGCGGTCGAAATGGACGCCTGAACGCATAAATATTGAGAAAGAAGGCAATTCAGCTGTATTATAATTGATACATTGTTTGGAGACGAGAAAGTGAAAGGTTTTTTTTGAACTCTTTATTTTCCTCAATGTTCAACGATGATTGACTCACTTCAATCTCTCATCGTTGAATTCCGAACGATGGATTACGATGCGCTGAAGCTGTCCACATCCTTCGAGGACGACTTTCACCGCCTTCACGAAACTTTGTGCGGTGAGATCACTATCTCGACCAACATATCTGAAAAGACGTTTCACAATAAGCCTCTTTTTAACTTTAAGTTTATTGATCTCTACTTGTTTAACTACCGAACCCAACAAGAACTCACTTTTGTGCACTGTTAATGGTGACAAATCACCATCCCGACGAACATCGAAGTCAGATCTTTTGCCCGACGAGAACACGTAGCGAGGAGACATCGAGAATTCGATGCCCCCTGCCGCTCCCGCGACCGCGGCACTTTGTCGTTGTCGGGCTCTTTCTCGTGGAGCAGTCTCTTGCTGTAGGTTTTCGCAGGAGGTGGATAATCACCATCCCGACAAGGATATCTGGAATAAAAACGATCATTTGTCGTTCTCCTTCTAGTTCCGTCTAAGGTTTCAAGTCTTACTTGTATTTTTTTTCCTCCTCTTCCGAAGCCAACGAGAAAGATGGACGCCCGCATTCGAGCACCATTTGAGGTGTCGGATCACAATCCCGACCAAGATCCCTGAGATTTATAAATCGATTCCCAACCAAAGTTTGGTGCAGGACAAAAGCGCTTTGTTTTTGTTGTTTCTTCTGAGTTTTCACCGAATATTGATTAGCAGAACAGGTACTTGAAAAAAAAGGATAAATGGAAATTTCGCTTTTGTATCAACTAACATACCTGAAATTATGAAAATTTATTAAAAATACTTTCTAGGTAAAAAGCTCACCAGACCGATTTTTTTCTATGACGTTGAAATCAGCAGCCATGAACCCTCGGCATGGTCTCGTCCCTGAGAGCTTTTGGCGATGGCGGTCGCAGTGGACGCCTGAATACATAAATATTGAGAAAGAAGGCATTTCAGCTGTGTTATAGTTGATACATTGTTTGGAGACGAGAAAGTGAAAGGTTTTTTTTGAACTCTTTATTTTCCTCAATGTTCAACGATGATTGACTCACTTCAATCTCTCATCGTTGAATTCCGAACGATGGATTACGATGCGCTGAAGCTGTCCACATCCTTCGAGGACGACTTTGACCGCTTTCACAAAGCTTTGTGTGGTGTGATCACTATCCCGACCAACATATCTGAAAAAACGTTTCACAATAAGCCTCTTTTTAACTTCAAGTTTATTGATCTCTACTTGTTTAACTACCGAACCCAACAAGAACTCACTTTTGTGCACTGTTCATGGTGACGAATCACCATCCCGACAAACATCGAAGTCAGATCTTTTGCCCAACGAGAACACGTAGCGCGGAGACATCGAGAGTTCGATGCCCCCACAGCTTCCGCGACCGCGACACTTTGTCGCTGTCGGACTCTTTTTCGCGGAGCAGCGTTTCCGCAAGAGGTGGAACATAACTATCCCGACCCGCATGTCTGAAAAAAAAACAATTAGTTTGCATTCTTCTTCAAGTTTCTTCTTAGATGATCAATCTTACCTGGGTTTTTCCTCTTCTCCCTGAGCCACCGTAAAGAGGGGCACTCACTTGCGAGCACCACTCAAGGTGTCGGATCACCATCTTGACCAAGATACCTGAAATTGAAGAATCGTTTTTGATCGCATTCCGTTGCAAAATGAAAGCACGTGCATCATTACCGTTTTTTTTCCGGTTATTTCAGAGCTTTTTCGAAACATATCATGACGACAAGCAGTTCACACTTTCAACTCTTCATTCCTACCTATTAGAAAACTCTATTCATAAGTAGAACAACTACTTGAAAAACGCGAAGATGGAGATTTCGCTCTTCTCATATTGGAAAAATTTGAATTACTTTTCGGATAAAATGAAAGTGATTTTTTCATCAACTCGTTTTTTTCCAAATATTATGATCAAAGGTTTGATAAAAGAAAAAAAGTTGCGGAAAAAAATGGTTCGGCAGATTTAATTCACATTAAAATTAGTTGTTTCCACGCTAAAACATGTATAGAATATCTGAAGGCGACTCACCGCCGTGTCCTCTTTCGCGTTCGTTTTTTTCTTCCTTTTGCGAGGTTGGGTAGCCGGAAGAAGAGGCGCCCAGTTTTTGAACGCCGTACAAGATGATTGTATCACCATCCCGACAAAGATCACTGAAATGGAAAAAAATTATTTTTTTATCAAACTTCTTACTGAAAAAAATTTATAGAGTCAAATTTCATCAACACTTTATTTTTTTATTGTTAGGAATAACCGTGAAATGGACTAAATTTGAAGTATACCAGAAGCAACACAAGACCGCGATACACTTATTGACACTTTTTTTTTTGATTCGATCGAAAAGGAACTTTTGTAAAGGTAGATGCTGTCCCGTCAGAGAAGTTACGAAGAAAACGGAGTTTTGGTCAAAACTTTTTTTTTCCTCATAAGAGATTCATTCGCAAAATTGCGTTGTTTCATATCTTTTCTGACGGTACTGTATGCTCAAAAAATGCCTTTGAAAAACCTCTATGGCCTGTTCCTTCACAATAATTTGTGGAAAATTTAGTTTCCGCTTTTCTTGGCACTTTCTTTGTATGCTTCATAGACAAAATCGTATTTGAATGTAGAAATTTTAAAAAGGCTCACCACAGTGTCCTCTTCCGCGTTCGTTTTTCTTCCACTCGCGGAGATTGTCGGCTCAGGAGTCTTGGTGGCCCTCGGCGATTGCCTCGCGCTTGTTCGCTTTCGGAGACGTCTTTTCTCAAGCTGTAAAATTTGACGGAGTTTTTCGAAAAAAGTGCAAACTTTTAAAAGCTTAGCGAATGGAGCGAACAATTGCTATCAAAAAAATTTTCTGGATAACCATCCCAAACATCAAAAATGCATGAACTGAAATTCGGCAGAATCACGCACAATGTTTCCAAAGGATGAACAATTATAGAAACGGTGGGTCGTACCAGGCATCCAGGAAGCAATGAAAATCTATTAAATCAGCCGGAGAATTGTCAAAAGAAGGCAGAAATAGTTCCGTAACATTTCGAAGTTACTCTTGAGTGGTCAAGTTATTGTCAGAAAGGCAACCGGTGTGAAGTTTTCATTCTATAAATCTTTCACAGACGCGATGAAAAATGAGTTTTTGGATTTTTTTTCAGTAATTTTATATTAAGAATATCTATAAAACAAAAATAAGTGAGTAAAAGTCAAAAATGGGTTCTATGTATACCCTGAAACAGCTCAAGCAATTACAAATTGGCATAATTTTACGTTCTCCGTAACGTTCTTAGAGAAATACAAAGCATTTTGAAGGTCCTTTCTAGGGTTCTAATCATAGAAACATTGCAGATATGAAGATTACGAAGACGTTTTGGTTAGTGGAAGAAAAAGCCGTTCTGATCCTACATGGAGAAGCAGTAATCGTCGGGGCGCACAAAACTCCTCTACTTTCACAGAAAAAGTTTGCTCTACGCGTCCTTCTTGATCATCGACAGTTTCGCGAAACGAAAAACAACTTTTCTATCAATCCGTGACTCAGTAGGTAAACTTCTCTGAAGACTGAATAAAAATTTCAAAATTTCAAAGTGAGTTCAATTGTTCATGAGACGAATCAATCTCACAGATTGAAAAGACGCTATATTTCTGTTGCCGTGTTCAAAATGATTCCGCAAAACTACAAACAGCCACCAGAGAGTGGATATATAATATATATATATATAACTGAATATCGGAAAGTTAGAGATAATTTTTCATTCTCGTTAAATTTACATGCCTGTGCGAGAGCGCCACAGTGCATGCACACTACACACTACATTTTACAAAGAAATATGAGCATGGGTCGTCAAAAAAGTGCCGTGTGAAATAAATTCCAAGATTATGTTTGCACAAATGAATAGCAAAAGTTTTTCCGACAGCAATCCCCATTCGCCAGTTTGTGCACCACTTTTTCAGTTACTTAGGGTTATTATGTAAATCAGTAAGAGAGGGAAGAATAATCGGAGGAAAAATTTTGAGATCGTCAGGGTGAAGTAGACAAAATCATCCACAATGTAAATGATATAGATGAGAAAAATCTAGGAGCGAAACCCCCGGACGCCATGTAATTCCAATTGTATCATGAACCCTAATTTTTTTTTGTTTTGTCTTAGTTGCAAACTATATGAGTAAAAAAACCTTTATCCTGGAGGTTCCTCAATGTCCGATCCCTGGTTGAGCAGGGCTTTCGAGAACGAGGTGCGCCACGGTCGATTGATTTGACAAGAAAAAAAGACGCCAATAACCGTTTATATCTGCAATAATCTGTCCATCAAAAAGAAAGAAAAAAAATCGAGACAAGTTCATGAGATTTATTCTTTTTGAGATATTTTTTTCCAGCCTTTATTCTGTTTTTCTTATTTAAAAAAATCTGACAAGTGCTGAAAAGGGAATAAATATTTAATAAATACTAAATAAATATTTGTCTCTGAATTACACAGAGGTCGAGGAGAAAAAAAGTTCAAACTGGAGTATCGACAACTTTATTATTGGAAACAGCAATAAAACGTTCAAGAGAAAATTTGTGATAAAATTTTGAAATATTTGGAAGAAGAATCAGGATGTATCAGGCATTTCCAAAATTAAAAAAAAAATTACAGGACCAGCGAAACCAATAAGAATCCTTCAAAGGCGTGTATTTCCAGTTGATGACGCTGATCGTGCTGCAATAATTTGTTCAGGGAGGAGTTTGGAAAACATCAAAATGTCCATCAAAATGAAGAATTGAATGAGTTTTCCGGCAAAGAACTGTTCGCTCAATTTGTTTTTTTATTTTTTTCCTCCAGAAAATCTTTCAACGCAACTAGATTTGTCATTTCCTTATAATTTTTTTCTCCATTTTTTTATTTAATAATAAAATTCCATTCTCAACCTGTTTCTTTTCCGTGATCCAAATTACCCTGAGAAGGAAGGCTTCCGCTCTCTGCGCCTCATTTTTTTGGTGTAAAATCACCATCCTGTCCAACATGTCTGTAAAAAAAGTTATTTTTTTCTAAATACCTTTTTTTGAAAATTGAGAAACTTTTCAATTTTACCTGTCTTATCATCTCGAAGGCCGTTCAAGGTGAGTGATCCCAATCAACATTACGGCGTTTGCCCCTGTGTTTCTTTTTAGAAGTCTCACAGCCGTTGTATGACCGTAACTGGAAAAGGATCAGAAGGCTTAAAAAAGAGATAAAAGTTCTCACTATTGTTTGTGTTTTCCGAAGGCGAATGGGGGTGAGCGAGAAGTTTATCCCACCGCAAGACACGTTCTTCCACTTCTGGCCGTCTCATTTTTGGTGTAAAATCACCATCCTGACCAATATGTCTGAAAAAAGTATTTGATAAACCTCTTTCGATTTTGGAGGATGTTTAACAACCCCCTTTTGCTTTTCTAAAATGCCAAAAGGATCAAAAACTCACTTCTGGTCACTGTTAATGGTGAGGAATCACCATCCCGACGAACATCGCTGTCAGGTCCTTTGCCCGACGAGAACACGTAGCGCGGAGACATCGAGAGTTCGATGCCCCCGACTGTTCACGCGACCGCGACACTTTGTCGCTGTCGGGCTCTTCCTCGCAGAGCAGCCTCTTTCTGTAGACTTCTGCTTGCAGTCTATCCGCTGAAAATAGATCCTATTTTCAATGACCAAGTCTATCAATTCAGCATGAACAATGTACTAAGAAAAAGAAAGTTTTGCCAAGCCAACATGAGTATCTTTGATTGGAAAATGGAATAAAAGTTTTATTTCTTAGTAATTACTTTTTTTTCGTCGCATCATTCACATTCAAAAAAGCTCTATTTCAGCTGAGAATGGACTTCAGTCTGCCGAGATGTATGTATAATTAAGTTCAACATTTCCTTTTTCATTTCTATACTATAAGTAAGGATTAGGAGGCAACTCACCACCATGTCCTCTTTCGCGTTAGTTTTTCTTCCTTTCGCGAGGTTGGGTCGCCGGAAGAAGAGACGCACAGTTTCGAACGTCGATCGAGGTGATGCTATCACCATCCCGACCAAGATCACTGAATTTGAGAATTAGTTTTTTAATCAGATTTTGGTGCTGAGGCAAGACAGCGTTACATAAATTGGCCTTTTTTTTGAATTCGAACAAAAGGGAACTGTTGTAAGAGTTGATGCTGTATCGTCAGAGAAGTTACGAAAAAACGGGGTTTCGGTCGAAACTTTCTTGTAAGGGGTTCAATCATTCTGAAAATTACTGGAGCTTCGAAGAATGTTGTTTTTAGCATTCTGCTGAAGTTTTTAACTCAATTACAACACCATGTGGAAAAACGAGTTCTGCTGTTTTCGACCTTTCCTTGTATATCAATGTTCAAAGTGATTTCGGCGATTTCAAAATAGACGCGTTATTTGTTTGAAAGATTTTGAGAAGGGCAGAAAAACAATTGAATCCCACAACGATACACTGCGTTCAATAAGGATGGGACCCCCTTCAATTTTGGACTTTCTGGCAAAATACTGAAAGATATTAAAAATTTGTAAGTGCCATTCGATTCAGAGTACAATATAACCCCCAGAGCCAAACTTTCATTATCCTAGCACTTTCCCTACGAAAATACCATCGAAAAAACGGTTTTTCGACCGTTCAATAAGGATTGGACCACCTGGAAATTTTGATTTTCATTGATATTTTTTTGTCAATTTCTTTTTTTGATGAGTGGTTTTTTTGTTCTCATATCACTTGTTTCCAAGTTTTCTACGGTTTTTCCTTTCATGTTTTTCCAGGTTTAAAAAAATATTTTTATATCGAAAAATAGGGAAAAAAATGACGTTTTTTGAGTTTGCATCAAAATATTTAAGCGAGTGATTTTTTCCCAGTACTTTGAATGAAATCACCTTCAAAAAAACTCTTTGAGAAACGGTACACCGCCAATCCAACCACATACAGAAAGAAAAACGGTCGAAAACGACGACAGTCGGAAATTCGGTCATGATACACCATCTTGTAACTGGTGAAGGGAAAACCGTAGAAAACTTGGAAACAAATGATATGAAAAAAAAAACCACTCATCAAAAAGAGAAATTGACCAAAAAATACCAATGAAAGTCAAAATTCCAGGTGGTCCTATCCTTATTGAACGGTCGAAAAACCGTTTTTTCGATGGCAATTTCGTAGGAAGAGTGCCAGGATAATGAAAGTTTGGCTCTGGAGGTTATTTTGTACTCTGAATCGAACGGCACTTACAGATTTTTGATATCTTTCCGTATTTTGCCAGAAAGTCCAAAATTGAAGGGGGTCCCATCCTTATTGAACGCAGTGTATATCGTTAGATACGAAATTTTTACGCGCAAATTCGAAATTGGTGTAGAAAATGCCCATATAACTCCAAAATTTTGAATTCCCGCGCAAAAGTTGCGGGAAAAATGCATATCAAAGGATATATCGTTGTAGGGCTCATTTTTTCCGCGTTTTCCCGGAGTACAGGATGTGCCTATTTCCCGAAACCATTTTAAACGAATAACGCGTCTAATTTGAAATCGCCGGAATTACTTGGAACATGGCATGAACTTTTTCCGACTCGAACGACAAAGGAGGCAAAGAATGACGCCGGATGCGTAACGTTCGCGATTCTTGGCAAGAGTTCAATTCAACCGCTAGTGACTATTCGGAGAGTTCGTTCATTGCTTTTTTTAATTTATTATTTTTTTATTCCTTATCAATTTATTACTCTTGTACATTAGGAAATAGTATGAAAGATACAAAAAAAGCGGTGATCGACTTTTTTTCAAATAGTCAGTGGCGCTTGAAATAAACTCGTGAAATACGCGTCTCGCACACTGCTCCGTCTCGCCTAGCAAATCGAGTTGAATAGACTACATAGGTTTCTTCAAATTTTTTTATGCTCTATAAAAAGGTATAAATATTAGAGCGCTTACAATCAATTTTTTTCTTCTGGAAAGGAGCAAACAATTAATATCAAAGAAATGTCAGGGATATAACATTGAAAATGCTTGGATTGTAAAAATCAGTAGATTCAAGCTAAATGTTTCTGAAGGATGGCACGTAAACAAAAGAGAGAAGCATATTAGGTGATTAAAGAGCAATAAAAATCTATCAAAATCAGCCAAAGAATTGTATGAAAAGACAGAACAAAGATCGGTAACAACTCGGTTTCCCTCTAAGATGGTCAAGTTATTATCAGAAAGGCAACAGGCGAGAATACTCTTTCTAGACGACATCTTTTGCAGACACAGTGAAAAATGAGTTTTTGAATTTTTTTTTCAGTAATTTTAAATTAGGAATATCTATAGGACAAAAAATAAGTGAGTAACAGCCAGAAATGGGTTTTATGTATACTCTGAAACAGCTCAAGTAATTACAAATTGGCATATTTTTACGCTCTCCGTAACGTTCTTAGAGAAATACAAAGCACTTTGAAGGTCCCTTCCAGGTTTCTAATCATAGAAACATTGCAGATATAAATTTTACGAAGACGTTTTGGTTAGTGGAAGAAAAAGCCGTTCTGATCCTACATGGAGAAGCAGTAACCGTCGGGGCGCACAAAACTCCTCTACTTTCACAGAAAAAGTTTGCTCTACGCGCCCTTCTTGATCATCGACAGTTTCGCGAAGCGAAAAACAACTCTTCTATGATTCCATGACTCAGTAGAGTAACTTCTCTGGAGACTGAATAAAAATTTCAAAGTTTCAAAGTGAGTTCAATTGTTCATGAGACGAATCAATCTCACAGATTGAAAAGACGCTATATTTCTGTTGCCGTGTTCAAAATGATTCCGCAAAACTACAAACCGCCGCCAGAGAGTGGATGATATAACTGAATATCGGAAAGATAGAGATAATTTTCATTCTCGCTAAGTTTACATGCCTGTGCGAGAGCGCCACAGTGCATGCACACTACACACTACATTTTACAAAGAAATATGAGCATGGGTCGTCCAAAAAAGTGCCGTGTGAAATAAATTCCAAGATTAAAATAAACACATATTGATCGAAAGGCGTGGATATCCGCAGGTTCGCAGGTGTTGAGTTCGCAATGGCAGAAAAAAAGTTTGATATTATTGACGCAAGGTTCAAAAGCAGTGTAGAGGTCTCAGAAATAATTGAATTGCTAGTTTCTAACTTTTTTTTCCTTATGTTAGAGCTCTGAAGAGTTCATACAATTTATTGATTTCACCTCTCATTTAGGTTATGGTTCTCGGTAAACTGATCTGATTTTTGCCCATTACTTGTTCAAACTGATTACGAGTTTAAAAAAATAATTGCGTATTCACGACGTAAAAATAAATGTGCATGTTCAGTTTTTTTCATAGAACTTCGTCCATTTACAATTTTTCATGAATTTGTTCCGATGTTTCACGTCTTTTTCTCTTTAATTTCTTGTTGAATGAAATATAGCAGACAAAGGCGGTTATTGGCGTATTTTTTTTCGTCGAATCAGTCGCCCGGGGCGCACCTCGATCTCAAAGGCCTTGTTCAACCCGGAATCGGAGACCTAGGTACCCAAAAAACGGGTTTCGCAAAGTGTAAACTACCCTGTCATCTGGCGTCTTGACCCGAAAAGTTTATTGCGCAAAGATGGCGATGCGCCTGTTCTTATGTGTACTCCAGGCCTCAAAAGCCGCCAGACCAAAAAACCGACAAAGGAAGAAACTCCGTTTATCGTTTATGGAAACGTACCTTTGGAAGAAATTGAAAGAAGAGCAGTAGTTAGGGTTTTTGAAAGTGAGTCAACTCTTGCAGACTCGTTGAGAAAACGAGAACTGAAAAAATGGAAAATAGAAACATTTCATTGAAATGCGTATTCCCTAACTTTAGCTCTTTCTGATTCACCGATACTTTTTTCCGGATGGAAAGTGGTTTTTAAGTTCAAAAAAATTAAAGAAATTTCCGTGACGATATAAAAAAATTATGTTTACTTTGGAAAAAAAGAGAAATCCCCATGGTAAATTCCTTTGTTAAGAAAAAAAGTTTCCTCATTTACTTCTTTTTCATTTGAACTAAAAAAATCACTGTTTTGGATCCACTTCGACTTGAACTATTTTTTTGCAGAAATTTGCTTCAATTTGCAAATACACAGGATTTGAAGGTAGCAGAAAATCGCAGAAGTAATTATTTTTATTTTTCAAACATTTTATAACAATTGAGTGTTGTTTTTTTAGTAGCTTGACATTAAAAAGATTATGATCAAAGGGTTTTTCGAAAAAAAGCCGATACAGTTTCAATTTCTTCAATTTACTTTCTTGTTGCTTCACTTCCATCAGGACCTTCCGGCAGTTTTCGTTTTTCCAACCGAAACGAGGTTGCACACTTAGCTCTCTCTCTGAAATGGCATTTTGAAAAAGAAAAAAACGACAGGTCTTAATGCGAAGTGCGCAAAAAAAGCTCTATATACAGTAGCTTTTTCCATTTTTTTAACATGAGAGCTTTTTCCATTTTTTGCGCGGGGTTTTTCGATGCTGGTGAAAGTACCGTATGCGTTTTTTTCCAGGTATTATGACGTCAAAAATGACAAGAAATGGCTTCCGTTTTGTCCTACTGTAGCTCTATTCACGGTTTTTCGTTATTGCGATGCTGAATGTGAAACAATCGATAGCTGATGCAACTTTCGGAACTCTTCTAACCACTTTGGGTTACTGTTGAAAAGCTTAGAGATGCGCTACTTTCACGCGGTCGATTTCATGGTTATTCTAATTAACATATAATCAATTGCTGTCCGAGTTACTTTTAACTTATTCAATTTTCTGTCGATTTCTAGCATACCACGTTTCCTATTCCTGCTGTCGACACCTCCTGAATTACTGCGTCCGAAATGCGGTTGATCATCTCTTGCTTCGCCCAAAATCCTTCTGAAAATTTCAAAAAAAAAATTCAGAGTTGAGACGTGGAAGAAAAGTTTGAACCGAAGGTGATCCTAATGTTTTGTAGCACACTTAGGAACACCAGACTGTTCCCTACAGGGGCAATCTTAAAGGCCCTTGGAGGGTCCCCTCAAGCGACAACTTTACCAACCCCTATAAGGCACAAGTGGTACCTATATGGCTTTCAGTTAGTAGTCTCTATAGGGAACATGGTAGTCGATAATTGTTATGAACTGTAAGCGAAGAAGTATCCATGAGAAAAACTAAATAAATAAACGTTTCTAAAATAAATTAAGTGACCCCTATAAAGTCCACTTGAGCTTTAGGGGGCCCGACGTTAAACCCCTATAGGGACCACCTTAAATTTAACCCTGTAGAGATCACTTTTTCGACCCCTCCAGGGGTTGTTTATCCTCCAGACCCCTATAAGGACCACTCTGGAGTTCTTATAGTTTTTGAAAGAAAAATAAGCGGCAGCTAGCTCGCGACAATGCTGACGCGCAAAACCGTTTATTTTTTTTTTCTCACCGAGTTTTCGATAAATGTTTTCTTGTTCCTCCTAATAAGGAAACTCACCGCTCCATGCGCTTTTTCCGAGTGATGGTCCGTGTTCGTTGGATACTCATAACTCGGTCCTGGCTGGCACTGAAAATCGGAAATTTTAGAACTAAATACCAAAAAGCGGGAAAAATCGACTTTGTTAACCCAAAAAGTACGGCATCTTGAGAAATATCTACAGTAGCTCTACATCCCTTAACATTTCGCAAGACCTTTTTTTAACGCTGAAGATTTGTGATCAGAAAAAAAAGGTTGAAAATGATACTACGTTTAAATTTTTTAAATGTAATTTTTTTTTACAAACCAAGCTTACCTCAAAGCCCAAATCTTGCAAAAAAATCCCACTTGGCCTTTTTCTCTCTCGAAGTCTCTCTGAAAAAAACAATTTCAAAAAACAAAAACTGAAGTGGAATGCATATTTAGATTAAAAATTAGGAAAACGAGCCGGAGAAATCCTTCTGCCGGCGATAGTTTTTTAAATGAAGTTGTAAGACCCCTATAGGGATCCCTAAAGCTTGAAAAGTGGTCCCTATAGGGGTTTTAGTTAGTAACCCCTATAGGGGACAAGCTAGTCGATAATTGTTATGAACTCCAAGCAAAAAAGAATTTTTATAGTGAAAACACTTTTTGAATGAAAAATAAAAGACCCTATAGGGTCTACTTGAGTTTTAGGGTCTAAAGTAGGGGTTGTTTTTTTCCTCAACCCCTATAGGGACCACTCTGGAATTCCCAAGTAGTTAGGATCCTTCAATCTTGGAAAATTTTTTTACGACCCTTGGGACCGTCGGAGGGGTTTTTAAAACCTTCAAAAAAATTTTCAAAAAAACCAAAGTGTTGCTTTTTTGAAAAAGTCAAGTCAAAAGAAGTACAATTGTCACCTGATTTCCGACTTGGTCCTGATCTTCCATCGAGTGATTAGCCCTCAGGAAATCGGTATCCAAATTATTGCCCATCAATTTCTTCGGAGTCGATTTCTGAGAGGAAACATCATTTTTGGATCCAATCTTTTTTTTTTGAGTTGTCTGTAAAAAAAACTGATTTCGATGGACTTTTTTTTGAATTCAAGAAGAGAACAAATGGTCTCAGAGACGGCAGAAAAAGAGTCACACTCTTTTCGCCTGGCGTCTCTTTTAGACGGCCACTGTTGACTCGTTTTGATTTCGAGTGGAATCGCATTCCTGTTTTGAGAGACAAATAGAAAAAAAACTCACATTGTAAAATAGTTATTTGTTGGTCCTTTTTTTCATTCTTCTTTCCATCTTGTACATCATTCTCTTCTTTTCTTTCGTGCATTCCTCTCTGTTTTTTTATCGCGGCCGGCTCGTGTTTTTAATTTCAATTTTAATTATTTTTCTTATTGACCTCACTTTGATCATAATATTTTTAAAGTCAAGCTATTTAAAACATCATACTCAATTATTAAAAAAATATTTTTTTGAAAAAAATTTCGATTAATAAATAGTTAAAAATTTGCTGGTTTTTTTGTTTTTAAACTGTAAAAAAACAAAAACTTTCTCTTCAAAAAGTGTTCAGGGGCCTGAGGAAAGCATGAAATTTATGCCTTGCACCCAGGTGAAAAAAAAATTTCAGATAACTGAATTGAATAGAAAAAAATTTAGGAAAAAAAATCCGTAACTGGGATGCCTGGGGAGAAAAATAAAAATATTAATCTGAACTCCCAGGTGAGAAAAATTGCCAATGTTCAAAAAACCTATAGCTTAAAACACAAGTTCGAGCACACCTGAAAAAAGACTATTGAAAGAAAAAATTGAAATGGACTGAACTCACCATTTTTTTCACGAACAGATGGAAAAGCCGGCCGCAAGAGAAATGAGTGTGTGCTGAAAAAGTTTATTTTAATCTTCGTTCAAAAAAGAAAGTGAAAAAAATCGATGAAATGATCGAGATGGAATAATTTTATGTTAAACAACTTTTAATACAAGTTGAAAATGATTCAGAAGTGGTAAATAAGGAAAACGAAAGAGATATATCATATAGAAAAAAACTAAAAAAAGTATGCTGTGATGAATTCATGTCAGAATGTCTACACAAAAAAAAATGATGACAAAAGGAGTTCAAAGTCTGCAAACGATCGTGAGCGTGAACTGTGTATGCACCAATGCTGGAGGCGCCACTTTTTAAAAAGTCCCCTCTATACTTTTTTTATGATGATTTTGTGTAGATCGATACACAACTCCTTGAAAACTTCTTCTTATCTAATAATAAATTTTTCTTTGTGTGAGTTATTTGGAAAAACGCTTGGATTCATGGTAAATTGTAGCGAAAATTGATTTTTTTACAGTGATTTTGGGTAAGAAAATAATACTTTTTTTCGGACAGTATAACCGGATTTTTCAAATTAGGACTTATTGATTAAGTTTTTCTTGAACACGAGTAGATGAGGAGCTGGAAAATTACAAATTTCTGAACAAATGAAAGAGTTCAATTTCTGAAAAAAAAATTTTTTTCTCTTTTGGGAGACACAAAATCAACGAGAAATAAGGAAAAGAGGCGATATTTAAAGACTGAAAAAAGCGGAAAAAGGAGCTCACTGGGAACTTTCTGATCCTACTATTGGAAATGCAAAATCATTTTAGCAAAGGGTTCCGTATTATCTGTGCAGGAATGAAAAAAAAACCTGCGTAGATGCTTCTAGTTTTGGTGACATATGAACTCTCGAAAATTTAGGTAGGATGTGAAAACATTTATAAAACCCTCAGAAAATTTTGCTAAGAAGACTGCCCATGTAAGAGGAAACTGAGAGCAAGAAAAATATGGAAACGGGGAGCGGGAGGACCGGAGCACCAGGCAGATGTGCGAGGTGGGACTGCTATAGCAAGGGGCGGGGCTCTAAGAAGGCGTGGCTAGAGCATTCAACATGGTGTCCCTTTCTAAATATTGTGAGAAGAATGCCTAAAATATGCGCGGGAACTTTCAAAGGGTAAAATGAGATAACATCGAAGTAAAAAAGAGGTTTCATTTATCGTTTGAAGTTTTTGCATTATCATTTAGTTGTATAAGCTCTTAAAATTTTTCTGCTGAGCGACAGTTTGTAGTTAAAAACTCAATTAAATTTTCTCTTTTTCAGTATACGAAGGTTTTACGCGAGTGACATTGAAGAACATTCGGCACTACGAGCGAGTTTTTAAAAATTCCAGAATTACAAGAAAGTTTGGAAAATTT
This sequence comes from Caenorhabditis auriculariae, assembly GCA_904845305.1. Lineage (NCBI taxonomy): Eukaryota > Metazoa > Nematoda > Chromadorea > Rhabditida > Rhabditidae > Caenorhabditis > Caenorhabditis auriculariae. Next base: position 67,389 of record CAJGYM010000090.1, read on the forward strand.
CGAGTAAGACAAACGTCTTTCTCCTATTGACACCTCAACATACCGTTCAGAGACCTGCTGGCAAGCTCCCGTCGAGAATTTTCAATCTTTGACTTGCGAGAAATCTTACAACAGCCTTCGACACTCTCCCAATGCATTTTCAAAACCTTCTGTTGACCTTCCAACCTCCTACTGGTTGAAATCTTGTTTGAATGTCGAAAATCGTTCTTCGCTTCTGTGGCTACAGTATCTTTCGCGTCGATTAATAATTGCGCGTGACAATAATCCTCTAATAACGCCGCCTTAATGACTTGACTGGAAGCTGTTAGAAGGAAAAAGATCAAAGAAGGCGTTGTTCGAGGATAATCTTCACGCGCAATAATTATTCCACGCGAAAAGGTACTGCAGCTACCAGAGCGGAAGTCGCTGCTAAAAATTCAAAATCTCAAAAGGTTTTCTTAGTATTGTTTGCACCCTTTTGCAGAACCCTAACACCAGGTTTGACAGTAAAAATTTTTGTCAGGCCAGAAGAAGTTTTCCTTGATTAAATGAGACTGCTCTACTGATTCTTATCACTTCGATAACGCCGCTCGGACAGCAGGCCGGAAAATGAGAAAATCGATCACTAGACGAGACTTTTCAATAGAAAAAACGTAATGAGAAATCTTCTTTGTTGAGAATGAAAGCAAGAGGGCTTCTGTTGCATAAAATATTTTTTTTCAAGAAAGCTTCCGGTATTTAAGTTATTTTCGATGAAATACACGATGCTTAAAAAGTAGAATCCGTGGCAGAACATGAAAACACAAGATAAACGGATGGAATGCTGAAATAAAAAGCTTCTTTATTTCTAAAACAAGTAAAAAAGGTTTGCCAAACAAAAAATAACGAATTTGCAGTTCAGATAGCAATCGATAGTGTACGGGTGTCTGAACTATTGCGACGGCTTCCCATGAGCCTTTAATAACATTGTTTTTTTATGAATCACTTTTTTTGCAATTGGCCGAGTTTTCGACAGTCTCAAAGATGAATAGTTTCTTTTAAATAAAAAGTTTAAGGTTTTAGGCTTGTTGATGAGGGCGAAAAAAAATGGAAACCTAACTTTATCATAGTGTTTTCAAGCTACTCAGGTTTTCCCACAAAGTTGATCATAAACTTAATCTTAAAAGCTTTGCTCAAACGTCATTCTTGTAAAAAGTTATCCGAATCTACTAAATGAATTGAAACTGGTAAACAAATGAAAAAGGGAAAATTCGAAAAGGTAATCGAAAAGCCTGAAAAGGCCTCTGGACCAAGATTTTATCAAGGACTAACGTTGAAAGAAGGTGTAGACAAAAATCGATTTTGAAAAACAGAAGAGACGCTAATACCTGGCCTAGAAGGACGTTCGGCTGGGTTAAAAACAAGATGAAAGTTTGAAAAAAAACGGAGGGAGAAAAGAAGATATTAAAGAGCTCAAGATTCATCTGTTTTTTGCAAGATCCGATTAAGACCGGAATCCGAAAAACTAGTAAATCTTGTTGAACCTTTCAAGCAAAACCATTTATTGCAATACACACAAAATCATTTGTTTTCCCTTTTTCAGCTCCTAGTATTTTTCAATGACGCTTCCTCCTTTCTTTACCTATAGAGTGATTTCTGCAGAGTTCAGATCGAAAAAAATAAGGAAATGGTTTTTTTCTTTGAGACGTGGATTGAATCCTGCAAGTAATTCAACCTTTTCTTAAACTGCATTATTTGGAAAATCTTTTTTATTTCTATTGGAAAAAAATGACCTAATCGAATATAAAGAATAGGGATGTTCTCTGACGACAGTAAACAAAAAAATTTGAAAGTCTAAATCAGAAAAAAATTTATCGTAAATCGAGTCTCAAAACTGAAATAAAATTGATGAACGAGTTGAACATTTTCATGACTGAAAAAGTAGCCATTACAGGAATTGAATGGCTGTTGAAGTTTAATCCCCGACTCTACATGTTATCGACCCACGAAGATCCCTTGAGATTGATGAATAGCCTCCTATCAACAAATGGCAGACGTCGCAGAATGTAAACTACCCGGTCATCTGGCGGGTTGACCCGACAAGTTTATCGCGAAACGAAAGCGAGGCTTCTGGTTATATTTAGATTTTCGTATCTGTCATGTCTCAAATTACATCTTTCCCCGAGAAGAAAAAAACCAAACAGACAAAAGCCCACTTTGAGATATACTATGGATGAATCGGGGGGTCTACACACTACCTTCTCACCAAAGAATGCCGACTGCTAACGATTGAAGAACCCCTCATCAGGCGACACAAAACCGCGTTCCGGCATCCGCAAAAGAGCGGCCAAGAAGACGATTACCCTACTTGAATCTGTTTTCGGAGCCCTTAAGCAAATAACAAAATACTCGGAGGCATGTGGGCAGAAGAAATGGGTTTCGAGACGATCTGTCATTTTATAGATCTTCATGGCGTTCCGATTCGTTTACTTGGAATGGTACACAAGATCCTTGATTTGGAGAAAAATAGGAAAATAAAAAAAGTGAATCTTTTATTTTGGTGTCGTGCATGTTTCTTGACGGAGACATAAAAACTTTATCAGCTTTGAAAAAAAAATATGTTTCTGCTCGCTTTAGTACTGCTGGGATTATTCTTAAACAAAGATCTTTTTGAGATCATCAGACTTTTTTTGTTTCTCAATTTCTCAGTTTCGCATTTTTCACCTGTAAGACTGAAGAATCATTATTAAAACAGGGCAAAGAAGCGAAACATTGCAAAATGAAAGAGCGAGTGCGACTCGCGACAGTACTCGACATCAAAGAATGCCGTCCAAAATTGGAGGACCCCTAATCAGACGACCCCAAAGTGTTGCACGGCAGACGACGAGAAACAGACGCTGCTCAGGAGGAGGGTACTTGATCCAATGATCCTTCTGATTATGCCGCTAAAAAAATAGAACTATCGACTGACACACAGAAAAGAATTATTCTGATCTGAACTTTTGGACGGCCTTTTAATCAGTTTATTTTTCATTCATTTCATTCATCATTTATTCAATGAATAATAATACAGTTCAAGGGCCGAAAAGACCTCTAACAGAACCAATTTTCAAAAAGGGAAATTTAAACATTGAAAACAGCAACAAACCGTTTAAAAGTTAGAAGATATTTTAAGAAAGTCAGCGAGAAGATGGGGGTTGTTTTCTAAATAGATTTTGAATCGCATAGAATCATTACATAGATCAAATACAACATCGGGAAGGGAGTTCCAAACATTAATTATTCTGATACTAAAAAACGAGGCAACGATGTTACTATTATGTCTTATATTTGAACGTAAATAATAGCGATGGCGACGCAGCGCACGGAGACTGAGGGAGAAAAAGAAGAGACTATCGAAATCAATGGGGACTTCTCTAAGTACAATTTTATAAACAAGAGACATGTCAAAGATGAGGCGTCTTGTCTCAAGAGTTTTTGAGACTATTTTCAGATAAACAAGTGAGAAATAAAAGTGGTAGGGCGAAAGCCACAACGATGGTAAGCTCGGAGAAAACTTTTCTGAACACCTTCAATCAAACAAATATTGTGAGAGTCAATTGGAGCATAGACTACAGAACAATAATCAATAATAGGACAGATATACACTTCAAAGCATTTTAAATACAATGAAAGCTCAGTGGATCAGAAACACGTTAAACATAACATTTATGCGACATTTACACCGTCTGCAGATTTCAGATATATGATCATTGAACTTAAGGTTATTTGAGAAAAACTACACAAGATCTCGAGACTGAAAGTTTAGGCTTTACGAGTTCATTCAAACACGTTTTGCTTGCAAGAAAAGTTTTTAAGGTGAACATTGCAGATCTGGAACAGAATTTTGCGGTAGATAGCCCTAGGTATGAATACACGAAAACAGAAAGAAAAAAATTCGCTAAGCGTTATGGGATGCGGATAAATAGTTCGGTAAAACGTACAAAAAAGCTCAAAAACTAATGCACTTTGGGGTTTTTGGAAAAAATTGCTAAATGAACGAAAAAAAACGACAAGAAATGTTCTCATTTGAAAATTGAAAAAAGAAACGACTTCTCCTTGCTGAATGTTGATTACTAGTACTACTGGATTACCAGAAATCTATGTCGCGGCGTGACAACGAAGCGCAGAACTTGGCACGGCAACATCTTTTGATGCAACAAAAGTTTTCATTTCCTGTTGGATATTTTTTAGAATTATCACAGTTGATAAAAATTTCATATACTATCCGTGTTTCTTTGGTAATCCACCGAATAGGAAAAGCCTTATTTTCTGTTCCTATTCGAACGGATTTTCTGGCCCCAAAAATATTAGTTTTCAATAAGCCATAGTCCAACTTTGATGAAAGTTCATTTTTAAACCTTTTCTCAGACGCCAATGCCAAAATTTGGTGAATACTTTGTGTTCTACCTGTGCTTGTCGTTGTTTCCCAAAGACACCGAGAAGGCTTGCGTTCTTTTTCTAGCACTTGTCGAAGGGCTGAATCATCATCCCAACCGACATCTCTGATATTGAGAACAGTTTTTCGATCAAAGTTCACGATATGCTGTATTATTATCATCTTTTTTTCTCATCGAGTATATAAATTGAGTGGCAGACTTTCAAATCAAAAATTTGAAAAATAGAATTGAGATTTATACAGTGAGAAAAAGTATTACTTTACGGCTCCCGTAAGGATCAGGTCATAAAAATCGTTGAGGTCTCTGAATTCGACGTTACCACAAATTTCTCTTATGGGGTTTCAAAGCGGAAAGATTTTTTGACGACTGACTGGAAGAGGCAAAAGACGTAAAACAGGGCCCATATCCGAAACCATCCATTTTTTTTTCTTAATTATGTTTTCTGGTGGAGTTTTGAAAGAGCCGGATAGATCACGGGCTTCTTTTCTCTCCGTGTTCTCTTCAAAAATCAATTTTGTTTATCACCAGGTCTTTTGGAAGACGCCCTCCTCGAGCAGGAAATCGCTTTTGTTCTATTTTTCACACACTCTAGCCCCTCCTCGTCTTGCAACTTTCACCTTTGAGCAAAGCTCTGTACAGAATTTTTGGATCTGACTAACAAAAAAACTTAGAAAAAAATCCCATATTTTTATCGATTTTACTTTTTTTCACATAATTAACCATCGTAGTTTTTTTCTTCTAGATCCAAAAGATTTTTTTGCAAGTTGCGTCATTAGCGTCTAACGGCTAAACCAAGGTTAATGATTGACCTAGTAAAAAGCTATGAGTATTTTTTTGCAAAGTTTTTTTCATTTTTGCAGCAAAATATCGACTACTCCATTAGATTCTTTAAAACTAGAAAAAATGCAAAAAGAATTTTCCATAAAACTCTCCGCGCACTATAAAATTTTCGAACTTTGAATTTATTCTTTTAAAGACGTTCAGTTTCTTGATTTTAATATAGTTTTTTGAGCATTCCACTCTTTTTTCGTCTTTTCCCACTTTCAGTCACGTTTTTCAACAAAAAAGCATTACTTCAGCTTTTTGTTGCACAAAAAAACCTTGTAGATAATATTTTCATGATATAGAAAGTAGTAAAAATTTTTTTTCCAGCGGAACAGATTTTTGATTTTTCTTTCCACCCAAACGTTTTTTTAAAATCGGTTTTCTATTTGGCCGCTCTGATGTTCGTACGGCGTTATCAAAGCGATAAGGTTCAGTTCAGTAGCCTCATTTCATTAGACCGTCGACCACTTCTTTGCCTGCAGTCTGGCAGCGCTACCGGTGTGTCTGAATTGAGGTTACAGAGCTAGGCGTCCAATCAATATCAATATAGTCGTTTTTATGTTGATTGTCGAGCGACCAAATGCGACTCAAAGACTACAATACCTTCTCGCGTCGATTAATTATCGGTAGTGGAGATGATTCTTCTATGGTTTGCTCTAAAAAATCTGGAGTTTCTGTTCTCAATAATCAATATGTGTCTCCAATCCCAGTAAATCGCTCGTTAGGGCGTTTTTATATCGGGTTTTTTTCACTCAAATTCTTTCTTTTCAAATACTCTGTATTTTCGTGTTTAAATGAGATGAATGAATAAATAAATAAATAAATGCTTCGTTTGATGACTTATGCCGCGGAAATTTGCAGCGCTATTAAAGGATCATAGTGACGTAAGATGGTTGGTCAAAAGGACAAGGACAGTTGCCATGGAGGCGGAGTTTGCTGTCTGACATTCATAATCTGTACAGATTTATAGGTTCTAGCCACGCCTCTTTAGAGCCCCGCCTTTGAGCCGCGCACCTTGTTATAGGAGATCCATCTCGCACATCTGTCACATCCTCCGCTCCTCCCGTGTCGTATTCTCCTTTCTTTCTGCTTCCTCTCAAATGAAGATTCGTTTTAGCAAATGGTTCAAAACTTTCTATAATTCTAGAACTTCTTTGAGGGGCTGACAGTCCGAGCAGTCTAGCCGATATTTGCCAAGACCGCACAACGTTTCAAATTGAAATACGGCGTCCTCTGGCGAAATCGGATTTTTTTTAAACGAGATTACATCACGGCACATTTCTTTGAATTTTTAAAACTTTTCTGGTTTTTTTCGAATAACTTAAAGAATCATAGTAGAATCTCAAAGTTCTCTGTGAAAAAGTTGTGAATGATCAGAAAAATGAAATTTTGCACCAGCAAAGTGAGGTCACACAGTAGCCGTTGTAAAAATCTTCATCATCCTCTTCTTTTTCTTGGAGTTTTCAATCATAGAACGTCGGTTACTCGATTTCTCACTCTGTTGACTTCTTCTTCTTTTTTTTTGTCTTTTTTTCCGATCTCTTTCTGCATTCCTTTCTCTTAAGATTTTTTCTGCTCAATTTTTTTTCCCAGTACCATGAAACCAAACATTTGCAGAAGAAAACTCACAATGTGAAAATTATTACCAATAGTTATTATTGAAAAGAAAAAGAAAGTTATAAAGTTTTTAATTGGTTTATGAACAAAATCATCAAAAAAAAAAACAAAAAACTTTGAAATCAAAGCCAACAACATTTGTGCATACACTGTGCACGCTCACGATTTTGCAGGCTCCAAATTGATTTTGTCATCATTCTGTTCAAGACCATTTTCATTCAAAAACCTCACCACGTACTTTAAATAGATCCTAAATTTGGAATGAATGTCCTTTTTGTTTCCTTTTTCTTTTCCTTTTCTGAATCTTTCCCAACTCATTTAAAAAGCTTTTGGATATGAAATTGCCGATTTGATTTTTTATCGTTTTTTTTTTTGTTAACGATTATTGAAAACAATTTTTCAGCACACACCTACCTCTTTTGTGGCCGGCATTTCGGACTGTTCGTGTAAAATGAGTGAGTTCAATCCGATTTAATTTTTTTCTTTTAATTATCTTTTTTCAGGTGTGCTCAAACTTGTGTTTTAAGCTATAGGTTTTTCTTAATTTTTAGATAAAGTAGGTAAAGTAGTCTGAGATAGTTTAGATTTTAGTTTAGTAATTTTCTCAGTTTTTGGTTTTCGACCGCTGATTTTACATATCGGCAGTTCTTCTCACCTGGTGGTATGGCGTAGCAGCCGACCCCGGGCGTTCCAATTTCTAAATTTTTTCGGTTCATTTCAACTATCTGAACAATTTGCTAACCTGGCTATGTCAAATTGACTCCAGGCTCCCATATTTTTATTTTCTTGTTCGATTCCAAAATTGAACATTTCGTTCTCACCTGGGCGTACGTGCAGTCCCCAGGCCGAATTCCTGTTTTCTTGTTCAAATTCATCTTTTAAAAATTTCTTTTCACCTGGGTGCAAGGCATGAATTTCATGCTTTCCCCAGGCATCTGAAACACTGATTTTTTTCATTTTTTTGATAAGAGAGATTTTTTTGTTTTTCTTCATTCAGAAAAATAAAATCAAAAAAATTTTAATGATTATTTTTTTATAAACAACTATTCTCAAAAATTTTTTTATAAAAAAATGGAGTCTGTTGTAATTAGTAGTTTGAGCTTAAAATATTGAACTTAAATGACGGTAAATAAAAAATTGTTAATGAATGAAAGAAAAATAAAAACACGAGCCGGCCACGAGAAAAAAAGAGAGGATCCAACGGAAAAGAGGAGAAGTCTGGAAAAAAGAAAAAAGAGCGGATGGACCACAAAAATAGGCAACGTGAGTTTTTTTTTTGGTTTTTTTGCAGAGTTTATTGAGGATCATGGATATAATACATGTTTAAAAGTTAACCACAGTTTTTTTTAACGTATTAGATATCAGGCGACGTGAAAACTAGGATTTTCGTTCTCGTTGTTTTCATTTCCATGAAAATTAGTAATTTAATTTGAGCAGAAATGAAGTTTTTCGCCTTATGAGAGAATTTCGAAAATTTACAACTGTCATTTTTGTGGAGTTTCATGATTTCCCTTAAAGTTCAAGATTTTTTCATTGAATAGGACTAGATTTTATACTAACTCCAATCATAAGACTTACCGTAGCTCAGCAGTAAGGAGAAAATAGTTTGTTCAATTTTGGACTGGTTTTCCATGATAATCAGAATCAGCTAGTCTCGGACTGATAAGAAGCACTAACTGACAATGTGAATTAGCAATTGAGTTTGTCGTATTTTTTGTGAGTTTTGATTTCGAAGGGTCCGGTTAGGCTTATATTGATTCAATAAGTATGGGATCGATGGCTATATTCAAAGTCAAAGCTCCATGGGCAAAGTCGGAAAGAAGTGAAAAAATGGTGAAAAAAAATATAAATATTCCTTTCTTGCTCTCTCTTTTGCGCCGTTTCATAGGCTAACATGCACAATTTTGCTGCTTGTCTCTTTTTTCACCATTTTTTTGCGTCTTTAAAATCCTAGAAAAAATAGCAGGCTCAATAAAGGGACTCTATTTACTGCCGTTTCGCGGCCTTTTTCAAGCCTCTCCCTTTTAGTTATTGCGAGCTATTAGGATTATTTGAATTGAAATTTTTCTTTTTAGGGACTTTTTGCAAGGAAGTGGTGAATTCGTTTACCATGGTTTACCCAAAAATCGATCATAAATGTCTCAAAATGACTCTTCAATAATTTATTCCTAACATGTCAACAAACATCTATAAGAGTTTCGGATATGAAAAGTTTTCCAATTAACATTATACCATTTACATTCCTAGATGAACACGGTTACGCACTTTCAAATCACGAAAAACGGACATCAAAATTATCTTAGCATGCTGGAAAAGTTGATCATTTTTTTTTGAAGATATTTGAGCTCGAAATGGTTTAGGTCTACATATTCTTGAGTGCGGATAATTTCAAAATTTCAAAAAAAAATCAAATAAAACTTTTTTGGGTGATTTTTTTAGGTCAGGCTTTTTCCCTGAAAGTAGAAAGAACTTTAAGGGACTCAATACCAGATTTTTTTGAGAAAAAAAGCGCCGAAACCATAAATGAGATGAGTCAGATTGATTGTAATATTACCTTTAAGCCCCGGGCGGTACCGTTGGCAGCTTTGGACCAAGCCAGCTCATCGGGCGCTTCCAGCTCCCGGCAGCCCCAGAGCGTCGCTTCTCCCGACGACATGCCCGGAGGATCGGGCACCTTCTTCGATCCGGTGCACCAGGTTGAGAACTTTCCTTTTGAAACAGTCCGACCCGTCTGCGCTCTCTTTTCCCTCGCCGACTTTAGAAAAAGATAATCTTGTCGGATGCGCTATAGTCTTTTTCGCGTGTCTGCGTCTCTCTGTTCTCTCACCACCGAGGTTAGAGAAAAATAAAAATAAAATGGCTCTTCAATAATTTATTCGTCACATGTCAACAAACTTTTATATGAGTTTCGGTCATGAAAAGTTTTCCAATTACCATTATACCATTTACATTCCTAGATGAACACGGCAAACTCATTTACCAATTTCTTGAGGACAACCGAAGTAATCGCAACTTTCAGATTCTTATTGGCGGATAAAAAAAAAGAAGGAAAAATGATGAGTTGCACGGCTTTCGTCCAGATCCTTGGCACATTATATCTCCAGCAGTTGAAAACTTCAGTGGAGGAGTCCAGAAAAGAAGTATGTGGTTTTTTTTAACTTAAAATTTTTAAAGTTAATGATGGAATGGCTCTGAGAAATAGCGGTCGTTTTTCCAAGCTTTTGTGAACAACTCATTTTTCGATGGCTATTTATTACGAACTATTCTGTCCTCTACTTAGGAATCTGTAGGGGTTAGGACAAGAAATAATAATCCTTATAGAGACCTAAAAAGTGGTCCCTATAGGCGTTCAGGGTCTGACCCTTAGCCCCTGTAAGTTGAGTGGTCCTTATAGGGGTCGTTCGAAATCACTAAAAAAGGGTATTTTATTTTTGTTTAGTTGGTCGTGCATAAGAATCATGTAAACTATCGACTAGCTTTGAAAGCTTTAGAGAGGACCCTTCAAGGGTTCTTAGGTTGCCCCTATGGAGACCACTCTGAAATTCCTAAAGTTTCTCAGTCCAAGGGTAGAGAGAAGACGTTATTAGTCGTTGAGAGAGCGCTGGGGAGATGCCACTTTTATAGGGGCTATGAGGAGGCGGAGATTCTGTCTGTCAAAGGCCTTAGGGTAGACGTCCTTTTAGAGGTCCCTCATAGGCCCTCTGTGAAACCCTCTATAGAGTCTCTCAAAAGTTTCTCAGGCCTATACTTATAACGCACTATAGGCTTATTTCTATTCTCAATAAAAAGTTTATTATCTTATAGTACAAGGAAGTGAGGATCACGCTTCGTATGTGCCCCCACGAGACAAGGGTATGTTTCCGTGGCATCGAATGAGGTCATTTATATTTTTTGAGGAGAAGACAGATTCCGAGTGCCTCAGCCAAAAGATAAACGAATTGACAGAAGTAAGTTCATTCTCTTCAGTCTCCTTCTCCTTCTCCTTAAAAAAACCAAGTTTTCCTGTTTCGTTCGTTAGGCAAATGATGTTAAAAAAAATCGTCTAGAACTTATATTGAAAAGACTTATCTCAACGCTTTTCAGAAGAAGAAAAATTCGCCGACCAATTATTTGCCGTCCTCAAAAGAAAAAATTAACAAAAAAAAATTAACAGAATCCAGACTCCGGCATAAATGCGGTAAGAAACACTTTTGAAACAAATCCAATATTAGGTTTCAGGAGAGATAACAATTTATCGTTGGAGAAGGGAAATGATGGATAAGACCTTGGAACGAGACAAGCTGTGAGCTTTTTGAACTGATAAAGCGGCTGGCCAACGACCTGCAAGTACATTTTTTCATTTAGGTAAGCTTTTTTACATTATGTTTCTCGAAAATATCAAAACAGTTTTTGAATAAGTTTCCAACTTTCTTATAACATTATTCTTATCACTCTGATTAGATCTACGTTAGCAAAAACGCCTTATTTCATACTAGAACCTTTTTTTTGAACTGTTTATTAATCGTAACTCATGAAAAAAGAGGGTGAATGAATCAAAAATCAACGAAGTTTCGAACGACGATTTTTCCGATATTTTTTTTTACAGAAAAATTATTTGAGATCTTTCATAAACCGAAAAATATAAGGGAAAAAATGTGAAACATCGCAATCGGAAGGCTACCCATAAATGTGAAAAAATTGAAAAGTAATCTTTAGAACTCTTTTAAAGTTGGACCTCACCAAAAATGATTGAAAAAAGTGATTTCAGGCTGAAAATCTCGCACTTTTCAAATCGAACGTCGAAACTTTTAAACAACGGCGACGCCAATAGAAACTTTTCTTCCGCTCCACGGATCAGCGATCAGCAATTTCAATTCATGTTTCAAATTTCGTCCAATTTTTGTTTTAAACTTTGTTCACTTTTTCCCAATCCTTTCTCTACCTTTTTTTTAATTTTGACTATTCAACCCCATCTATTTTTTTCAATTTGCATTAATCTACTTTTGCAAAAAAATGTTTCATTTTTTTGATTCATTTTTCCAACCGTTTATTTATTTGTTCCAATCAGTAAATTCTTCGTCATGCCCGGTTATACGAGCTCCAAACACTAAAAAAACACAAAATGGATCAAATTTTTTTCAGAAATTTGCATGAAGACGATTTTTTTCACGAAACCAAAAAAACACATCAAAAAAAGAGATTAAAATCCAGTTCATAGTTCTTGGAAAAAAAGCTCAACAAATGAAAAATATTTTTGATGAAAAAAAGCGCAGTATTCGAAAGAAAAAGGCGGAAAGATATATTCCCAATTTTATCCATAAATATACACTTGTTTTTTTCATTCTAGCCCCAAAAGTTACAAAAAAATTATATAGCAAGGAAGTTGAGATCAAGAAACAACTGATAATCATTCTTTCTGAACAATAACTTAATAAAAAAATTATTTTTAAAATGGTGGCTTTTTTTAGGTATTCATCCTTAAATCATTACTATGGACATTGAAAATGATCGATAATTGTTTCCCATGGATATTACATCCGCCCCCGACCAACAATGAGTAGAAAACAGTTGATTTTTTTCAAATTTCAAATTAGACATATTCAACTATTTTTGGCAGTATTCAGTTTATCCCAAAGTCTATTGAAACTTCCGCGTACGATGTAATAATTTGTTTGAACTTCAAAAATACTAAAGATGGATTGTATTCCTTATGAAATTTCAAACCAAAAACAGGTTCTGACGAGCTTCTTAACGCTTTCGTAAGGGAATGTGCGCCCCATTGGACAGAGGATAACAAGAACCTTGTTTTTTTACGGCGCGAAGGTGGAGAAACTCTTCACAAATAAATTTTTTTGTACTGCAGAAAATACTCGAATAAGCATCCATTTTACTATAAGAATGAGGTCAAGAGTTAGAGGACCCCTAATCAGACGACTTCAGAATGTTCCGCGGCAGACGAGAAACAGACGCTAAACTGCTCAAAAGGAGGGTAATCGATCCAATTTTTCCGGTTGTTCCGCCAATAAAAAAACCAATATTCTCCGTCCCGTCAACTCAATGCTCATTTTCCTTCAAGACAGAATTCAGCAATCTTTTTTTATCATCTGATGCAGAGGGAAAACAAAGAAAAAAAGAAAGAAAAAAATTGATAATCAAGGACACAATAAGATTTTTTTCATCAAAATAACATTAAACAAGTTTCAAGTTTTTCCGATAAATGGCCTACATTTCAGAGACCAAGATAATGAGTTAATAGAAAATATTTACTATAGATTGGAGCGTTTGCTAAGAACAAATATATGAGTATAAAAATACGGGGACAATGAATTAACTTTTATGTATTGTCGGTAAAGGGACAAAGATTTGAAATGTCAAAGTCCGATTGACCGATGGGTTCACAAACGTATATCGTCACGAAGATCAGCAACTGGAGGGATGTTGAAAAATGTTGTCACTTCTCAAACCCGAAATGGTCTTCTTTTATGCGACATTTCGTGGGAAGAGTCGGTTGTTCACCCTGAAAATTTTAAAAAATTGACTCCAAAGGATTATTACTCCGAGCTTCTGAATCAAGGACCCGAAAATTCAACGAACATTATTCGTGAAACAATCCAATTCTCAAGAAATGAAAATTAAAAACAATTTTAGTCTTCCTGTCACGACTTCGTTTTTTTTTGCGTTTTTTAGAAGTCTATTCCGAACATTCTTTCAAATTTCGACAAGAAAAACTTACAGGAACTTGTCCGAACTGCATCTGTTGTTTTTGCTGTGGGAGAATGCCCGATCGGACTTGTTGCCACTCGATCGTGGTGAATCACCATTCTCACCAAAATGGCTGAAAGAACTACTTTAGTTAAAAACAATTCAAAAAAACAGACCATGTTTTTTTAAACTAATACTGGAAGAAAAAGGTATTAAAACAACAGATTTTTGAACTTGCAAAAATTCGAAAATAAAAAACAATCGAAACTAAAATGTTTCCTGTTGAGTTCATTTAACTGGTAAGAGAAAATTTAAGAACTCACAGGGCCAGATTGGCCTTTTTTCAAATTTTCGCTGCAAGTTATCCTCGCGGAACTGCGGCCAGAAATCCTGAGGCTTCGTGGTTGCCCCCCACGAAGACAGTTCAAAATAGGGGCTACCTACAAAAACATACATCATTCATAAAAAGTACTCTACACAAATAATTAAGTACTAAAATAAAAAATCCCAAAAATTCAGATTTAAAAAACTTTGAAAAAAAATGAGCAAAATTAGATAGAAATTCTTATGAACGTGTAAAACATGAAACCCAGATCCAAAGATATACCTTTTTCTCCAGAGTAGTATTGAAAGAATTCTTGGAGCCCTTTGTCCGTGCAGTTCAAGACGGCTGAACAAATGTTTAATTTCAAACATTCAGAAATACTTAAGTCAACTTTTTTCAAAGTTAAGAAGCAGGAAAAAGAATGAAACATTTTTTTCAAAATAAAATGAACTACCTTTCTTTTTGTAGCCCCGCCATCCTCGCCCCAAATGGTTTCGGTGGGCACCTTTGTTGATGGTTCATCACCATCCCGTCCAGCATTTCTAAAAATACTATTTTTCAAATGTCGACAAGAAAAACTCACAGGAACTTGTCCGAACTGCATCTGTTGTTTTTGATGTGGGAGAATGCCCGATCGGGCTTGGTGCCACTCGATCGTGGTGAATCACCATTCTCACCAAAATGGCTGAAAAAGAACTATCTGAGTTACAAAAAAATATTTTTTTACAAAAATTAAAAAGATCAAAATAACAGCTTTTATGATAGATTTCTAAATGCTATCTCTGTCAACTGTATAACTTTTTGATCATTACTCTGCCCAAAAACCTGTGATAAGTATTTTTTTAACAATTTTTCGATGAAAAACTAGAGATTTTTATTTTGTAAACTCTTTGGGTACTTCGGTTCTTGACGAAAAAAATTCCGAGCTTATTTCATTTTGGTTCAAAAAAATCAAGAAAATCATTTCTATTTTTGAATAATTAATTTAATTTTTTTAAAAATCTAACGAGAATTCACTTTTTAATTAAAAAAATAAGAAAATATTTTTTTAAAACAAAATTTTTATTTGTTTTTTTACGTTATTGCCGGTAAAAAGGAGAAACTGGAAAAAAACAGATTTTTTTGAACACACTTCAAAAAAATAGAAAACAATCGATACTAAACTTTTTTTCCGGTTTAGTTCATTTTTACTGGTAATAGAAAGTTTAAGAACTCACAGGGCCAAATTGGCCTTTTTTTGCCAGAAATCCTGAGGCTTCGTGATTGCCCCCCACGAACACCGTCAAAATGGGCGCTTCCTTCAAAAAAATATACCTTTAAGAAAATACTCTACAAAAAAATGAATTACTAAAACAACAAATCCCTGAAAATTCCGATTTAAGAAACTTTGAGAACAAAATGAGCAAAAAAATAGTTAAAAAAATTCTCATAAACGCGTAAAAAAATGAGACCCCGAACCAAAGATACATATACCTTTTTCTCCAGAGTAGTAGTCGCAGTAAATCTTGGAGCCCTTTTGTCCTCGCAGAGATGGACGCGCATAAACGGACGAAATTCCCGAGAATTCTTTTTCACCTGAAAAAAAGTCAAATTAAATTTGAATAAGAAATGGAGAAAAAAAAGTTACTTCAAAAAGTTCAAATTCTAAAGATTAGAAGATACTCACTGGATAGTCCAATAAGCCTACTCAATTGTGCAAAAAAACCTAGGCAAAAGTTCGTTATTTTATAGATGATCGAAAAATTGTATACTTCAGAAAAATACCACAAGTTTAAAATCGCAAGCGGTCCTAATTTGAGAACTTTCCTTAAAAATAAGTGAATAAACTATTCGTACTTCGAAAACGTCTCTTTTCTCGCGACCCCCCGTGTACCAGAGCGAGTGCAGGAGCAACCGCTCCGCGCGAATGAAGAAGTCGCGGGAGCGAGGGAGAGCGTGCGCAGACAAGCAGACAGACGATAGACTGCGGGCGCGACATCTAACGTGAAAATTTAATATTGTCAAGCTCAATAAACTCTTCGTTTTGAACCTCCTATATAGTCGATGTGACACGACTTGAAATTTCATGGAACGACGCTCCGTTTTTCTTGTGGTTCTGGTGCGCGCTGTCGCGAAGCGCCTTGCCTTTGCGAATTTCGGTCGCGCTTTCCATATTTTTTTATTCTATATTTTCACTTTTTTGACAATGTTTTAGTTGTTTTTTGTGCCAAAAACGGAACTATCAATGCTTATGCATAGACTGTTGCATTGGGAACACCTGAAAGTCAAGTACTTTTTCAAATTTTCAACAAAAAAATTGTATGTCAAATTTTTCTTTTTTTGAAAAAGAAATGCCGATGAAAGGCTCAATGAAGGAAAAAAATAACGGAATATATTGAACGAAAACCAAAGACCATCTCATGAAAAAAACTTTCGAATATTATAAACGCTATTTTTTTCGCTTAAAATTCGAAAAAGTACTCAATTTTTATTCAACTTTAAACAGTCTATACACTAGCAATGACAATCATGAGTTTCCAGCGATTCGATTGAGGACTAATAAAAAATGATGAACATTGACAGGGAACAAATTGGAACTTTTTTCCAGTTTGAAAAAAAGCCTTTTCAGGGACTAGACAGCCGTTAAGGTGCGATGTCCGTTTTAACGAAATATTGATGGACGAATGAAAATGCTTTGATTCTGATCATTACTATTCCCTCAGTTAATGGCAGAAGTCGAACATTGTAGACTATCCTGTCATCTGGCGTCTTGACCCGAGAAGTTTATTGCGCAACGACGGCGATGCTCCTGGTCTGATGTGAACGCCTTTTTGTGAACAAAGTTTTCTCATTTTCTTTTTTCCATTTGCACTTAAAAATCACTGTTTTGGTTCCTATATTTTGAAGAACTTTGTTCCAATTTTCATGTGCGATATTATACTATCCAATTCGATGTTAAAAAATTTATTATGCACCTTGATAATTATCAAAATTTTAAAGAGGATTTATGCGGTCAAGAACTCTTCCGACAGTGTTCTTTTCCAATAAGAAGGAGGTAGTTCGTAATAGAAGTGGGCTCTCTCTGAAAGTGCATTTTTAGAAGAAAAAATAATCTGGGAACTATTGTAAACAAGATTCAATTTGTTGCTAATGATTCAAACGTGAGCCGAAAACTTTTTTATGCTCCTATGAAAAACAACAGGCAATCGCGCATGCATCCGTATGGAAACTGCGGTAACCTGGATAAACCAGACTCGTACTTTCCTCATTCTATACGCTATCTGAGGGCCTGTGCGACGGCTTGTCAGATAAACAGCAATCAGCAGAGGCCCTCAGACAGTGCGTAGAACGAGGAGAGTACGTGTCTGGTCTCTCCAAGAGTACCGCGCTCTCTAAACTGATCCATGCGTGCTGATCTTCCGTTTTGCTTCTGAAGAGTCTTTCTTTGGCTTGAAACGCAGAGCTGCGGTTCAGAGCCTGTAAAAAACGCGGTCGCGGTGCCGTCTCATTTCTCATTTTCAAGCCGAAAAAAATGGATTTTTTTGATAATATTGTCTAGTCATTGGCAAATAAGTTTTTTTTCCAAACTCTTACAGCGATACTCCAGTTAGGAGCTGTTCCTTCTGCTGGACCAGTTTGATCCAATCCCTTCCAATCCCTGTTTTTTTGGCTGCAACACAGCAATCGCCTGGAAAAATGAGCACTAAAAAAACAATTTTGGAAAGTTTTGTAGATCCAGAGGATCCTTACAGTTGCGAATTTTTTTAAGTTTTTTAAGTTTTAAAAAAAGTTAGACATTTTAGAGGTGTTGAAAGTATTTTTTTACTTAGGAATTTTTAGACGAATCCTTTAATCTGCATTTTTTTGACTTTTTTTCACTCCAGCCTGTTCTGCAACAGCTTCTTCTGTTTTTTTGAAAAGGCCATACGCCAGATAAAATTCAAATCGGCTACATTTTGCTCAAGTCCTTTTTTTGCAATTTTGAAAAGTAAAATGGCAAAAAAGCTGATTTAAAGCCATGATATATTTTTAATATTTTTTTCTGTACAGTGCATTGTATCGTACGCATGCACTGCGGCGCGCTCTTCAGATTAATTTCGGCGATTTCAAAATAGACGCGTTATTCGTTTAAAGTGATTTCGGGAAATAGGCAGAAGTTTTATTCCGGGAAGGCGCAGAAAAAAGGAGTCCCACAACTCTATATCGTTAGATATGCATTTCTACCGTAACTTCTGCGCGGGAACTCAACATTTTGGAGTTATCTGGGCATCTTCTACCAAATTTACGAAATTATTTTGAACGATAAACACGTTAATTTTGAAATCGCCGAAAAAGAGTTGAGACTGTTTTTTTAAGCCATGAAAAATGGATTAAAACCGTCAAATCCGTTCTAAAAATTCAAAAAATCACTCATTCTGCGGAATTCCGGAACGATTTTTGTCCTTTTCAGTTTCCATTTCAACATGCTCGTTTTGTTTTGCCCAAAATTCCCTGAAAAACTATTATATTTTAACTGAAATCAAGGAAATTCAAAATATAAAATAGGAGCTTTGATTATTTATTTTTCTACGTACGAAGTTCGTATTATAAAGGTTAGGTTCGACGATAAATTTAAAAAAATTTGATTACTTGATTGAAGAAATTTTTTTCTCCGTTTTCAGCCACTTTTTTTGACGGTTTCCTGGTGTTTTTTTCGCTGCAACTTTCATCTTCGCAGGACCTGAAAAAAATTTTTTGAGTGACACGAGAAAATATTTTTGAGAAAAGACTTTCCGAAAGTTTTTAAGAGAAAATTGATAATTCGAAATTATTTACTTGGCTTGACTGCGCTCCGTATTTTTCTTCGCCGGCTTCATTCTCGAGAACTTCTTGGCTCTGTTTCAAAACTTCTTGGTCGGGGCTGAAAAAAATAACTTTCGGATTTATCAGCTAAAAAAATTCAGAATAATTCAGAAAAATCTTTGAATATTTTATAAGTTCAACTTACCTTAGTTGAAGAGTTTCAAATTTAGAGTTTTATGCTTCCTTCTACTCTTGAAATAAACCGAAAACCGCAGAAAAAAACCTCCAAAAAAATTGTAACGGAGATTTGAAGATAATAACCTTCGAAAGACCTTCCTAGCGCCTTTTTTAAATCGTAAGAAACTTTTTTTTGGGGGAATGAGGTTGAAAGTATTTTTTTAAGTAAAATGTTTTTGTGAGGAGATGGTTTTCAGTTGTATACTCTTGAAAAATCCTGTTGGCGAGAATTGCTACATTCTGAGCTCTTCAAGGCGCAACTGAATGAACTACGCGCAGAAGAACGAGGCGAAGGACCGTAAGACCATGTTTTCAAAATGATCATCTGCACGTCTAAACTTCTTGATTCAGTTTGATCAACTACACCTCTAAACTTCTTCTATCAACTTGTTCAACTACACGTCTGGACTTCTCCGTTCAACTTGATAAACTTCACGACGAGACTTTTAGTTCGCCAGAGGCGGTTGTTCGTTATAACTTCAAAAGTTCTTGTTCGTCGTCCAGTCGAGTAAGTCTAGTCAATCTTTGAAGATAATCAACCTTGTCTGAAGCGTATCACAGCCAAGAAGTGCCGTTTCACTTCCTTCTTTTCCATTCCTCACGACTTCATTGACTTTTTCGACATTTTCGGAGCCGCCGTCGTTTTCTTTTCCGCAACCGCTGGAATATTAAAATACTAAGAAGATTCAAAACTGAAAAAAAAGGAATATTCAAAATCTTACTATTTTCTACATACTATCCTTACAGAACAATCAAGGAAACCACAAAAAAATTCGGTTAGAATCAACGTCTTTTTCCAGTTTTTGAGCTTTCAAAACACGTTTCAAACGCCATTTTTCCAGGCGATTCAACCTTTAAAAACCTTCGAAAATATTGGGTTCAAAGACAATATGAAAATATTTTTTTACAATTCCAGAAAAAAACCTCGAAGAACTGCTTTGACGCGGCTGATTGGCTACCAAGGCGGAGCTGAATTTCCAAGTTTTGGTTTGTTTTAGGAATATAAAATAACTTTTCGGCTTTTCAATATTATATTTTTTCGACATTTGCTTCTAAAACTACTTAAAAAGTTTTTTCATTGAAGCATTTTTTGAAAAAATACATCGACTTTTTAAAGGAGCATTTTTTTAGTGGTCTAGTAGTACCGCTCAGACTTCTAAAGAGGCCACACTCAGACTACTATAGTGACCACTAGAAAATCCTCAAAGGGTCATTGAAAATTTCTCAGATTGTGGGCTTTGGAAGAACGGTTTTTTTAAAATTTTTTCTTCAAGGGATTCTCAAACTTCAAAAATGGGAAGAGAGTCTTTCAATTTATTTTTAGGTGCCTTTTTTTTAAAAAAAATGAAAATATGCCTCGAGGGGGCGTCGTCGTCGTCATCATTGCGGCGATGTTCGAATTCGCCTTGTCGACAACATTCGTAGTCGGACCCGAACTGACCGACTTCTTGTTCTCTTTCAAGGTCCCTGAAAATGCCAAAAATGGTTACTTCCCGAAAAACTCTCATAACATAGTACAGCGTCTACGGAAAATTGTCCAACAGGTGGAATTATTAAACTTGCTTCTCAAACCTTTTTTTTTTCTGCCTTTGAATCTTATCTTATTACGTGCTTGAGCTAAACATCTGTATTCTTTAAAATGAAAAGTCAGGGAAAAAAATTAGATGTCTTCAAGGAAATGAAAAAAGCAGAAGTAGTTTTTGGCAAATTTTTTTTTAAGGCTTTTTTATCAGAAATACTTCAAAGTTCCGGAAAAAAAACAGCCTTTCAAGGTTCTATTCAAGAGAAGAAAAAAAAGTTGAAAAAAAAGTCGGAAAAATTCCAGAAAAAGACGAAGGGCCAGAAATGAATATTTTTCTGTAAAAGGTTGAGAAAATGAGCTAGTAAGGGTGTATTGAAGGGTTTGAGATGAATTTTCAAACTTTGGCAATTTCTGGAGATTATCAGAAAAAGAAATTGTTTATAATGCCGTGTTCAATTTGATTCCGCGAAATGCAAAAAATCCTTTAGAGAAAGGAAAAGATCACTAAATTTTGGAGAGTCAGAGAACATTTTGCATTTTGCGTAATCAAATTAAACACGGCATAAAATCAGTTTATAGCCACATATGGGATGGCTCAAATCGTAACGGTTGGAATTTTTATAGCTCGAGCCATTCCCAGTGCGGCCCCGAAAAAGAACTTTCGACTTGCCGTGAGCTGACGTCATCTTCCAGGGGCTCGTCGTTTTGATTTCTTTTCTGCCTTTTCAGTTACGGATGACCTTCGTCGCCTTCTTCTGGAGCCAGGTATCTTTTTTCCCGTCCTTTTCCTTCTGCTCGCGGAGCACTTTCTCCAGCTTCAGAAGCATCGTGAACTGCAGCCACTGAAAATGAAAATCGTATGAAGACTTATAGACTGCTCAGATTTTTTCCAGAAGTCCGCCCCTAATGGCTCGAAAAATCAATCAGTAAGCGAGCCATCCACAGAGCGTTTTTCAATGACGTCATTGTTCTTGACATTGAAAATCCGAGCAGACTAATTTTTCTCGTTTCATTTCAAAGGTTTAGCTCTTTTGATAAAAAAAATACTTTTCTCGTCAAAATTTACTATTTTCTGTCCCTTTTGAACATCCTTTTCGTTCTCACCTTCTTCGATCCTTTCGTCTGAAGGCGGGACTTGCTCTAGGACCTCAGCTTCTGCTTGAGCTTGAGCTCGTGCTTCAGCTTCTGCTTGAGCTCGAGCTCGTGCTATAGCTTCATATTTCGCGGCCTCTTTCAACTTCTTCTGTTCCTCCCGGTAAACTGAGAATTCGTTCTTCAATCTGTTTTTGTTCTTCAGAAAAAAAAAAATTAAAAGTCAGTCAGTTCATCCGAAATTTTCGCTGGGCGCTACAAAAAGGGAAATTTTTCTTTTTTTTTCCGAAGAGTACTGTATGGTGAAGTCCGCAATCGGTATGTGCACTCAGCGTGTTCGCACAATCTAAGTCCCATCTCCGTTTTTTTTCAATTCTTTCAAATGGACCTAGGAAACAGTTTATTTACATCTATTCATTATGACTTTTATGAAACAAAGCTAAGAAATCTAAAATAAAAAAGAGAAAACACGGAGAGGGGCCCTTCAGAATGTGCCAACACGCGCACACATGAAGTGCACATTTTCAAATACCGTACTCTTTGGAAAAAGATAACTCGGTCGTGCAACGGTTGCCGTAATAAACTCGGGGGAAGACGGATTGGGATAACGTCCGAAGCTTTTTTTGATCTGGGTAACAGTTTAACAGAGAAGCAAGCAATAGTATAATGAATTCATGACTTCAATAAACCATAAAAATGTGTTCAACCCCTGTTTCTTAGCGTGAATCAACAAAAAAAAAATTTTGAAATTCGGATTTTCTGCTGATTCCAGGTTTCAAGCTATAACTAACTACAATAATTAGCTACCTAGCTGATTTTTTGTGTTAACATACTGGATCTTCAGAAAACAACTGTAGAAAGTTTGACAATAATTGGACAACTCCTGCAAAAGTTATGACGAAAAAAGTGAAATTGTATATCTTATTGCACGTTACTGAACTTGGAAAAGAAAGGAAGAATGAAAACGGAACCTTTAACGAAAACAGTCACACTTTTCATATGTATCAGTTGAAAATTACCTTGGCTGCTTCTTCTTCTTCATGGACTCTTTTTCAAGCTGAAGACTTCCATTCCCAACGGAAGAAGTCCCTTTTCCAGCTCCCAGACTTTCTTCCTCCTCTTCACCTTCTTCTTTTCTTCCGTCGCTGAAAATTAACTTTTATCTTGGAAAAAAACTTTTTTTGCTTGAAGGGATTTTTGAAAATTACCTCGATTGAGGCCGGCCGGACTTCTCGTTTTCTGGAGGCCCATTTTCAAGGCCAAGGAGAAGGAGTCTATTTTCATCGGAAGAAGGTCCTTGTTCTCGTTCTTCTCCAATTTTTTCTTTTTCTTGTTCTCGTTATCGTTCTCGTTCTTGTTCTTGCTCTTGTTGTTGTTCTTGTACTTGTTCTTCTCCGAGTGTTTCGCATTTCCTTCTTCTTCTCGTGGTTGCACAACTTCTTCAGGCTGTTCTTTATTTTCTCCGGTCAAAACTTCGCGTTCTTGCTCTTCCTTTTCTTGCTCCTGTCTTTCCTCTTGCACTGCTTGCTCTTGTGCTTCCTCCTCTTCCATTTCTTTCTCTACTTCCTCTTCTCGCAATACGTGGCCTTCTCGTTCTTCTCTTTCCTCCACTCGGCCTTCTCCAACATCATCGTCACTGAAAATCAACTCTATTTCACCCTTTCTTGAAAACTCTGACCTGTCTGCGCCTTCTTCTCTCTCACCGAACTAATCATAGATACATAGAACTAGCTTAGAGAGAAAGAAAGAAGGCAGTGAAATTAGAAAGTTCAATAGAAATTTGCTCTGATAAAATTCAGATTTTCAGCAAATTAGGGAGAAATTGAAAAATCAATCGTTGATTTTCTACAGTAAATGAAAAAAAAAGACGTTTTCTCTTACTTGTCGAGTTAAATACCAAATATTAAAAAGACTTACCTCGTTTCGAGCTCTCCTTCTTCCCTTCCTTCCGGCTGACGGTCCAAGACTTGTTCATTTCCTTCCTTTTCCTGTCCTTCTTGACCTTCTTGCTGTCCAACGTCTTGTTGCCTTGCTCCACTCCGATGTTCATCTTCTCCATCATCATCCTCATCATCACTAAAAATCGACTTCAATAAATCTCTTCCCAACTTGTCTGACCTGTCTGCGCCTTCTTCTCTCTCACCTTGCTAGCTTACAAATAGAGTTCTCAAAACCAAACGTTTGAAAAAATGAAAGTTCGTTTTCAACATTTCGTACAAATTTCATTTTCAAACATTGATCTAAAACGGCCACAATCAAATCGTTCAAGTTATGATCAAACGTTTTCTGGCCGAAAAACAAACGTTTGTTATTTTGACCAAACTTTTTTCAAACAAAAACGAACGTTTGGTTTTTCGATAAAACTTTTTCCGATCGAAAAACAAACGTTTGTTTTTCGAAAATTGGACAAACGTTTGTTTTGACTAAAACTTGGAATTAAAATTTTTAATTAGAGCTCGGATAAGTTTGGTTGAACATTTATTCAAAAACTTTTTTTCGGGAGTTACATTCACAAGAGGCCAATTATCTTTTGAAGCGTGATATTTGCGAACCGAATGATCTCTGTGAACCGAAGGAGTATCAATTGAACCCAAAAAATGATATTTTGTCAACCTTTTTTTCTCAACCTCAAACAACTTACACGACAAAAATATTATTATGGCGTGTTCATTGGAGAAACGGAACATGCTTCAAAACGAAAAATTGTGTTCATCGGCGCGCCAAAGTTGCTCCAAAACAGTACTAATTTTTGTTTTGGAGGGTTTTTTTCGCGTTTCGAAGCAATTTTCGTTTTGTCCGATGAACACGCCATTAGGTTTAAAAGATCACTTTTTGGGTTCGTTTGGTATAGCTGATTCACGGCTGGCTTGAGCCGTCGAGAAAAGGGTCCTGCCACGAAAAGAGACGAGACAGTGCCTTGATTGGTGGAGAGTGCAGACAGGCCACGCCTTTTTGCGTCCCAAGCCAGCCGTAAATCGTCTATACTCCTTCGGTTCAAAAAGTTCACGGTTCAAAAGATAGTAGGCTATTATTCATTTAGAAACAGCTTCTGCTTGTCGGGAAAAATTCAAAATTACGCTATTTCCTTTTACGTCCGCTTTGTCAAAATTGTTGGCTTGTTTATGAAAAAGTGCCCGTAAAGCTAGCGGTAGACACAGCAGGGTTTATGCACAAAAAACTTCAAAATGAACAAACTTAATTTCTGATGACGATGATTAGAAATTTTTTTGTCCTCGTAGTCTCGTAAGGTCTCGTCCACTGATTTTTCCGACCGAAAAACGAACGTTTGGTTTTTCAACCAAACTTTTTTCAAACATTGAATGAATTTTCGTTCCGATCAAATGTTCGATTTCGAAATTTCAATCAAAGGTCGGTTTCAATAAAAGTTTGAAAAATTTTTGGTTGAACGTTCGTTCAAACGTTTGGTTTTGAGAACTCTACTTACAAACTCATGAGAGATAAAAAGAAGGTAGAGAAATCAGAAAATTTCAAGGCTTTTTATAAATTCCAAAATTACAGCAAACAAGGGAGCATGTTTTCAATGCTCTTTCTAAATTATAATCCATTTCTTTTCGGTTTGAATTTTTTATTGGTTCCAATTGAGTTTCAACCCTATGTCGGCTGGATCCCACCCCGATGTACGGCCTACCCCCAAAAAGTTCGGCCGAATAGACCGAAATTCAGTATTGTTCCTTACAAATTCATGAATTCAGGCCGCGAATCTCGGCTCAAGACGCCTGATATCTAGAACCTTTAAGAAAATGTGTGACCAAGTTCTTTAGTAATCGCAATCGTGTTATATAGACAAATGGGAAAAAAAAAACTCACATCGATAAATAATTAGTAGTTGATTCTTTTTGGCCTTCTCTCCATCTTGTACATCTTCTCTTCTTTTCTTTCGTGCATTCCTCTCTTTTTTTATCGCGGCCGGCTCGTGGTTTTTTTCTTTTTTTAACTTTAACAATTTTTTTAACTCTCTGATCAAAAATAAAAGGCCTGGGGAAAGCATGCGGTTCATTCATGCTTTACGCCCAGGTGAGAAAAAATTTTCAGATAACTGAATTAAAAAAAAAATTTTAAATTCCAATACCCGGGGTCGGCAGCTACGCCGTACCGCAGGGGGAGAAAGTATATTTTAGAAAACAAAAAAAAAGGTCAGAAGCCTGGGGACTGCAAGCAAGACCCAGGTGAGTAAAATTGCCGATATTTAAGATCGACGGTTGAAACCTATAGTTTAAAACACAAGTTCGAGCACACCTGAAAAAAAGACAATTCGAAGGAAAAGTTGAAATGGACTGAACTCACCATTTTTTTCACGAACAGATGGAAAAGCCGGCCGCAAGAGAAATGAGTGTGTGCTGAAAAAGTTTATTTTAATTTTCGTTCAAAAAAGAATGTAAAAAATCGATGAATAATCGAGATGGAATAATTTTATGTTAAACAACTTTTAATACAAGTTCAAAATGATTCAGAAGTGGTAAAAAAGGAAAACGAAAGAGATATATCATATAGAAAAAAACTAAAAAGTATGCTGTGATGAATTCATGTCAGAATGTCTACACAAAAAAAATGATGACAAAAGGAGTTCAGAGTCTGCAAATGGTCGTGAGCGTGAACCGTGTATGCACCAAACGTTGGAGGCGCCACTTTTGAAATTCTCCTCTGTTTGTTAAAGATGATAAGTGTGAACCGATATGAAACTTTTTTAATTCAATCATGATAGAAAACGCATTTTTTTTTTGTATGGGATTTATCTTGCAAACGCTTGGTTTCATGGTTAATTGTGACAAAAACTGAGTTTAACAGTGATTTTAAAATTACAGCTCAATGTTGTTTTTTTTATTCAGAAAGACAGTGTATCTTCATTTCTCAAATTTGGATTTATTATCAAGTTTTTTTCCTGAACATACATGTAAGCTGATGGGGAGTTGAAAAACTTCTAATTTCTAGAAAATTGAATGTGTTCCGTTAAACATAAACAAAAAAATTCTTTTGAGAAAAAAATGTTTTTTTCCGTTGGTAGACACAAAATCAACAAAAAAAAGAATGAGAGAAGAGGCGATTTTTAAAAACTGAAAAAAGCGGAAAAAAAAGGAGTTCACTGCAAACTTTCGGACTTTACTATGGAACATGCAAAGTCATTTTGGCAAAGGGTTCGGTTTTTTTTTGTTGGAATGGAAAAGCAATGCGCATGGTTGCTTCTAGTTTTGAAGATATATGAACTTTCGGAAATTGTGTTCTATTGGGACCTCGTTTAGAAAGATTCCGATTTCTCCGTAAGACATCGAATCCAAGTTGGAAGCGTAGTCCAGTGTTCGGGGATTACCGGCTAGGCTGGTTCGATTTCCAGTCCATTAAAGAACGCTCGTAAAAATAATAAAAACTTCTAAAGCCTTTGCTAAAAAGACAGCGAGGGTGAGAGTAAACTAAGAACGAGAAAAATATGGAATTGGGGGGCGGGAGAACCGGAGCACTAGGCAGATGTGCAAGATAACAAGGGGCGCGGCTCAAAGGAGGCGTGGCTAGAGCAACCAACATGGTGTCCCTTTCTAAAAATTGTGAGAAGAATGCCCAAAATATGCACGAAAGCTTTCAAATAATAGAGTGCGATATCATCGAAGTAAAAAAAACTTTATTTATTTTTTGAAGTTTTTGCATTATCATTTAGTTTTATAAGCTCATAAAAGTTTCCCGTTGAACGACAGTTCGTAGTTAAAATCCGTCCCAATAAAACTAATACTTCTTACAAAAAGTATTATTCATACACATTGTATTGATCCATGAAAAATTTTTCTTCTCCCTTTGTACCGCTCGAGCGGCGTCGGCGCCCCAAGTCGATTAGCGAGGGTCCTATCCTGATAATTAGTGAAACTGATCAAAAAATCATCAAAAAATCAAGATCAAAATCATTATCAAAAAACAAGAAGAAAAAATATTAAAAAAGGGCTATCAAGCGAAAAATTGCAAAATGGAATAGCGACTTGCGACTTGCGACAGAGCACCTACTTGACTTCAGAGAACGCCGTCGAGAGTTGGAGGACCCCTAATAAGACATCGTCAAAATGCTGCGCAGACGCGAAAAAGATTGCATACTTTTGAAACGCTTTTCAATCAATTTTTGACAATTACTTGTAAATGAGAAAAAAAAAACTTTTATTTGCGAGATAAGTGTTTGAGGTGATCTGGACCAAACTTCCGTAGTAGGTAGTCTTAGGTATGAATATTCATAAACAAGAAGAGTTATCTGACAAACGTAATTAAGTACTGATAAATAGCCCGTCGGAAGATGTGCGGAGAAAGCTCGAAAACTGATTTTTCTTCGTTATTTCGATTTCCGAAACGTCTAGTGTAGTTCACTGTATCATAAGAAACACGAGAGAACTTTTTCTCACAAAAAAACCTGCCAATTGAAAGAACGCCAAATCTATTACTATGAGCTAATCACCAAAATTGAAAAAAATTACGAAAAAAATTTTAAAAAAAGTTCTCTAGAAGTCTATTGGAAACAAAAAAGTTGAAAAAGTCGTATTTTGAAATTTAAGAACAAGGAAAGTCTTTGATTATCAGTAAAAAAGCTTTATTTGAAAATAATTACCGCAGTTCTTAATCATGCAAGAAAATATGTCCACAAAGGTAATAAAGTTTCTCTATTTGCATGAAGAACGTACCAAAAAAGAACCGTTTACTAGTAGGATCCTTTCAATTTAAAAAAAAAAAACGATTTTGTACTGAAACTAGTCGTCTTCCAAACTAGTGGACCTAGTAAACAAATCGAAACGCAATGAAGAGCTCTATACAATGTCAAATTGTCTCGAAACCTATTTTTTCTGCCCATTTTCCTTCGAGTTCCCTTATTATTTGCCTGAGGTCTCCCACAACACATTCAAGTAGGGTAATCGTCTTGTTGGCCGCTCTTTCGCCGATGCCGGAGAGCGTTTTTGTGTCGCCTGATGGGGGCCTCTCCAACCGTCAGCAGTCGGCATTGATAAGTAGGTAGATTGTAGAGTCATACCGTGGTCGCCTCTAGTGACACATGTGTGTGACGACTGGGGTTTTTGAAGTCGTGGTTTCTCACTACCAACATTTCTTAAACCTCTTGGTTGAGTCGAGGCGGGGATCGAACTTATTACCCTGTGGACCGTATTCAGGCACACAACCTGTTGCGCTACGGCGCACCAGTTGAGCTCCTCACTTTAAGGGAAAAAAAATCGATCAAGCTCTTTTCAGTGCGTGGAAACTCCCTCGAAAAAAATATTGAATGTGATAGAAGCCACTTGTTTCATTCTCAGCGAAAAAGATAACTAACTTTATTTTTTTTCGAAGTACAAAGTCTCCTCTTTTGATCGATTATTTCCTTTTCCGGTCTACTGACCGAGCGGCGTTATCGAAGTGATAAGAATCAGTAGAGCAGTCTCATTTAATCAAGGAAAACTTTTTCTCGCCTGACAAAATTTTTTACTGTCAAACCTGATGTTAGGGTTCTGCAAAAGGGTTCAAACAATACTAAGAAAACCTTTTAAAATTTTGAATTTTTAGCAGCGACTTCCGCTCTGGTAGCTACAGTGTCTTTTCGCGTGGAATAATTATTGCGCGTGAAGATTATCCTCGAACAACGCCTTCTTTGATCTTTTTCCTTCTAACAGCTTCCAGTCGACTCATAAAGGCGGCGTTATTAAACGATTATTGTCACGCGCAATTATTAATCGACGCGAAAGATACTGTAGTCACAGAAGCGAAGATCGTCGTTTTGCCTTAAAAAAACGAACTCGAATGAATCCTGGAAAGGTTTTCGGAAGGAGGTTGGAAGGTCAATAGAAGGTCCTGAGAAGGCATTGACAAGGTGTTCCAAAGGTAGTAGAAAGCTTTTCACATGTCAAACATTCCAGAAGACTTCTAAATGGTGAGTTGAAGTGTTAGAAGAAGAAAGACGTTTGAAAAATTGCTGGAACTTTAAGGAGTTATTTACTTACTTGGATACTTTGATGGTCCGTCTTCGCTGTCAGCGCGGACCACCCGTCTTTCATGCTTCCATGTCTCTCGACGCGGTAATCCAATGTAAGACGGCTGATGTTCTTCCGGAAGTGGTCTGCCCATCTGGCTGGTGGTCTTCCGATGGGTTTCTTCTTGTCTCTTGGAATCCAAACGTTGATCGAGTGCTCCATCTATCATCATTTCTTCTCACAATATGGCCCGCCCAGCGGTGTTTCCCTCGACTTGATTGAGCTTCGATTTCACGGATTTCGCGACGTTTGTTAGTTCCACGGTTAGTAGCGTGTGGTTCCGAGAAGAGCTCTTCCGAGCGCGCGCTAGCTGGTACGCAGGGCGGTGACTGTCCCCTTGGTATCTGGCCAAACTTCGGACGCGTAGGTTAAGGCTGGTATGACAGAGGCTTCGAAGATTTGAGCGCGTAATTGGGGATCTTTCAGTTGGCTCGTGACCTTTCGAATGTTGTTGAAGGCAGCCCAACCGGCTTTCCTGCGTCTTCCGATTTCTACACTCCGATCATTCGACATGTTTACTTCTCTCCCGAGGTCAACGTGGGAGTCGACTTGTTGCAATGAGTCGCCTGCAAGAAAGACTGATCCATCGTCGCAGAAATTTATAAAACTAAACGATAATGCAACATTTCAAAAGATAAATAAAGTTTTTTTTATTTCGTTGTTATCACATTATTTAAAAGTTCCCGTGCATGTTTTGGGAAATTCTCTCATATCATTCAGACAGAGCCACCATGTTGGATAACCTAGCCACGCCTTTTTTGAGCCGCTCCCTCTGCTATAGGAGTCCCATCTCGCACATCTGCCTGGTGCTCCGATCCTCCCGCTCCCCTATCCCATATTTTTCTTGCTCTCAGTTTACTCTCACACTGACTGTATTCTTAGCAAAATGTTCGAAAGTTTTTTATAAATGTTTTCACATCCTAACTCAATTTTCGAAAGTTAATACATGTCTTCAAAATTAAAAGCATCCATGTGCGTTGCTTTTCCATTCCAACAGAAAAAAAAACCGAACCATTTGCCAAACTGACTTTGCATGTCCCACAATAGAATCTGAAAGTTCCCAGTGAGCTCTTTCTTTTAGGCGTTTTTTCAGTCTTTTAACAGCCTTTTGTTATTCTTTCTCGTTGATTTTGAGTCTACTAACAAAAAAAAAACTTTTTTTCTTAAAGAATTTTCTCTTGTTCATGTTCAACGTTACTTTAAACACATTCAGTTGTTTCCAAATTGGGAACTTTTTAACTCCTGATCAACTTATGTTCATGGGAAACTTAATAAATGTCTAAATTTGAGAAATGACGATATGCTGTCCTCCTAAATGAAAAAAACAGCCTTAATAAGTTGTAAACTCATAATCACTGTTAGATTTAATTTTCGTCACAATTCACCATGACACCAAGCGTTTGCAAAATGATACTCCTAAAAAGAAAATTAATGATTAAATAAGAAGAAGTTTCAAGGGTTTATATCGGTCTAAACGTATCAACAGGAAAAAAACAGAGGATACCTTTGAAAATGGCGCCTCCATCGTTTGGTGCATACACGGTTCACGCTCACGACCATTTGCAGACTCTGAACTCCTTTTGTCATCATATTCTTCTTGTATGGATATTCTGACATAAACTCATCACTGCATTATTTTAAGTTTTTTCTAGATGATATTTATCTTTTGTTTTTCTTTTTTGCCACTTTTGAACCATTTCCAACTCGTGTTGAGAATTTTTGAATATAAAAGTGTCCCTTCCCGATTTTTCATAAACTTTAAAGTTCTTTCCCCAATGAAAGTAAAAAATAATATTTTCAGCACACACTCTTCAACCTCTCTTGCGGCCGGCTTTTCCAACTGTTCGTGTGAAAAAAGTGAGTTCAATCCAATTAATTTTTTTTTCTTTTAGTCGTCTTTTTTCAGGTGTGCTCAAACTTGTGTTTTAAGCTATAGGTTTTTTTAAAATTTGTAGTTGAAGTAGGAGCAGTAGTCTAAAATGGTTTAGATTTTAGTTTAGTAATTTTCTCGGTTTTTAGTTTTTGACCGCTGATCTTAAATATCGGCAATTTTTCCCACCTGGGCACTATTCCCAGGCTAAAACCCTTGTTTTTTCCGTTTACGAACGTTATTTTTTCACCCGGCGGTACGGCGTAGCTGCCGACCCCGGGCTCTGGAATTTCAAATTTTTTTTTTCAGTTCAGTTATCTGAAAATTTTTTCTCACCTGGGTGCAAGGCATAAATTTCATGCTTTCCTCAGGCCCCTGAAACACTGTTTTTTTTTTTTTTTTTTTTTACAGTTTAAAAACAATAACCAAAAAGTCTAATAGCTATTTTTTTAAATTAAAAAAAGTTTCCAAAAATATTTCTAATGATATATCATGTTTTTTTGAATAGCTTGAATTTAAAAATTATATTTAAAGTAAGGGTAATAAAAAAATAAATTGTTAATGAATAAAATAAAAAAATAAAAAAACACGAGCCGGCCACGAGAAAAAAAGAGGATCTATTGAAAACGAGCAGAAGCCCTGGAAAAAAAGAAAAAGAGCGGACGGACCACACAAATGTGCAAGGTGAGTTCATATTTTTCTTGCAGAGTTTATTGCGGATCATGGATATAATTTATGTTTCAAAAATTAACCACAGTTTTTTTAGAACGTGTTAAATATCAGGCGACGTAGAGCTAGAATTTTTTTGTCCTCGTCGTTTTTATTTGTATGAAAAGTTCGAAAGTGGTGCTGTATTTAAGTAGACACGTACTTCTTTGCCTCATGAAACAATTTTAAAAGTGACAGTTCTCATATCGCGAAGTTGCATAAGTTCTTTCAAGTCCAAATGTTTTCCTTGATTCTAACTAAATTTCATGAAAGCTCCAATCACAAGACTTATCGTAACTAATCAGTAAAGAGAAGATAGTTTATTCAGTTTCGGACTGGTTTTCTACGATAATCAGCTAGTCCCGGACTGATAAGCACTAATGAAAAAAGTAGATAAGCAATTGAGGTCGTCGTACTTGTTATCGTCTATGGAGAAATCAAATTTGAGGTTGAGAAAAGGGAAAAGAGAAATTCAGTAGGAATCCATTTTTGATTCTAACTCCATCCTACATCTCTAGATGCGACAATCCATTCATGCTTATTTTTTTTCCAGTGAAAAATTAATTCGAATTTTCAGAAACGGAGGAGACGGAGAAGGAAGAGATGATGAAGCTGAAGAAGGAGCTTCTTTCAATGGAGATGCAGGACGAGGAATGGGAAAATGACGCAAAGTCGTGACTGAAGAAGATGAAGAAGAGGAGGGAAGAAGCGAAAAAAAGCCTGAAGAAGTCGCGCAACCACAAGAAGAAGAGCAAGAAGAAGAAGAAGAAGGAAATGGGGGAGTGTTCGGAGAAGAACAAGAACAAGGATCTTCTCCCAATGAAAATGGACTTCTTGGGCTTGAAAATGGGCCTCCAGAAAACGAGAAAACCGGCCGGCATCAATCGAGGTAATTTTCAACGGAAACTAAAATGTATTCAAGATGATAGCTGAAGAAAATGAGATTTTTTTTTCAAGATAAAATTTAAATTTCAGCGATGGATGAAAAGAAGAGGAGGAAGAAAACTTGGGAATATACAAAGAAGATTTTTTCGATGGAAGTCAACGTCTTCAGTTTGAAAAAAAGTCCATGGAGATGATCAGCCGGGTAATTTTTAACTGATACATATCAAGAATGTGATTGTTTTCGTTAAAGGTCCCATTTTTAATCTTCTCTATTTCCCAAGTAAAAATGAAGTTGAATTTTCAGAGATGGTGGAGACAGAGAACGAAGAGAAGTCGAATGACGAAGAGGAGGGAGAACCAGAAAACAGGGATTCTTCCGCTGGAAATGAGCAAGAGAAGGTCGCGGAGGACGAAGAGCGAGAAAATCCACAGACAAGGTCCATTTTCGAACTTCTTTGTGAAATGAGATGAAGATGGCGTTTCAGCGAGGGAGAAGAAAGATATGAAGCAGAAGGAGCTCAAAACGAACCTCTCGGTCTTGAAAATGGGCCTCCGGAGAACGAGGAGAACTATCTGTCTCAGCTGAGGTGAATTGTTACGGAATCAGTTCGAAAATTCATTCCTTTTTATTTGTAGGAAAAAATAATCATTTAACGTTTTTAAACTTCTTTGTTAAGCTGAGATGAAGTTGAATTTTAAGCGTTGGAGACAGGGAAGAACAGAAAGGAGAGCATGAAGAAATCCGACGGAGTCTTGCTTCTCAAGTTCGGCTGGTCAAGGAGTTATGGAACAATTTTGATGAAAAAAAAATTTAAAAAAATGAAGAAGATCCAGACTCCGGCATAAACGCGGTAAGAAACATTTTCGTATTGAATTTGATTCATAGTTTCAGGAGCTACAATATTTAATCACAAATGAGGAGAAGCAATGGCTGAGACCTTGGAACGGGACTAGCTATGATCTTTTTGAAGTGGCTGACCAACGACCTGCAAATACATTTTTTTCATTCAAGTAAGCCTTTTTTTCACTCCAATTTTTAAAATACTGGACATAATTTCTGAAACTTTTCAACGTTAATTGAAAAGAGTGATTTCAGGTTGAAAAATCTTGCGAGTTTCTAATCGAAGGCGCGACGACGCCAATTGAAACTTCGCTTCCATTTTATCAGCCGTGACATTTTTTTAATTATTCTAAATTATAAATATAATCGAATTCTTTTTTTATCTCTCATTAATTTTGTTTTTTTCGCTTGATAATCTAATCTAGTTTTTTTCAATGTATATAAAGAACTGTTTTTCAAATTTTTGTGCGTAATTTCTTTGATTTTTCATGCAATTATTTTTTTCCATTGCTTATTTATTCATGTGTTTTTCAATAAATTTTTTTCCGAACAACTTTATAATAATAGTATAATAACGCAAATAAAAAATGAAACAAAGTTCTTCAAAAAATAGGTTAAGTCGAAGTGCCTTCACAGAACCAAAACAGCGAGTACAAATAAAAAAAAGAAAAAGAGAAAACTTTGTTTACAAAAAAGGGATTTATCATGGGGATATCTTTATTTTTCGAAGTAAACATAATCTTTGTGTCGTCACATAAAGTTCTTTAATTTTTTGAACTTAAAAATCATTTCTTATCCAAAACAAAGCTTCGGAGAAGCGGAAAGAGCTTCGCAAGGTCACGGAAGACACCAATGAAAATGGCTATGTTTCCATTATTTCAGTTCTCGTTTTCTTGACGAGTTTGCAAGAGGTGAATCATTTTCAAAAATCTAAACTACTGCTTTTTTTTTCAATTTCTTTCAAAACAGTACGTTTTCATAAACCAGAACAAGAGTTGGATATTGATACGAGATCTCGTCTCGTGCATTCCTGGTGTTCACATCAGACCAGGAGTATCGATGTCGTTGCGCAATGAACTTTCCGGGTCAAGATGCCAGATGACAGCATAGTCTACAATGTTCGACTTCTGCCATTAACTGAGGGAATAGTAATGATCAGAATCAAAACATTTTCTATTTGTCCATCAATGTTTCGTTAAAACGGACATCGCACCTTAACGGCTGTCTAGTCCCTAAAGAGGCTTTTTTTCAAACTGGAAAAAAAATCCATTTCGTTCCTTGTCAATATTCATTGTTTTTTATTAGTCCTCGATCGAATCGATGGATAAGTATTGATCTCTTTCGACAAGCCACGTCTTTTCATCAGTTCTCTCCAGAGTTTAATGTTGTTTATCACCGAGTCTTTCTGAGAGCGCCCTCCAAGACCAGGAATTCGCGCCTGTTCCCCCAGTAAAACACATTTTTATCAGGAAAGATTTGAGTCGGTATTTGTTGAGAATCTTATTTTTTGATCAATTCTATAATTTGCCGCTCTGCTGTTGGAGCGCCGTTACCAAATTAATAAGGTCCGGTCTCATTTTCTGGAACACTGTGCGGTTCTGTTGCGCTGTGTTGACAAATAGGAAACTGTTTCCGGGCTTCCAGATTTCAGATTTTCATTATTTTAGTTATGTACCTATTCTCAATATGAATCCCTTCTTCTTGATTGAAAAAAATGAGAATCGACGCGTTTTGATACCACTTTCTTTTAAATTAAAACCAAAAACTTTTTTAATTTATAACTGGAACTTAGTCAGTTATTTCAGTAGTCTGAGAGACATATTTTATTTAACGTAGAGTTTTATTAGTGAAGATTTATTTGGAAAATGAAACACGGGCCGGCACGAGGAAAGAAGAGAAGACTCAACGGGAAAGAAGAAAAGGAAGTCCTTGCGAAGGTCTTCCGGGTCAAGACGTCAGATGACACGGTAGTTAACATATCGCGACTTTTGCCGACCGATGATAGGAAAGTGTTCATCAGAGTTGGGGGATTCGCTAACTATTGGATCAATATTCCTTCAAAACAGAAATCGAAACTCAACCGCTATCGAGTTTCTGTAATGGCTAATTTTCAATCTGATAAAAAATTGTTTCAGAGTTTTTTTTCAACAGAGATCCTTCGATTAACGACTGGTTTTTAGTATTTCAAAATTTAGTTTGAAAGTTTGCTTCGGAGTTACATTCATTTTTTTTTCTTCGAGCACTTCATCCTCTACAATATAATCTTATTATAGAAGCATAGTCAACTTATCCAAGAAAAGATTTTGTTGTTGGGTGAAACGGCTCGCCTTGCAGATCATATAGGTTTCCAGCTTTTCAATCAAACCACTTCTTTCCTTGTGTTCTCTCACAGTTTAATGTTGCTCATCCCGAGTCTTTCTGAAAACGCCTCCCAACACCAGCCACTCGCGCCTGCTCCATTTTTACACTCTGTAGCCAACGTTCGCCCACGCCTTGTCTTTTCAACAATCTCCTTTGAGAAAATCTCAGTCTGGAACTGTGGGCCCGGCTAACAATAGCTCAAAAACTCTCTTTTTCGATTTTTTCTTTCTCCATCTCAATAAGTTTTTGCTCTTTTCCGGCCCGTATAACTTTTTGCAAGATTATTGTTACATTACCGCGTAGCGATTAGGTTCATGTCTTTTGTTTTTGATTGATCGTGTTAAAATATAGTCAATCCTTCCTGAATTGATAGGCGAGGAGGAGGAGACGTTTGTGGAACTCGTACGCGGTTCAATCCACTGACTATTTGAAAAGCTCAATCACCGTTCTATTTGTGAATATTCTCCTATTTTTGGAAGCAAAATTGAAAAAGATCAAAAAAGGAACAATAATAAATGAAAAGTGCGATAAATGGGCTTTTCAAACAGTGGCTGGCGATTGAATTGGACTCGTGCCAAGAACCGCGCACGTTACGCGTCCCACCTCATTTTTTTTGCGTTTCTTGCCGGAAAAAAACGCAAAAAATTTACGACACCTGAATATCTCCGCAAAGCTTCCAAATGTTACATAAATGAAATTTTTTTTTCAAATTCGAGCTCAATTCTGAATTAGGGCTTTCTTTTACCGTTCTGGTGTCTTTCCGGCGTTATAAAAAAGATAAGGTCCAGTGCAGTAGCTTTATTTCATCAAAAACCGTCCTGTTTATCGTCTGTAGAAAATTTTCCGGTGTGCCTGATTTGAGGTTTCAGCGGTAGGCGTCCAATCAAATGATCTGTTCACATTTTGAACTTTGATAGCCTACTGAGCTTTCAAATCGAAAAATTTTTTTCGCCAAAATACATGTACACTTCTGATTATTTATCCGAAACCATCACATTAGCTTCTTTGAAATTCGGTCCCTGATCGAGTATTGCAGAGGCCGGATAAGTATCGAACTCGCTCTTCCGAGCAGCCTCTTTTCTCTCTGTTCTTTTGAAAATGTAATCTTGTTTATCACCAAGTGTTTCGGAGAACGCCCTTCAGGCCCAGGAATTGGCGCCTGTTCCGTTCTTTACACTCTCTGGCCGACGTTCGCCCACTCCTCGTCTATGTCAGCGTTCTATGAGAAAAGCTCAGCTCAAAAGACTGGAAGCTTTTCGTCTCCGAGCTTCCCTTTTTTTTTTCGATGTTTTCTCTTTTTCAATCTCATTACAGTTCCAGCTTCTCTTCTAATTCTCAATAATCTTCTGCAAATCTGTAAGCTTTTATCTTTTTTACCCTTTCCTCACTAATAAGTCACAAAATATCAAATGAACAAGATTTTGCAGAATTCAAACCCATACAAGGTCGATTTCATACTATAATTCATGACTGATTAAGACAAGAAGGTTACGAAAAGTTTTTTATTGATTGAAAAAAAATCGGAGGGAACTCGAATTTCGAGTCTCCAACGTTGGTGCATACACGGCACACGCTCACGACCATTTGCATACTGAACTCCTTTTGTCATCATCTTCTGTGTAAGCCCATTCTCACACTTTATTCATAGCGTACTTATTATTACTTCTCAGATTTGGAATGCATCCATCCCATTTTCTTTTTTTCCACTCTTGCATCTTTTGCAACTTCTTTGAAAATTTTTTGTAACTATACGTTCACCGATTTGATTAAATATCGATTTTTTCACGTAATGTTATAAAACCAAGTTTTAAAGATATATTTTCAGCACACACTCGCCTCTCTTGTGGCCGGCTTTTTCGAGTGCTCATGTAAAATGTGAGTTCATTTCGAATCCGTACCTTTTTTTCAATCGCTTTTTTTCAGGTGTGCTCAAACTTGTGTTTTTAGGCCATAGGCATTAGAGAATAGATAAAGTAGGAAAAATAATAATAGGTAATTTGAATTTTTATTTAAAATTTCTTCTAATTTTATGTTTTCAATCGTAAATTTTAAAACGTTTTTTTCACCTGGGAGTATATCTGCGGTCCCCAGGATTCTTGATTCCTAATTTTTTTTCGTGCAGTTTTATTATCTTAACATTTTTCTCAACCTGTGCGTTACTTTCTGTCCTCAGGCTACTCACAAAATTGACCTTATGATAAATCTATACAGTAAAAGTTTGTTAGTTTCTTTTATGTATAACTTTATCATAAAATCAATTTTCCCACCTGGGAGTTTGGATATTTATTTTCCCCCCAGGCTTCTCGATTTTTGAATTTTTCTTTTTTGTGTTCTTGTTATTAAAACAGTTTTCTCATCTGGGAGTTTTGATTAATTTTCTGAATTTTTCTCCCCAGACCTCTCAGTTTCTGATTTTTTCTTTCTTTTAATTTTGTTATTAAAACAGTTTTCTCACCTGGGCGTTTTGATCAATTTTCTGAATTTTTCCCCCCAGGCTTCTCAATTTTTGAAATTTTTTTATTCTTGTTCTTAGAACAGTTTTTTTCACCTGGGAGTTTTGATTAATTTTTCTAAATTTTTTTCTCCGCAGGCCTCTCAATTTTTGAATTTTTTTCTTTCTTTTTAATTTTTGTTATTGAAACAGTTTTTCTCACCTGGGAGTTTTGATTAATTTTTCTAAATTTTTTTCCCCCAGGCCTCTCAATTTTTGAATTTTTTTCTTACTTTGAATTTTTTTATTAAAACAGTTTTTCTCACCTGGGCGTTTGAATTTTTTTCTTTTTTCCCCCAGGCTTCTCAATTTTTCGGTTTTTTTCCTTTTTTTGTAATTTTTGTTCTTCAAACAGTTTTTTTCACCTGGGCGTTTTTGATCAATTTTTCTGAATTTTTTTCCCCCAGGCTTCTCAATTTTTTTGAAATTTTTTTATTCTTGTTCTTAGAACAGTTTTTTTCACCTGGATGTTTTGATTAATTTTTTTATATTTTTTTCTCCCCAGGCTTTTTTTAGTTCCTGATTATTTTTTTCAAATTTTCGTAATTGAAACATTTTTTTCACTTGAGTGCTCAGATTAATTATCATATTTTTTTCTCCCCAGGCTTCTTAATTTTTTTTTTTTTTGTATTATCTTTTTTTCTATACGATCTTATTTTTAAAATCAATTTTTCTCACGTGGGTGTTTGAATTATTTCTTTTTTTCCCCCAGGCTTCTCAATTTTCGGTTTTTTTCCTTTTTTTAATTTTTTTCTTGAAACATTTTTTTCACCTGGGTGCTTTGATTAATTTTTCTAAATTTTTTTCCCCCAGGCTTCTCAATTTTTTTGAATTTTTTTCTCGTACTTCATTTTTTTCTATACGATTTTTATTTTTAAAATCAATTTTTTTCTCCTGGGAGTTCGGATTTCTCCCACCCCTCCCCCTCTGTCTTCTCAATTTTTTTGATTGTTTCCCTTTTTGTAATTTTTTTATTGAAACATTTTTTTCACCTGAGTGATCAGATTAATTTTTCATATTTTTTTCTCCCCAGGCTTCTTAATTTTTTTGATTTTTTTGTATTCCCTTTTTTTCCATACGATCTTATTTTTAAAATCAATTTTCTCACCTGGGTGTTTGAATTTTTTTCCCCCTCAGGCTTCTCAATTTCCGTTTTTGTTTTTGTTACGTTCCGTTCTTAAGAAGATTTTTTTCTTGTTTTTGAATTTTTTTCTATCAAATTTTTCTCATGAGATTATTGTTTTTTTCTGATCCGGGCGTACGGCTCATCTTTTTTTCACTCTTGGCTCCTAATTTTTCTTTTTTTCATACAATTGTATCGCTGACTTTTTTTCACCTGGACGTTCCTTATAATACTTAATGTCTCTAGGTTTTCCAGTTTTCTGATATCTTAGCTCCATTTTCTTTATGTGAACATGTTTTCTTACCTGGGTGTCTTTTGTTCCTATGTCTGTGAACCACTTTTTTTTCTCAAAAAAGGTGGGATTTTTTTTTTCATGATTTTCCAGTTTGAAAACGAAATTCAGTGTTTCTAATAATTATTCCTTCCTCATTAAAAAACCAAATAATCTCAAAATTCGAAACTTAAGTTAAGTTCTTTGTTTTTTGTAGTGTGAGCTGAGTAATTTTTTTAATAAAAAAACGTTATTTAAAAAAATTACTCGAAAAAATTTCAACACGGGCCGGCCACGAGGAAAAAAAGGAGAAAGCGGATGGACTACAAAGTATTTATTTATCAAGTGAGTTTTTTTCTTCCAGTGAATATGGCTATAATTGATTTGAAATACGTCATTGGATATTAAAAAAAATTGTTTTTTTCCTCAACGTATCTAAAATGGGCAGTCGGTAGAAAAGTATTTTTCTCTGATTGTATGAACTTGATAGAAATGAAACAAAATACCGCTCTACTCGAGAAAAAATTAATTTATTGGTTCGATATGTCTACTTGGAAGCTTATACTGCAGCTAATCAACAAGATAGTATATTCACTTTCGGACTGGTTTACTACGATCATCAGCCAGTCACGAACTGATAAAGAAAACAAATTTACCGAGTAGATAAGCGATTGAGGAAATCGTATTTTCAAAAAGGTTGACTTATAATTTTGGTTCCGAACTATTCTCCATGCGCCCAACGCTCTTCTTTTTTCGTAAATTGAAGTTCATTTTTCATCGTTCTATTTTTAGAAGTCCCTCCGTTCGAAGCATGGAGGATCTGAACCTGACCCAAGATTTTGACGATCACAGAGTTTTTTTTTTGTTTTCACCGGTATTAAAGTGTTTCGCATGACATACGGTTTGGTTTGAGTTGAAAAAAAATCTCTAAAGGAAAATTAAGGTGATCTACGGGCCCGAAAAAGAC
This sequence comes from Caenorhabditis auriculariae, assembly GCA_904845305.1. Classification (NCBI taxonomy): domain Eukaryota; kingdom Metazoa; phylum Nematoda; class Chromadorea; order Rhabditida; family Rhabditidae; genus Caenorhabditis; species Caenorhabditis auriculariae. The sequence goes on from CAJGYM010000090.1 coordinate 108,363, forward strand.
GCGGTCTGCCCTTCCGCTTCCACCAAAACGTTTATGAATAGAACTTTCAAAGAGAAATTTTCTAATTTCAGGACAACCGCTCCAAACCGGCCAGGAATTGATCGTCTGTTAAAATAATTCAAAAGGTTTGAAAAAAATATGAAAAAAAACAAATAAAACGGGTTGAAGCTCCGATGAGAGGAGGAGAGCATTCCGGCGAAAAGGGACGCGATCCGGTCTTTTTACTAGAAAGAGGAAGGAATGAAAGTATTGGTGAGTTTCAAGTTTTGTTAAAATGAAGAAATATTTTTTAAATACTTTCATTTTTGCATTTTTTTCAGTATCCAGGCCAAAAAAAAGAATGACAAAAAAATGCATTTGAAGAAAGTTCACAGTTCGATATGAATTTAAGGGTCGCACTCAAAGTACATTAGTAAAGGAGAACGATAGGAGTTAATCTATTTTTAAGATATGAAAAAAACCAAAGTTTTTACTGGTTCAGAATTTTACTGGTTCATGTGGACCTTTTTTTCAAAAAACTGTTTGAAATTTTCGTCATTTTCGTCATTTTCGTCATTGATTGAAAATTAACGAGGGGAAAAAAATTGAATACCTACAACCATTTTTTGAGTTTTCGCAGCAGCTCTTGCGAGTAAATTGAGAAAAAAATTATTCAAAAAAGCCGAGAGTCCGTCGTAGTTGAGATAATCAGGAAAAAAATTAGTTTTTTTATATCTAAAAACATTGTTTAAGAATATTTCGAAGGGGCGCCGATACAGAGAAGTGCGAACGGAAGGGTTTCGATTATACTCCCCCAGGCTTTGAACGAACTGTGCCAAGTGAGAAAACTCCTATGGTCGCCAAGTTAATAAGAAAAAAATGATGTCATTTCTAGGCAGAACAACTTTTTTTCGAAAATTTTTTTATTTTTATGACGACATCATTTTTTGCATTGGAAAAAATTTCTGCATTTTTCGGATGAATCAATTTTTTTCTTTGTTTATTTTTCTCTTTTTGAAAATAACTTTCAAGTTCTGAATTATAATCAATTTTCAGATAAATAAATCATCGTCGAGGAAAAAAATAAAAAAATCTACAAAAAAATTTAAAAAAATGAACATGCAGACTCCGGCATAAACGCGGTAAGAAACATTTTTCGTATTGAATTCAATTCATAGTTTCAGGAGCTACAATATTCAATCACAAATGAGGAGAAGAAATAGATGAGACCTTGGAACGGGACTAGCTATGAGCTTTTTGAAGCGGCTGACCAACGACCTGCAAATAAGTATTATCCTCTCAGGCTAGTTAATTTCCTTCTTCATTGTAGAATGATGAGCATAATTTTTCAATGAAAAAGTTTTTGGTTCGTATTTTTACCAGTATAAAAATAAGAATGTTACATAAAGGAAAAAATTTCAGGCTGAACATCATTGCGAGTTTCGTATCGAAAAGCATGACGACGCCAATGGAAACTTCTCTTCCACTCCATGCAGTTTATTCGCTGGTACTACCAACGGGCCCATATCATTTCCCAACCTTAGCTGATACGCCGGGACTTATTGGACAACTATTGTGGACCGTAACCCATGCCGACGACTAACTCTTGGATTATACCATGATTCAGCAGAGATTTTCTTCATCTTACTCTGAAGACTGAATAAATTGAAATTGAAATTGAAACTCCATCAGCCCTCAATCGACTTTTTTATTATATCTTACTAGAAAAAAAGATTGAACTCTTCTTATCTTTTTTCATTTTCCTTAATTTTTGCTTCACAATATATTTTTCAACCGCCTTCAGCAATATTTTCTGTGTAAAATCATAACTTTGTTTCAATCACTTTTCTGAACGTCAATCGTTAATTTCATCCTGTCAGTAAACTGTTTGAACATCATTTTGGTAGTATGCGTCATTGAAAACTTGAAAAGAAAAATAACAAAAGCTTCATTTGAGAAAAATAAACGAAGAAGTCGATCATGTAGATTTTTGCAACGCCTATCAAGTTTTTCAGCATCGATAAGTTTTTTTCTGCTGTGAAAAAGAGGGTTCAAAACTTCAGATCTCTTCATTTTGAAGATCGAAAACCAGAATGGAATCGTATTGTAAAATATTTTTCTCTTCTATTTCAAACTAAAAATTCCGATACAAAAACAAAAAGCCCTGCTCAATGGGGAAAAAACACAGATGCTGTCACGTGTCTACTTCAAAGTCAATCTGCGTTTCTGATATGTGATAGCTTTTCAGCTATCGGGTACTATCTCCATGGTACCTGGATACTAACGGGTAAGCACCTGAAATTCGCGATTGCTATCGGCTGGCAACTCGATCTTGTATCAGAACCAGAGATTGTGTTAACCTTTAGAAGTCGTTCATCGTCTTATTGGCCGTTCTGGGAAAAAAACTGCCCGGGAAGAAGGGATGTACGAGGTTTGATCTTTTTGATCTTAAGAAGAGATCGAAACGAGTTCTCGTGTCAAATTGTCTCGGAAATACAAGAACCCAGATAATGTCAGGTACCATATAGATAGTACCAGGTAGCTGATAGACGGCCATCGATTAGCATACACTTTTGAAATAGTTACCCGGTAGCTACTGGTACCCTCCTCAAAATTGAATTTGAAACAACTCTAAAAAGTACACAGAAAGTTTCACAAAAACTTGATGAGAAAAGGACTGTTCTCCGCTTTTTTGAGTTTTTGTTTTTTTTTTTACGAGCTGATTAATTTTCAAAATCTTTGCTACTGCTTTTTTTTTCAATTTCTTTCAAAAGACGTACGTTTCGAAAAACCACAACCAGAGTTCGTGGCTTTCTTCCTCTGTCGGTTTTTTGGTCCAGCGGCTTTTGAGGCCTGGCGTACTCATCCGACCAGGAGCATTGCCGTCGTTGCGCAAGAAACTTTCCGGGTCAAGACGCCAGATGACAGGATAGTCTACAATGTTCGACTTCTGCCACTCACTGAGAGGATGTTATTGATCAGGATTGGGGATTTTTTTAATCGTGGATCGATAATTCGCTAAAACGGATATCAAACCTTATCGTCTGTTTAGTTTTTTAAAAAGGCTGACTTTCCATTTTAATAATTTCTCAATCATTTGGGAATTTTCATTTTGGCTCTCAAGCTTGAACCTTTTCACGGATAATTTTGATGATTTTTTTTTTCACATATCTCCAAAGCTTTCAAATTCTGTTCGATAGCTTCGGAAGCGTGCGCCGCTAAAGCTAAAAAAAAATTAAACTTGTAAATCGCCGTCAAATTGAAAAATGATAAGTATGAAATTCCTGATAAGTTCGTTATAATTTCTGAAGCAAAACCCTTGAAGAGAGAAACTTGAAACGAGCCCGACAGAATGAAAAAAATGAAGAATAGGATGGCATTGTTGAAACCTGTTTTTAAAAAGAAAAAAAGCAATATAAATAGAAAAAAAATCAAGAGCAGAACCAAAAAAGGTCCCTCAGAAACTTTGGAATCTACTCCTGAAAGTATGAGATTAAACTGAACCCAGCTTCAAAATCCAAAATATTGACAAAAACGCGCGGACCCCAAAAAAGAAAATTGAAAATTTCGAAAACTCGCTCTGCAAAAAGTGAAGATTACTACATAAAGTACCGACAGTTTGAAAAATTGCGACCCAAGAGAACTAAAATATCTCTAGAAGCTAGTCAGAACGAGATTGAAGCAGAACCTCGAATAAAAAAATTTTTCCGACAAAAAAACTTTTAATTCAAAATTACTTCTTCTTACTGTTTCAATGAGTCCTTTCTTAACTAATTTTTTTCTTTTTACTTATATCTTTTTTTCTCAAACTTCTCTACTCACTATTAATTCAAACATTTCAATTCAAAGTTAAAAACGACGGCATTTGGGAAAAACGTCTTAATCGCAAGTCCCACTATGATCTTTTCTGAGGGTATTTTTCAAAAGGTGCTATTTCCCGTCAGCAAAATTTCTTTGCTCTTTTTCCCCGACCAATTGAGTAAAATGAGTGCGAATGAGTAGAAACCCCATTCGAGGCCCATTAAAACCTGTTGATGAGGCGCTGAGACGGTTCTTTTGCCTCCCGAAGCAGGACGCGATGTAGGCGTTGTCAAGTTCTTCCCAAAGGCGTCTGGCCTTCGTCCGCCTCTTTTTGGTATTGAGAAGAAACCATTCTCAGTCCGACTTGCTCTCAAATAGGTCTTTCCTCTGACTTGAGGCTCATTCTATTATTTTTGCTCGTGCATTTTTCCATTTTCTTCTTGTTTCTTTCAACCTTCATAAAGTTTTCTATGAACTTGAATATTCGATTCATCATTTTCTCAGCTATAATCTAATCTTTTTTTGAGTTTTTTTGATGATGAAAACTATGATTCTTTAAAAAGTTTTTTTATTCTATACATATAATTGAAACGTTTCCTTGTTGCCTCCGAGAAAAATTTTTTTCTCATTTTTTTGCTTCTAAAATGAATATTCCCGATAAAAAAAGTTTTTTTGTTTTTTTGATTTCGATATCAATCTTTTAAAATAATTAGTTCTGAAACTTGTCAAGGAGCGACGACTTCTTTTTGTAAAACCTATTATTTTTTTGAAGAATATTATTATTTCCTTTAGCGTTTGACCGGATAAAACCATGAAAATTTAGGCGTTTCCCATATTCGATTTACAGTGAGAAAAAAATTTTACTAATATTACTTGAATGATTCTTGTTCCGACTTGGATTCAGAGTAGGTCTTTCCCCTATCTCTTCTGCAATTTATTTCTCAGTTGCTTTCCTTTTTTTGTTCATTTTTCTCGTTTAAATTGAATGTTTTTAATCCTTATGCTATTTATATAAAAAGTATTCTAACTTTTAGAATGCATTTTTTTCCGAGAATTCTCAGTCTATCAAAAAAACATTGAAAATTTTGTTCATTTCCTTTAAAAAGAAGTTTTTCCAAATTTGCGAGTCAAAAATTACACTTTGAATGGTAAATACTTTTTTTGAGTTCTGTGTTGATATTTCAGTAAATTCAAGTTCCTAAACTTGCAAAAAAATTATAACTGTATCGCTTATAACGTCCTTCCGTAGAGAGCCGATATGTTCAAAGTCAATCAAGTTTCATAGCTTCCAGCCAAATGAAATCTCATAATAAAAAGCCATCAAATCAAATCAAATCATTTATTTTGTTGGTTTAGTCATAGATGTATCGACTAGGCGGTGAACAAAAAACTTTGAAAGCTATAACGAACAACCGCCTTTGGCGAGCTAGAAGTCCAAACGTGTAGTCGAAAGAGTTGAAAGCATGGTCTTACGGTCCTTCGCCTCGTCCTTCTGCGCGTAGTTCATCCAGTTGCGCCTTGACGAGCTCAGAATGTAGCGGATGTTGTGCTGGAGCCCGGAGACCGTGCTCTAGGTGGAAGCCTCAGAATGAGAGCGTCCACTTCGAGTGAAGATTTTACACGGAATGAAGATTTTACACGGAATGATCTACAACAAACAAAAATTGTACTGATAGTTTTTTTATTTATTGCGAAAATAATAAATTTTATGTTTGCGAAAATAATAAATTTTATATTTTTACGAAATTCACAATTTTTTTATGTAAGAATTCATTACTTTTTCGGTTTATAGAATTTTTTTCAATTATTTGGCTGACTTTTTTTAGAATTTGAAAGTTGACTTCCTTTTTGCAAGTAAAATTTCCTAATTTTCTCATGTCGAGTGCTTTGTCACTTTCTTTCTGAACAACTTCTATCGAATCATTTCCTTGTAAGAAAAACTTTGTTGTCGTTGATTAACTCTTTTTGATTCGTTATCTTCAGTCAACGAACATGCCTCTTCCGCTCATCATTGTTGAGAAGATCCTGGACAACGCCGATTACCGAACTCTGCTGAAGTTCTCGAGATCTTCGAGAATGGCTAATTTTGTAGCCAAGCCTCTCCTGCGGTACGTTATTTAAAAAAATGATCAAGCTGTCCAGTTAGAGATTATCGATTTTCGTGGTAACTAAGCTTCAATTTGCATCCGACTTGCCATCGACGTCCAAGCGGATATTGAAATTCCTCCTCATATTCTTGCTTTTGAACAAAAAAAAAGTCAGTTAACGCAGTTCTGATTTCTAACCGGTCAACCTTATAATTTTATTTAATTTCGTTATTGCAAATAAAATAAATTTTCGAATTCATCGAAAGAAATCGACTTAATCACGAAATTTTCGAAAGTTTTTTCAAGTTCCCTGATTTCGAATGCCTAAAAACTTCTTTCTTATAAACTTCGTCTGCAAGAATGACGAGAATAACGAGAAGAAAACTAAAAAAATCAGAAGGATCATTTTCTAAAGTTTTTCAGAGGAAGAAAAGCTCCAGTCAGCGCCAAAGTCGTTTTCGATCTTCAAAACGATTGGCTGAGGGATGGTGTCAGCGTGACTGACATCCAAGGCGAGAGGAAAAAAATCGAAGTGAGTTTGAATAGATCCATTTTTTTCTCTTTATCATTCACGATTTTTTTCATGCATTTTTTTCAGTGGAATGAACAAAAAGGCTTTGAGAATGAGCTGTACGAGGAGCTCAGCCAGTATGTCTCGACCCATGTCGAGATGCACGTGGCGAACTCTTCCAATTTGAAGAAGACGGCCGTTTTCTTCAAATTCGCCGAGATGGGTCTTCTTGCAGAGACCAAAACGGTGAGTTCCCACTTTTTTGCGGCTTCCAGTGTCAAAAACAAAGGCACGCTATGTTTTTATTTTTTGCAAAGTCCAGTTCGTGCAGTTTCGATTAAAAATCAAGTTTTGCCCTACGAAGTGCGGAAAAAACATTTGTCAGATTTTGACGTAGTTGAAAAACAGAAAAAAATTCAAAATTTTTCAATCAAACCAGCTTGAACTGCTTTTTAATACAAATTTTGTAGTCAAGTAGTTGAAGTGGCAAAATTTGAAGAGAACTCGAACTGACGTGAGATATTTTAGCTGACTTTCCACGTCGACAAACGGATGGGGTTCCGGAACTACGGTAGCTGGTTCCCCAACCTCTATCGCTACGATGGCCTGAGAAACACGGGCACTCTGAACGTCAGAAGGCAGTTCCGAGGCCTTCTGACGTTCCGAAAATTCATCGGGAATTATCCAGCCTCAGAGTTCTTCAGGTGAATCTCAAAAAAAGAATTTTAACATTAAAAAATTCAGATTGTCGATGAGCCTGAGCGAGGACGTCATAGTGACAGATGACTGCCTCGACCTCATTATGGAGCAGCATCACGCCAAGAAGACGCCTCTCAAAGTGTTCGTCCTCAACGTGGAGAGCCAGTTGAGGGCGAGCGTCAACAAAATCATCGAATTTATAAAGGTTTTTGATCACTTTAGCTTGAAATATCATTCACGATCTCATTTTTCAAGTTTGTCGCTTGGAGCTCTGAGGAATACGAGACGAGAGAGCCGGAGGCTGGAGAAAATGGAGCGGAGCAAAAGGTTAGTTTAGGTTCGTTTTGTAGAAAACGAATCAGATAGAAAGGAAAAAATCCAATATTTTGTCTCGAAAAGGTTTCAAAAATTTCGAGTTTTTTTTTAGATTTTCATAGAACGAAAACGTCTTCTCATTTAGACAAATTATATTTATTAGAGAAATTTATCTTTTCTAAGAAATGAATGATATTTCAGGAGCCTCGATGCTACATCGAGATAAGCTCTCCTTTCATGGAGAGCGACGATGACAGCAAAACGAAGATGAAGTTCGCCCTCCAGCGGATGGGGATAACCCCGACGGAGACGGCCTGGAAGCCCTCGCGAGACCGTTTCCGACCCGAGTACCTCTTTTTTTGCTGGGTCTTCAAGCTGGGGGCAACCGAAATGGTCTTCCGCTTGCAAGACCCCCCGTACAACACGGAATTCGAAAAGGTCATTGTCGGAAGTCCATATAAAAACGAATGAATTTTTTTAATTTTTTTTTGTTTACTCTGTACATTATTAATAAAAGAATCAAAATACGGCAAGAGTTCAACTTCATAAAAAAATTTGCAAAAAAACGAAAATGAAAAATGCATAAAAAGAACTAATAATTTAGCGTTAAGTCTTCTCATTACGGCCGAGTCACTTTCTATTTGGAAAAAAATTCTCGAAATCCTCTTGTGCCTCCCTTTTTTTCATGTCTTCTTGGAAAATAACACTGCCGGAAGGTCCTGACCGCGCTATGCCTCTTTAAAATGTTGATTATTATCAAGGTGCAGAATACATTTTTTTAACACTAAATTTGATAGTATGATAAAAATTGGAACCGATTTTTTCAAAGATAGGCAAAGTCGGGGTGCCTTTACAAAACCAAAACTGATTTTTAATCCAAATGAAAGGAAGAAAATAGAAAACTTTGTTCACAAAAAAAGAGATTCGCCTTAGGGGTGTGTTTATTTTTCGAAGTAAACATAATTTTTTTATGGTCACGAAAACTTCTCCAATTTTTTTGAACTCAAAAATCATTTTCGATCCAAAACAATGCTCCGGTGGAGCGGAAAGAGCTTCGCAAAGTCACGGAAGACACCAATGAAAATGACTATGTTTCCCTTTTTTGAGTTTTCGTTTTCTTAATGAGTTTGCAAAAGTTGACTCACTATCAAAATCTTAACTACTGCTTTTTTTTAAAATTTCTTTCAAAAGACGTACGTTTCCAAAAACCAGAACCAGAGTTCGTGGCTTTCTTCCTTTGTCGGTTTTTTTGACCCAGCGGCTTTTTGAAGCCTGGCGTACTCATCAGAACAGGAGCATCGCCATCTCAAGAAACTTTCCGGGTCAAGATGCCAGATGACAGGGTTTACGTTTCGCGACTTCTGCCACTCACTGAGAGGATGGTTTTGATCAGGATTGAAGGATTGCTTTATTTGTGGATCGATAATTCGCTAAAACGGATGTCAAACCTTATCGGCTGTTTAGTTTCTAAAAGAGGCTAACTTTCAATTAAAAAAATTCCTAATCGTTCGGGAATTTTCATTTCGGTTCTCAAGCTTGATTTTTTTTTCACGGATAATTTCGATAATTTTTTTTCACAATTCTCCAAAGCTTTCAAATTCTGTTCGATAACTTCAAAGTTACATCAAAACTTCTTTGTTTGCCCAACTTGTCCTTTTTTAGAGAACGACGCAGCAGATCAAAAGTAAATAGCATTCGGGAAAAAAAAGTTGTACTTTTTTATGTCTAGCGGTTTGTGGGAATCAAATCATTTTTGCCGTCAAAATACATTTATATTTCTGCTTCTTTATTTGAAACCAGCCGGAGTCACATTAGCTTTTCTGAAATTCGGTCCCCGATCGAGTTTTGCAGAGGCCGGATAAGTATCGAGCTCGCTCTTCCGAGCAGCCTCAGTTCTCTTTCATTTCTTTCGAATGTTTAATCTTGCTTATCACCAAGTGTTTTGGAGAACGCCCTTCAGGTCCAGGAATTGGCACCTGTTCGGTTCTTTACACTTTCTGGCCGACGTTCGCCCACTCCTCGTCTATATCCGCGTTTTATGAGAAAAGCTCAGCTCAAAGGACTGGAAGCTTTTCTTCTCTGAGCTTTCCTTTTTTTCGATGTTTTCTCTTTTTCAATCTCATTACAGTTCTAGCTTCTCTTCTAGATCTGAATAACCTTCTGCAGATCTCTCAAATTCAGTTATTTTGCTGTTTTGTGGCGTTATTAAAAAAATAAGGTCCTGGAGAGTAGCTCCTTTTCATTAAAAACTTTGCAGTCCTTTTGGTCTGCTGCCGAAAATCGTACTTTTTTGCCTGATTCGAGGTTTCACCGGTAGGCATCCGACTACTATCAACATAATCTGTTCAGATGTTAAATTTTAGAAGCCAATTGCGCTTTCAAGATTGCAGTACCTTTTTGCGCGTGACTCTTCAAAGGCCCATTTTTTGATCTTGCTCTAATAATTTGAAGAAAATCCGAAACTCAATGCTATTGAAAATGATTTAAAAAGCTGTAGATTCTCATTTAGAGGAAAATTTTATACTACTAAGAAACAAAGTGGTGCTTTTCAAAAAAGGCCGAGAATTTTTTTTTCGTGGTTTTGATCTTTTCGACCTTATTTTCCTGGAATTTTCGGGCATAATACAGAATTTTCATATCACACAAAAACAGAAAAATCATGTTAAAGACTCCAGTCCCGCCCCTTTTTATGAGGAACCTCTCGTGCACTTCTGCCAGGTGCTCCGGTTTTCCCATTATCCAGTATCACGCTATCTTTCTTCCAAATTCTTCTCTCCCAGGGACTCATTTTAGTAAAGGGTTCAGAATTTTCCATAAGTTTTCTCACAAAAATTTTGATGAACTGGGTCTCGTTTCGATACCCAGTCCATCAAATTTTGAACAAGCCGGTATCCGCTAAGACGGCACTTTCTTCCAACTGGAATCCGAATCTCTAGGAATTCCTCCCAAAAGAGGCCGTTTTTACCTACTGAAACCCCGAAAATTTGGCTCAAAGTATGATATTTTGGTATTACTTGGTTTTTTTTCTTCATTCCTTCGATTGTTAATTTTAGGTGTCGACCACAAAAATTAACTTGATTGCTTTGGAAATTTCATTTCGTCATAATTACTGATAATTACAAGAAATTTTTAGAGTTGGAAAATGTTGCATTACCTCTATCGAAAGGGAAAAATAAAGAGATCGAATATGTTTCCGCGTGTTTCAGGACCTCGTAGTAGAAGCCCTCAAATTGAAAATGGTATCAAGGGGTACCTTTGAAATCACTGAAAAACTCATTTTAGTTTAAAAGAATGTTGTGAAAAGCTTTTATTGATTGAAAAAAAATCGGAGGGAACTCGAATTTCGAGCCTCCAACGTTGGTGCATACACGGCACACGCTCACGACCATTTGCAGACACTGAACTCCTTTTATCATCATCTTCTGTGTAAGCCCATTCTCACAATTTATTTATAGCGTACTTATTATTACTTTTCAGATTTGGAATGCATCCATCCCATTTTCTTTTTTCCCCTCTCGCATCTTTTGCAACTTCTTTGAAAAGCTTTTGAAACTATCCTTCCCTGATTTGATTTAATATCGATTTTTTAACGTAATTTTATGAAACCAAGATTTAAAGATATATTTTCAGCACACACTCACTTCTCTTGTGGCCGGCTTCTCCGAATGTTCGTGTAAAATGAGTGAGTTCAATCCAATCAAGTTTTTTTTTTCAAACGTCTTTTTTCAGGTGTGCTCAAACTTGTGTTTTAAGCCGTAGGTTTTAGGGGATAGATAGAGTAGAAAAAATAATATTAGGTAATTTAGAATTTTATTTAGATTTTTTTCCAATTTTTAGTTTCCAGCCGTCGATCTTAAATATTGACAACTTTTTCTCACCTGTGTCTGAACCTGCGTTCCCAGGATTCTAGATTTCTATTTTTATGCAGTTCTGTTATCTCTCTTTTCTACCTGGGCGTTACTTGCTTACCCCAGGCTTTTTTAATTTGTTTTTTTATGTATATTTCTAACATGATATCAGTTTTTTTCACCTGGATGCTCAGATTAATAATTTTATTTTTCTCTCCAGTCTTCCCTGATTTCGGATTTTTTTCCTTATTTTTTTCATAAGATCAATTTTCTCACCTGGGTGCTCAGATTAATAATTTTATTTTTTTCTCCCCAGGCTACCCTGATTTCCGATTTTTTTAAACTTTTTCATAAGATCAATTTTTTCTTACCTGGGCGCTCAGATTAATAATTTTTATTTTTTTCTCCCCAAGCTCTCCAATTTTTGGATTTCATCTTTCTAACCATTTATCTTTTTTTCCTGTAACATCTTCATGTTCAATAACTTTCCTGTTATCTTTACTGAAATTCGAAGCATTCACTATTTTTCTTTTAAAGACAATCCAGATTTCTTATTTTTTAAAATATTTAAAATTTGTTAAGATTCATTTTTTTCTTAGGAATTTGAGCGTGAAATTGTTTATTTCATTTTTCCGGTTTATAAGAAAAGCTTAATTTAAAATATAAAAACACGGGCCGGCCACGAAGAAAAAAGAGAGGATGAATGGATAAAAAGAAAGGAATGGACCCACAATGGACTCGATCAAAAGGACAAGAAATTATTATGCAAAGTGAGTTTTTTCCTTAATTTTCAGCAAAATATTTGCAGATTATAGACTTAAGAGATTGTAGAATAAACATTCTTGGACTGAAAATTGGTTTTTTTTTCCAAACATTCACTGTAGTTGAGACTTTTTAAGAAATTTATTTTACACGGGAAAAGAATAAATGATGGAAAACGAAAAAAAAAATTATTTAATATATGGCTTGATTAATAATAATAGTTCGTTTAAATCTATTTCATTTATGCCTAATTTGGCAATTATATGATTGAGAAATCTTAAACTCCGCTCAAAATGCTCAGATTCTGGTGTAATCAATTGCCGTAGACAACTGGGCGTTTCCACTTTCTCCTAGGACGACGATTAAAAATCAAAAGTGCTCTCAGTTCCGAGTAACCTAATTTTTTGTGGTTTTTGTGAAATCACTCTATTGAAATTCAATAAAGATTGAGGTCCCGGGCAACTTTAAATTATAGATTTTGCCAGAATGATCGGGCGATTTGATTTGCAGAACTAGAGCTTGGTTTTCATGTCTACCACTCAAAGTTTTGGTTCCGGCTGAGAAATGTTTAGGAATCTTGGAATGTCAGGTCATTCTAAAAAAAAGAAAAAAAAAAAGAATGATTGGAAATTTTTTTATTTTCTTAATTCTATTTATTGGTTTAAATTGAAAGCATTCAGGTCTAAAAATTTTCATCTCAATAGTCAGCGACCCGAATTCCTCGTGTCCAGCGAAATCTCAAAATTCGATTGTCCAAAACGATGCAGTATCCCACAGCTTGCAAACGAACGGGAACTGGAGGACCTTGTGCCTGGTTTTTTTTTCCTTGATTTTCCATGCATTTCATCCTATTTTTTCCAGTGGCTAGCCAAAGAGATCTTCTGGACGAGTGTGTGCGGCTTTTTCGCTTTATTTATGAAGAAAATCTCAATAAACAAGGCGAGATGCGGACATTAAAGATTTGGTGAGTTTTAAATTTTTTATCTTGAGGAAGAAGACTGAGAAGTAAACCAAACTTTTTCCGTGTAGCATGGGCGTTTTATCTAAATCTCTGAAAATCTTTCAATTTTTGAGAAAGCGCCTGCAATTGAAAGACTAGCGCATTTTCTAATCAATTCAATCTTTCTTAATTTTTTTAAAGGCTCATATGAAAGTTTTCACAACATTAAAGCTGTTAAGGTTGCTTCAAACGTGCCCTACGGCTATTTTTTTATTTTATTTATCCGAACTATGAAGAAAGAATGAGGTTCCAAAATTGAACAATAAGCTCATCGGAAAAAAAAAGAAAAAAAGTTGTTTTTTTCCAAAATAATAAAAAAACTTGAATTTCATTGAGATTCGTACGGAAATTTTTTTATAACTTTTTTTCAGCTATTTTTTTCCACACTGACTTTTTCAGAAAAAAATGCTCCGTTTGCAACACCACCATTTTGCGCCGAGATCTGACGGGAGTCACACAGCCTAAAAATTTTTAAACTACCTGGACAAGGTGGGAAGAAGTCTTTTTTTTTTGGCGCATCAGTTTCTTTAACAACCTTCCAAAAATCCTTCCGATCGATTTTATTAAAATAGTTTTCCACCCTTTCCTTCTTAAAATTGAAACTACACCGGAAATACTATATCGAAGTTTTTCAGATTAACAAAAAATCGTCGAAGCAATATCAAACATTCTCGATTTAAAAAAATTAACAAAAAGAAATGAACAGGTTTCAAACTCCGGCATAAACGCGGTAAGAAACATTTTCGTATTAAATTCAAATGCAAATTTCAGGAGCTAGAATATTTAATCACAAATGAGGAGAAGATATAGAAGAGACATTGGAACGGGACTAGCTATGAGCTTTTTTGAAGTGGCTGACCAAAGACCTGCAAATAAATCTTTTTCATTCAATTAAGCTTTTCACTTTTTCTTTCCTATTTCTACAAATAGAAATAATTTGTGAACCCTATCGATGTTAATTGAGAAAAAAATCATTTCAGGGGGAAATCTCGCGAATTTGGAATCGAAAATCACGACGACGCCATTGGAAACTTCTCTTCCACTCGATCAGCCGTACCATTTTGATTTTTTCTAAATTAGAAAAAAGATTGTATTTATCTTATTTTTTTTTAAATACGACCACTTTTTGCTTCATATTTCAATATTTTTTTCCAATTTACATAAAAAAATTCTATTTTTTTGATTTGCCTGTATAAAAAAAGATTCTTATGATTTCAATCCGATTGTTCTCCTATCTTCTAACTGTTTTTCATTTGTTTTTGACAGTAAATTTTTTTAGCGTCATGTTTGATGATGTAATACCGAAAGTAAAAAAATTGAAACAAGTTTCATTAAAAAAATTAAAACAAAATGAGCTTTTTTTAAACGAAACTATGACACAACCAAATGAGTAAAAAGAAAATAAAAAAAGCTTTGCTCACAAAAAGATTTACCACTGCGATTACTTCATTTTTCGAAATTTTTTTACAGTCTCAAAATTTTTATTTCATTTGTCTAAGCTCATAAATCAATCTTGGTCCAAAACATTAGTACTCAAAAAGCTTCGAAAAGGGCACTTGTATGAGAATGAATGAAAAGGACTATGTTTCCCTATTTTGAGTTCTCGTTTTTTATCGATTCTCGCATGAGTTGATTCAATTTCGAAATCTTATCAACTGCTCTTTTCTCAACTTCTTCCAAAAAAAAAGGTAATTTTTCATATCCCAGAACCAGAGTTCGTAGGTTTCTTGCTTTGTCGGTCTTTTTTTGGTCTGGCGGCTTTTGAGGCCTGGCGTTCACATCAGACCAGGAGCCTCGCCATCTTTACGCAATAAACTTTTCGGGTCGAGACGCCAGATGACAGGATAGTTTACACTTCGCGACTTTTGCCATTCACTGCGGGGATAGTGTTAATCAGAATTGAAGGATTTTTCTATCGTGAATCTATTACTCGTGAAATGGTCACGAATATTCAACAGCTATCTAGTTTCTGTAATGGCTATTCTTCACTTTGAAGCATTCCAATTCGTTTTATCTCACCAGTCGATATTTATATTAATTTTTTTATGGTTCTCGATCGAGTCGCTGGATAAGTATTGAGCTCTTTTGAGAAGCCACGTAGTTCCCTCTGTTCTCTCGAGAGTTTAATGTTGTTCATCACCGAGTCTTTCGGATAGCGCCCTCCAAGACCAGGAATTCGTGCCTGTTCCGTTTTTTACACACAGGTCGATTTTCGCCCACTGAGACGATGCTAAGCCACAGCTCCTGCCGCCGTTCGAAAACGCAATTAAAATCAAGGAAAGTCGATTGCATATTTATACATTAGATGTAATAAACAGTTTAAAACAAAGGGGGAAATATTCAGAAACAGCTACGACTTTGATTTTTTTGTGATGAAACTTTTTTACAATTTCTGAGCAAATAATGTTGCCGCATTTTACATTTTCACACAACGACGAGAACATCATGCTGTAGGCTCTAACCACGCCTCTTTTGAGCCACGCCCAGTTCGAGCCGCGTCCCTTTTTATAGGAGTCTCATATCTCACGTTTGTCAGATGCTCCGATTATTCCATTCTCTAGTTTGATACTTTTTTTTTGGTTTCTCCCATTTGGGAAGTCATTGTAGCATAGGGTTTGAAAATTTCTACAAACATTTTCTAACAATCTTCGATGGACGGGAAACAGAACTAACCCGGTATCCGCCCACACTACTACTCTCCTAACTATAATCCGATGTCTTTCAGAAAGATCAGATTTCTTTAAAAGGAGGTTACGTCTCAACCGATTGAAATTCATAGAATATTCTGAACACGAGGCTGTAATGACTATATGTCAGATGGTGATTAGAAAGTTAAATAAAATAAGAAAGCTTTTGGTGAACAAGCTTTTGAGTTATTAAAAACCACGAAATGTTTATACAAACAAATATACATTTTGCACTAGCCGTTTTATTATTTCTTTATTTGTTTTGTTAAATTGTTTCATCTTTGAACGTGGATTAATAGTGTCCAAACTCAGATAAGATTCACTTCATTTTTTTTTCCGTCGTATATTTCTTTTCATTTCACTTTCCTTACTTCATATTTACGTGGTTAATTTTGTCATATAAAATACAGAACGCTTTTTTAGATTTCCACATTCTCAAAATAATGTATAGAAATAAGCTGTGCTCTCAAAATAGCTGAAAAAAATAAAAATTTCTTCGTAAAATATTGTGAGCACAGCTGTTTGCAGAAAAAAATCTTATACAAACGTAACTTTGGGCCATCGTTGATGATAAAACGATTTAAGAAGATTTTATTATTGGTTGATACTCGGAGCTACGAAAAAAATATTAAGGAAGCCTTTGAATTCGAGCCCCCCTCGGTGCATACACGTTTCACGATCATTTGCAGAACTCCTTTTTGTCATCATTCTGTGTATGACCATTTTTATAACCTATCCTCACAACATACTTATCCTCGCTGTTCAAACATGGATTGCATAGATATCTATCTCGTTTCCCTTTTTTGGTTTTTGAACTTTTTTCCAACACATTTGAAAAGCTCTTGAAAATAAGAGTGTCGTGACTTGATTGTTTCTCGATTTTTTCCCGTTTTCTTTTCTGTGAAACTAAGGTTAAAAATATATTTTCAGCACACACTCGCCTCTCTTGTGGCCGGCTTCTCCGAATGTTCGTGTAAAATGAGTGAGTTCAATCCAATCAAGTTTTTTTTCTTTCAAACGTTTTTTTTCAGGTGTGCTCAAACTTGTGTTTTAAGCCGTAGGTTTTAGGGGATAGATAGAGTGGGAAAAAAAGAATATTAGGTAAGAATTTTATTTAGAATTTTTTTCCAATTTTTTTAGTTTTTCAACCGTCCATCTTAAACAATTTTTTTCTTACCTGGGAGTTTACCTGCGGTCCCCAGGATTCTTGATTCCTCATTTTTTCATGCAGTTTTATTATCTTAAAAATTTTTTTCTCAACCTGTGCGTTACTTTCTGTCCTCAGGCTACTTACAAAATTGACCTTATGATAAAATTATACAGTAAAAAGTTTGTTAGTTTCTTTTTATGTATAACTTTATCATAAAATCAATTTTTCCCACCTGGGAGTTTGGATATTTATTTTCCCCCCAGGCTTCTCAATTTTTGAATTTTTTTTGTGTTCTTGTTTTTAAAACAGTTTTTCTACCTGGGTGTTTTGATTAATTTTCTAAATTTTTCCCCCCAGGCCTCTCAGTTTTTGAATTTTTTTTTCTTTTAATTTTGTTATTAAAACAGTTTTCTCATCTGGGAGTTTTGATTAATTTTCTGAATTTTTCTCCCCAGACCTCTCAGTTTTTTTGAATGTTTCCTTCTTTTTAATTTTTGTTCTTGAAACAGTTTTTCTTACCTTGGAGTTTTGATTAATTTTTCTGAATTTTTTTCTCCCAAGGGCTCTCAATTTTTGATTTTTGTACTCTATTTTTTTGTAAATTTTTTCTATACAATTGTTTCCTAAAATCAATTTTTCTCACCTGAGTGCTCAAATTAATAGTATTTTTTTCTCTCCAGGCTTCCCAATTTCTCAATTTCTGATTTCTATCTTTTTAAACATTCCTCTTTCTTGCTATTAGTTTTTTTCATGGTTAATAACTTTTTATAAGATTTTTCATCTTAAATGAAATTCAAAGCGTACTATGAGTCAATGAAAAAAACTTAATTTAAAAATATAAAACACGGGCCGGCCACGAAGAAAAAAGAAAGGATGAATGGATAAAAAGAAAGGAATGGACCCACAATGGACTCGATCAAAAGGACAAGAAATTATTATGCAAAGTGAGTTTTTTTTTCTTATTTTCAAATTTTTGTACAGCAGATTCGTGTTTTTCAAACTCTTGCAGTAGTTAAAACACTATAAATTTTTTCCCACTCAAAAAAATGATAATTAAAAAAATATCCGAACAAAAAAATTGATTTTTCACTCAGTTTTTTTGTCATTTCAGTTAAACTTTTCAACGAAGTCAAAAATATTTTTTACTCGGGTCAAAATGTTCGGAATCAGGTGAAATCAACTACCCTAGACTACTGGGCGTGGCGCCTTCTCAGAAATAAATGATGAAATCTTAAAAAAACCTCAAAGTTTCGGAAAATAAAAACTTTTCGTCGTTTTTCGTCGAATTATTCAAAACTTTGAAAAATTATTAAGGGGCCTGGTTGAAGTCGTCAGAAAGGTCGGGCGTTTCATACAAGTCGGTCAGTGAGTCAAAACTTCCGCATATACTCATCCTCATCTTCAGGATCCGAACGCTTTCCGCTCGAGGTCTAAATCGCCTTCCGTCAACCCGGTTCCGCAATTTTCTAGTAGTTCGTTTGGTGAGAAAATAAAACTTTTCGCAATTTTAGCAAAAAAAGATTGCGTTGGTTTTTGGGGAAATTTGAAGCCACAAAATAGATTTGAATACTTTGAAAGCCCTACCCGAATCTTCTTGTGCGCACTGCCAAACAAGAATTCCGAGTTTTAAACCATCTAACGGTTTTTTAATTTGAAAAAGAGAACTTTTTTTGTCTATAATTTTTTTATTGTACTGTTTTTAATGAAAACTTTGAAAATGCCTTGGAAAACGGCGAATTTCCAGAAATGAGCGCCAATTTCTTATTTGTAGTTTTTTATGCTTGTCAAGAAAGTTTCCCAGAAGGATTCTTTAAAAAAAATTTTTTTGTTATGAAATTTACGAATCGACGGCAACAACGTCGCAGTCTTAAACACAAAAAGAGCTTTTGAGCGGGATCGCACTTGATGACGAAAAGTACTTTCAGGGCCCCGATCATTCGCAGCGAATCACCCAGCCAGAAGATGAATATCATAGTACAAGATGGAGCTGATCTGAGGCAACCGACAGAGGAATTTGGAAAATCCAAACTATCCTGGAACAGGACAAACGAAGGAGAGACCGCACAATTTGCGGATGGTTCTGGTCGTGAGAGAGATTTTTAAAGCTATGTTCTAATTAAATTTGACTATTTTTTCAATTGTTCCTTCCTTAATTATTTCTGTCAGTAAACTTTTTAAACTTCATTTTTGGCAATATGAGCGTTGAACACAAAAAAAAAATGCAAATTGGAGCGAATTTCTTCATGAAATTGCGTGAAGACGAGTTGAACCAAGAAACACATAAAAAGGGTATGAAATTCAGTTTTAGCTAATGAAAAAAGTTTTGAATACAAAAGAAATCATGAAAACGAGAAGAAGATTAAAGGAGCTTTTGCTTTGAAATGAAAAAAATTATCTTCCGAGCGCTATAGGCTACTGAAAAAGTAGTCGGTCGAAAATGTAGAAAAAAACCAAAAAAATTAATTTTTTTTTTGTTTTTTTAGAGAAAAAAACGATTTTCTCTCACTTTCCAAAAAGATATATTACACGTACAGAAATTGTTTGAGAGACCGAAAACCCGAAGGAAAAAATTTTTGAGCTTTTCCCGCACATTTTTGTCGAACCTTATCTGAGTATTATTGACGCTTTGCAGATAACTTTTTTTTTGTGGAGTACTCAAACCAAATTATATTTACAGCAGAAGTTCAAACCTGCAATGTTTACCTCATGCACTTGCCTTGGAAGAGCAAAGAAGACTTCGATCCCTGAACTCACTTGAATGCTTGCATTCAAAAGGAAGACAACGAAGGCCGCCCGAAATATGGCTGGTCGACAAGCTACACAACGGAAGACCACCAGATTAGGTTCTGACTAAGCCACTGATCGTGAAAAATGACGGCAATACTCCAAAAAAGCGGTCCCGCGGCTGGACAGGACAAGCGCTGGAAAAGAAGAACAAGCATTTTCGAACTCTGATCTCAGATCGCAAAATTGGTTTCAAGCTCTTAATCGCCCCTCTTCTCTCTTTTTCTCTCTCTCTGTTTTTTTGAAAGTGTAATCTTTTTTTTAAAAAAAACGACGCAGCAGATCAAAATTAAATAGCATTCGGACAAAAAAAAAGTTGAACTTTTTTATGTCTAGCGGTTTGTGAGAATCAAATCACTTTTGTCGTCAAAATACATGTATATTTTTGCTCTTTCATACGAAATCAGCAGGATTCACATTAGCTTTTCTGAAATTCGGTCTGTGATCGAGTATTGAAGAGGCCGGATAAGTATCAAGCTCGTTCTTCCGAGCAGCCTCTTTTCTCTCTGTTCTTTTGAAAATGTAATCTTGTTTATCACCAAGTGTTTCGGAGAACGCCCTTCAGGTCCAGGAATTGGCGCCTGTTCCGTTCTTTACACTCTCTGGCCAACGTTCGCCCACTCCTCGTCTATATCAGCGTTCTATAAGAAAAGCTCAGCTCGAAAGACTGGAAGCTTTTCTTTTCTGAGCTTTCCGTTTTTTCGATGTTTTTCTTTTCTTCCATCTTATTCACATCTTCAGCTTCTTTTTTTAAATCTGAATAACCTTTTGCAAATTTCTCGGCTTCCATTTTTTTATTCTTAATAAGGCATATGTTTCCTATTCTTTCTCGAACTTTTTCATACTTTGCTAAAATTAAAATTTCTTAATTTTTTTGGAGACAGTCTAGCATTACCCTTTCCTCCTATTTCTGAGAAAAATTTTATTGATCAGATTCATCGAATCCCAAACTATCTGAACACAAGAAATGGATCTTCATAACAGAACTCCTAGAAAAAGTACTAAAACTTCCTTATTTAAATTGTAGATCGAAGTGAACTCGTTGGGGTTCACACTGATCTGTGAATAAATTATTATTATTAAAAAAAACGTTCGCTGAAAAGGGAATCATTACAAGCTATCGTTTTCTTTATGAAAAACATTTTACAGATAGTCGAGACACCATGGAAAATGAGTGGAAGCAGAAACATTGGTAGAAAATCGCTCCAGGTGTCCAGACCTTGCAGCGCATCAAATGAGTTTTTGCTAACGATTTTGTGGTTTTAATGTCCCTTATCAAGTTCTGCAAAAGCGAAATTGAATTTAAGCACTTAATCACACCTCTTCTCTCCCTCTCTCTCTCTGTTTTTTTGAAAGTGTAATCTTGTTTATCACCAAGTGTTTCGGAGAACGCCCTCCAAGACCAGGAATTGGCGCTTGCTCCGTTCTTTACACTCTCTAGCCGACGTTCGCCCACTCCCTTTATCTTTTATCTTTCTCGTCTTCCATCTTTACAGTTTCAGCTTTTCTTCTAGATCTGAATCATCTTCTGCGGATTTCCAAGCTCTTATTTATTTATTTTTTCCTTCTTGATAAGGCTTGTTTTTCTATTATTTCTCAACCCCTTTCATTCTTTTCTGTGATGTGACTTTTCTGAACTTTTAGACTCAGTTTATCATAATTAATTTCCAAAATCTTCCCAACATCCTGACAGGATTCGTACGAAAACTCGTATTCCGTGATGATAGGCCATCAATTGATTTATTTTCCAGCAAGCTCATTTCTCATGAGGCTGGCCGCATGCGGCGGTCCTAGGAAATGAGTGAGTTCTTTTTTTTCCACGTAGATGATTTTTCAATCGCTCATTTTTATTTTTGTTTTTCAGGTTTGTTCAATCTCGGATAAGAAGCCATAGGTTTTTAATAGTTCCAGAAGTAGTATTCTGAAAATAGGTTTTAAATTTTTTTTTTGCTTTCATTCTCTTTCTTTCCCGTCGATCATACATATCGACATTTTTTTCTTAAACTGGAAGCTACGGTCTATCGACTGTCTCCAGAACCAAAAAAACTTCTTTGAGAAAAAAATATTTATAGAATCATCTTTACTTTTTTCCTATGAAATCGAATTTGATATATTTTTTTAGTCTGTAAAAATGATGAAAAAAAGTAGCTTAAAACTTGTCTTCTTTTAATTTTTTTCCTTCTACTTGGGACCATGCGCCGCCGAAAAAACGGGTCGCGATCATTTTTTAAATGTGAGTTTTGGATTTTTTTTTTCCTGCTCTTAATATTGCAATACCTACTCCATCAAAATTTTCAATACTTCTGGAGCAACATTACGTATCTTCTTTCAGAAGAGTCTTTGATACTCAAATATTTTTAATTTTCAAGTTACGAAAAAGAGTTTTAATTTAAAAAACCAAAAAAACTTGAGTTTATCAATCCGATAGAATCTTTTGCAGACCGACACAAGATCGAAAGAGAATAGCCCAATTCTCCCCGTCCGCCCGACAGACAAAAGTTTAATTTATAGTGTAATTTCTGGATATTCGGCAAAAGTGCTCATGGAACAAAACGCTATCGTCCACATCGTCAAAATGGGAACAATAAAAAGTTTGTTGGATTCAGAAAGATTATTAGGATGGAAAATACGATTTCAGAACGTTTTTCAAATTCGGAACGTCACTTAACATCTCATTCCTATTTTCCACTTTTAAAGTTGAGAAACATTTTCGTAGTAAATAGGCAAAAGCAAAAAAAAACAAGGTTCAAAAAAATTCTTCAGTGCTACAGTTTTTCGTTGTGAAAAAAATGCAAAAAGAAAAATTTTTCCTAAATTTATTTTTTTCTGAAAAGGAAGGGGTCGGAAAAAAATGAGCTATGATTCTGAAAAAAACCCTAGTTCCTTATTTACATAATATTCTATTTCCAGTCTCAATAAAAAAAAATCGAATCGTGGCCGACATATCTTCGGCGTGATGGTTATCTCTTTCAACCGCGTGAAATCTTCGAAAGGAGAGAAGTGAGTTTTTTTTTCTAGAAGTTAAAAATTGTTTGGAATAGAAAACGAACCCCAACACGGAGTTTGATTTTGAATGCGAAACTTTTACTATTAATAATCTTCCTATTTCGATCGCAATTTCGTTTCAGGAAGAAAAATCTCATTTCTTCAACGCAGTTTGGGAAACGACGTAGCTGCTTTATTTATTATCCATTTTATCTGTCACAAAAATATCTCACCTTTTAACACCATTCCGAAACTTCCATTACAATCTGTGTTTCGAGTCCTTTTTCTCCTCAGAAAACTGAGCTTTCCAGTCGATTTCTCTCTGACAGACCCTTAGTAGTAAATTTTTTCACGAGTTTCTTTTTTCCGAGCTGGGTTTCTTGATTTAACAACAGAAAGGCTTCGAAACTATCGACTTCTGTGCTTGTCTTTTTGATTTCAGCTTCATTTAAGCTCTAGCCATTCATTGTTTTTTTTTGTTGTGTAAAGTTGTTTTTATCTGTTCTAGTCATTATCTCCAGTTGTAGACTTGTATAAATGATAGGTCTCTTTTATTTTAGTTCATGTTCTACTTTTTCAGCGTTCTATTTTCCCTTCGTTCGAAATTCCCAGCAGGACTGCAAATTCACTTTCTATTTTCAGGGTAACTATTTGATTTTTGCGGGTAACTATCTAATTTTTTTAGGATATTTGATTTTTAATCAATATTGATTGTTTCAGATTCTATAGTAAACGGTTTTCGAGAAAGCTTTGTTTTTCAAATGCAAAAAAAAATTTGAAAAGGGAACATTTGGAAACAATTTCTTCACGGATCTTCAAATTAGATATACAGTTTCAAAAAAATACTACTAATCCTAGCCGTGTGCGTCGACAAAAATCTTTCATTTTTCCCAAAAAATGGAAGCTTTGCGGCCTGCAAAAATATTGATCAATAAAAAAAAGCTAAGACGGGATGTATTCAGCCGACAGTCAAAGAGAACCGTCTTGAATGTGGGATCAGGGTGTGATTCTTAAGGTGACCGGAGTTTTGACCGAATTTGCCTATTACAGCCGTTTTTGGGGATAAACACCTGTTTTCAAGGTGTGATCGTTCTGCCAAAAATACCTGCGCAGAGCAATTAAACATATTTTTTTTATAATAAGTCTTACTTAGGTATGCTATGTATGAGGGTCACTTTTTCATAACATCATTTCTATCTCCTAATATCAGACTATCATTTTTTTATTTAAAATTTAGAGTTTTTCTCTCAATCTTATTAGCTGAAATTATACTGAATTTGGGGGCTACCACTTGTCAGGAAACTTTTTTTCAGATGAAGAACACTTTGATGAAAATGATTTTTTCTCATTACAGTTTACAGAGAAACACACTATGAAAAGTAGAATAGCTGACTTTTCTCGCAAGAAAAAAAAAAGATTATCGGCAAAAAACGAGACACGAAAAGGTCCCTCAGCGCCTATACATATGAAGGCTTGAGGCGATTGGCTGCACCTTTGATGTCGGAACGCTGTTGTAAGGTGGCTGTTCCCCGGGATGCCTTGCTCCTGAGCTTTTTGTTCTTCTCCATCTATTTTTATCCGTGGTCCGCTCTTCAGAGTCTAGTTTAAAAACTTTTTTGGCAATCGCAATATTCAAAAAAACAAAATGTTTCTCTTCAACAAGTTGAAATTGAGAACTAAACTACATCACAAACATACAGAGTTGTTTTTTTGTTTATTTTCAACTGAGATGCGTTTTCAATCGTAGCAATTTTTTCATATCTGTCAGATGTATGAAAAATAAACCGAAACTAAAATTTTTGCTGATTATTTCTCGTTTTTCTCAATTTTTCGGAATTTTTTTATTTCTAAAAAGGATGCTTATCAAAAAAAAAAAATTGTTTTTTTGATGCCAAGAAGATTTTGTCAAAAAGCTAAAAGCATTCCAAAATGTAGAAGATTTGAAAAAGGAATATTAAATTTCAGTGTGTTTGTAATGAATACTTGGAAAATCAGGTTTTTTTTTCCCATTTTTTAGTCGTTCTAAGTTTGCACAATCTACTTGAAAGACTATACTCGAACAAAAGCAATGCCGACAATCGTAACTTGAAGTATCCCTCAAAAGGCGACTAGAAGGTCTTCTTCGCAAGACGACAAGAAGCGGGTTGATCAAATAAGTAATAGTGCCCTACTTGATCGCGTTTTCGAAGTAGGGGATTGTAAAAGGTTTATTGGTCATCCTGCATCGGTTACATCAAAAAAAATTTTCAAGTACTTCTTTAACTTGTTTGGTCAATCCGCTACTTGCCGTTTGGCGAAGAAGGCCTTCTGGTCGCCTACTGAGGTATATTTCAAGTTAAAAATGTCGGCATTTTCTGTTCAAAGGTATAGCCTATTCCGCGCCAGCTTGTCACGTTTTTTTTCCGCCAAAAAGACCGTATACCAAATTTGATCAAACTAGACCAACTTCGCTTCACGAAATTCGGTTTTTGTTTTTGTTTTTTCTTGCAATTATGGAGAGTTCCGAGCGTGGCGGTACCGTTTGTGAAAAGTGACAAGCTGGCGCAGAATGACCTATAGTCTTTCAAATATACCGCGCAAACTTGTCATATTAAGATAAACGCAGGTATAGCGCTTTTTTGCGCGCTTTTTCAGTACTTTCCCGTTTCTGCGTCTCCGCTCTGAAACTTTTATCTTTTATCGGAGAGCATACGGTATTTCTGCCAAAAAAAGTTTCAAGCTGCCGCCGAATGGAGGCTATACAAGTATCGTGCTGCGAAAAAGTATTGCTCGGTCAAGATTAATTTCGCACTCTGTTATTTTCAACTCTCTGATGCAGTTTCAGTACACAGAAAAAAAAACACAGCTTCAGAAACTTTCGGGAAGATTGAATTCCTTACAAGAAAGTTGTGACCAAAATCTGTAGAACTCAGAAAAATTTCAGTTTGGATTTTTGTGAATGAACTGAAAAAAACTACTCACGTCAAAGGGCAGAATATATGGTTAGTAACAAAACGGATGAGGCTTTTCTGACCACTTGACTTAATTTTAGTAACTATCTCATTTTATTTCTGTCTTGTTAAATCGACAAAAATCGAGAAATCGACAAAAACC
This sequence comes from Caenorhabditis auriculariae, assembly GCA_904845305.1. Taxonomy (NCBI): domain Eukaryota; kingdom Metazoa; phylum Nematoda; class Chromadorea; order Rhabditida; family Rhabditidae; genus Caenorhabditis; species Caenorhabditis auriculariae. The sequence goes on from CAJGYM010000090.1 coordinate 134,064, forward strand.
GGCAACTTTTCCGCTAATTGCATTTCATTGGAAAAAAACCATGTTTTTGACCTCAGTTAATATCTTTTAACGCTTCTTCCAGTTGTAAAGCTTGTTGGAAGTTCAGAGACTCCCAAAGTTCACAGGATTAAGCGGCTGTTTTTTACAATATTTCTGTTCGCCCACTTCTCAGCTCTCGTTTTCGAGAGAAGCTCAGTGCAGAGAAACATTTGTTCGATGGAAACTTGACATTTAGCGTTTTGAAATTAAAATTTTGTATGTCCAACGTCTTTTTGAACTACTTCAAGATCCAGCGTTGGTTCTTTGGAAAACCTAATTTTCAAAAAACTTGATCTTTCTCTCATCAATCAGTCCAACTACATTGAACTTTGTTCTATTTTTGGAAATCACCTTTTTTTAATGTCAAAAACTTTTCAGCGTTTTGGAAAGATGACAATATTTCATGAGATCCTTCTTTTTTGTCAAATAAAATTTTCCGTGTATCAATTTGACTAACTTTCTTTATTTTCCAGCAAACTCGTTTCTCATGAGGCTTTTCGCATGCGAGTTGTCCTAGGAAATCAGTAAGTTTTTTTTGGCTTTTTTTCTGATTTATTTCTCATCAAAATTTTTCTTTTTCAGGTCTGTTCAACCTCGGATAAGGAGATCTAGATTTTTTAAAATTTGAAAATTTGTAGAAATTGTGTGGAAACGGTTAGATTTTAAATTTTTTGCGTTATTTTTTTAACCATCGTTCATAAATAGCGGCATTTTTTTTACCTAGGAGAACTGATGTCCTTAGGAATCAAAGTAATATTTAAATAGATTTTTATTTATTCAAAACTTTTCCATGATATGAAATTTAACATGTAGGACATAACTCAGTAGATAAATTTTTTTGATTATTTACCACACTCTGTAAAAACCACAAAATGTGGAGAAACCTTGAATTTAGATATGACGAGCATTACGAGAAACATACGGACCAGAATTGAAAAGCCAAAATTTAATACATAGAAAAAATAAGAGGTCACAGAAACGTCGCAGCAAGAGGAAGGAGAGGAAGTTGTCACTTAAGAGTAGCGAGGCTACTAAAGTGGTCCCTATAAATGCCCCGACATGTCCGATTCGCGTCCCGCTCGCGTTACCAAGGTCCGAGTAGGAACAAAATTCATCATAAAACATTAAATACTCACTTTTTATAAGTTTCCTATTTACAAATTGTTCTTTTCAGATGTAAATAAAAAATGGTACGCTGATATATTCTTGGCGGGATGGTTTTGCACTTGATAACAGGACATTCTCATTTGGAACGTGAGTTTTATTTATTTACTTTTGTTCAGATATAATGAAGAAAGCAAGTTTCCCGGTTTTAAGAGAAAAAAAGATTGGGAAAAACTAAAAATTAAAAAAAAAATGTAGCTTATTGGAAGAAGTTCCTAAAAATTCAAAGGTATCATTTTCAGGTTTGAATTACGGTCCGCTAAATAAAGATGGTCTAAAACGACGTTTACTCTCTTTACGTATGCTGAATATTCTACTTTCTCCATGGAATCAATTTTATCATTTTTTTAAAAAACGTATCACTTCATATTTGAGCTCAGATGTTCAATGACTGCCGGACAATCCTTTTTCTTTGACTATTTATTTGAAGTCCCATTAACTAATTTTATTGTGAACAGTGTTATCGTTACTCCAAATCGGCGATTTGAATTTTTTCGTCATGTTGGATTATCCCAAGTGAGGTTGGTTTTTGTCATATTCCGTTTTTTCCATAGCAAATAAACGTGTGAATATGAATCTTGTCTTTGAGGTTGATTATTATTACGATAACTGGTATTGGAAGCTCAAAAGTTCAACTGATAATTGAAACGTAATAGAAGAGGAAGCTAGGCTTCTTAGCTCCCAGAAGCGATTGAGCCTGTAAACTTTCGTTTTCTCGTTTTTTTATGGGATTTCCGAAAGGGATCACAGTTAAACTCAAAAAAAAGATTGCAGGGAATTTTTTTTTTCATCATTTTTTCATCATTTTTTTCATTTAGTCTTCGTATGTTTAGCTCATAAAGTTAAGCCTTTATTAAGACAAGCTAGGTTTTTTTCGCTCTACTGTCTTTTGTGTTTCATCTCGCTTTTACGAATTTTAATTTTTGAGAAATGCAATGCTTGAGTTCAACCCAATTTCGAATACAAAAACGTTCAAATTAGTCTTTTGAGAACTTCTCAAAAAAACCCCGTCTGATTGTTTCAAATCTCAATGAACTTTTTTTCATGCTTGGGTGAAACAAAGAAGGTCCAACGGAAAAAAACCGTTGAGGATATTCAAGAAACATTTTTCAACAGAATTTCCGTTATCTTTCCTTTTACTTCGATGAAAACGGTGAAATTTTTTTCCGGAAAAATGTACTTTTTATATTTGAAAAAAATTAGCTCAAAATTGGTTCCACAGTTTCAAAAGCTTTACACAGAGCTTATCCCACTTCTCTTGAAGAATCAAAAGTTCACATTCTACGTTTTGTCAAGTTCATAGTTACTGGCGCAGATACTGTTTGCGGGTTTCTTAAGTTGGCGCTAAGAACTTAATCTGAACTTTCAAAAAAAAATTCTGGACCTCTGACTTGGAAATTTGAAGTTCTACTCGTATTTTATCTGTATACAAAAAAACAGTTTGTTAGCCCGTCATTCATTTGTCTGAAGACTTGATCTTTTTAGGGTGATATGAAAAAGCACAAGCAAAAATTCAAACGGCGACTTTTCCGATTTTTTCATATCGCTAGGGAACTTTCCGACGGCCACCTTTCCGACGAATCTTTTTCCGACTTTTTTTCTCGATAAAATCTTCGTTTTAAATGTTCCTATATAAAGTAGGTAGTTGGTTCATGATTAAAACACAAAGACATAGGAAAAAAAAAGTAAATAGATTTCTTAAAAACCGAAAAATATAAAGGAAAAAAGTCGGAAAAAATTTCGTCGGAAAGGTGGCCGTCGGAAAGTTCCCTAGCGATATGAAAAAATCGGAAAAGTCGCCGTTCGAATTTTCGCTGATGTTTTTTTTCATACCACTCTTTTTAGAAACAATTTAACAAGCAGCTGGACTAAAAGGTTCACTTTTCAAGAAGTAGAAGAAAAAATAGGCAAACATAAGAAAAAGCAATGAAAGTGCACGGTGAAATTTTAATTATGACAATTGTATGAACGGAAAGACTTTAATAGCGATTCTGTAAAGTATGTGTAAATTGGGGAGAGCCAGGTATCGTGAAGGTTACCAATTGCTTGACCCCGTTCTTTCTAAAAATAAATCGAAATTGAAGTTTTTTCATGGAACTGGGAACCTCATGTTGAATATAATGACAAAAACGTCCGTCACAAGTTGAGGTTTTTGCGCAAACGATTCCCATCCTTCAGTGCTAGTGAGGTCGTCAAAGCTCTCGGCGATAAGCTTAAATCAAAAAATCGAAAAATCCTGGATATGTAAATTAAGTAATAAAAAAAAACTGAGAATAATAGGTTTCTACATTTCTGGGAAAAATTTGTAATTTTCGAGTGAGCTTTATTTGCTATCCTTTTTACGTCTGAAAAAATAAAAATTTTAATCATTTTATTTTCAGAAACTTTTCTACAAAAATGGTACCTGAAGAGCTTTAGAGCGTAGAAGACTGCAATCGTAAAAATCGGCCAGCACAGCCAAAAAGCAAGCATTTCCGTAGGTCAAGCCTTGGACGAGCCGATTTTGGCACTCCGTTTTCAGTTCGTTCACTTGGTACTTTTCGGCCATGGCGAGCAATTTTTTCACCATCGGCTCTTCAGAAGGGAGCTTTGCGCGATAAATGTAATCTACGAACTGCTGTACGACGGCAAACTCTACGTCTTCCATTTCCAAAACCGACTGAAAAAAACCTCAGGATAGTTCTTTGAGAAAATGGATAAGTTTTCTAATTTCTAAAAAAAAAAAAACTGAATATGGCTTCAATCGAGCTCACCGCTTGAACCTCTTTCGAATTTTCGTGCGAGAGCATTGCCCGAAGTACTGGAGACCTGAGAAACATAGATTAAAATACGTCAAGAACGGAATTTTTTTCAGGAGGAAGGTCATTTTAATTGCGGCTGGGACTTTTCTAAAAAATTGGCTAGAAATCTCTTCCACGTACCCGGAAAAGATACTGATAGTTCCCCCCCTAGAAAGTTGGGCAAGTTAAGGTTGACTCTCAAAATCTTTTTTTGGTACATCAGTAATCATTCTGCTCGATTTTCAGGAAATTTCCTTGCGCAAAGTAAAATGACTATCTTTTTCAGAGTTTTTTTTTCAATGGAAACTATCAGTTTTCCCGGTAGTGAATACTCTGATATTCAAAAAATAAAAAAAAAATAAAAATAAAAATAAAAACCTGGCAGCCAGTACGGCCTTGTGAACTTCTATCGATTCTCCTTCGGCTCTTAGACTGAAGTCTGTGTGCAGCTTCTCAGTGAGCATAGTATTAAGCACCGGATTTGTTGGAAAATTCTGAAATTGATAAATCAGATATATATATATTCATTACTTTCCAAAGTTGACCAATGAGAGAATTCCTGGCTTGCTTACTCACTCGTTAAAATCAATGTAAGAGAGCTGCTTTCAGTAAATCAGGAACTTCTCTCACGATCATTTTTGAAATAAAAAGTTTCTCAGAATCAACTTTTAAAAAGAACCTGCTTACTGAAAGACATGTTGAAGGAGAAGCAGATGGCTGCAAAAGATCTTCAAATCTTTTTCTAGCTTCCAATAGGGATGAACATGTTTGAATGATACATTTGATTGGAAATAGATAGAAAAAAACGCTTATAAAACTTTTCAAAGAAATTTTTTCGAAAGATCAACAAATTAAATGTCCTTTTTTGAAAAACAACAAAAAGCCGACGTTTCGTCTCAAATAAAAAAAAAAGTGCAAGGGAACCGATGTCGAGAAGATTTTTGTTGGCAATCTGAGGTTTTTGTCTGGCGAGACGCGTTATGCTGACGGCTGTTCCGCAACACAACTGTTCGCTGAAATTGCTGTTAATCAAAACAGAACAGATTCTCTCCGCTTAACCCAAAAATTTCTCTTTTCCCGCTTTTTCCATCGAAAATAATTCAGTTTTTCAAACGCTTCAAAGCCAAAGTTTAGAGCCGAGCTCTTCAAAATGAGCGTTTAATCGGCAATCGGACGGACTCCTAATGTCAGGTCATTTCGATATATTTGAAAAAGCGAAATATTAATAAAGTTCATGTTTCAAGTGCGTGGAAAAAAAGATCTCTTACTTTCTATAATTCTGTTAGATTTTTGCGAGAGATGAGAATATTACTGTCCTTTTTTCATTTCTCGAGAGAGAAACTGGAGAAGCATTTTTTTGATGCATTTTTGCTGAAGCGCTAACCTTTCAGGGTGGTTTTTTAATTAACAAACAACTTATAAGTGAATAAAAATTTTATGAAAAAGGGAAGAAAAAAATTTTCATGTTTGCCCAATAACTTTGATTACCATTTTTGAATGCTTTCGCGGCCACAGTTAGAGAAAGATTTAAAAAGTACCTGAAAAAAGCGTTTCCTTGTAATTTAACTGCTATCAGTGTGAAAAAAAGATATTTGTAGAGTTAATTAAAAATCTGAATGAAGAGAAAACTAGATTTCCCTGCCAACTTTCTCTCTACCAACTTGCCTCTCTCTGCCTCACGATAGAACAGGCCAAGTCGCGTAAGCCGCCGCGAGTCGGATGAACGATTTACTGGGGTCGGACGATGTTTTCGTTGATTTGCTAACGCAACCAATCAAGATCCTTAGCCGGAAGGCCTGGACTGCTGCCTCCACGCGGCGCCTTCTGGGTGAGACTCAGTCTCAGCGGAATGCGGTCCATTTTTGGTAAACGCCGGCCTCAGGGCTGGCAAAAAATTAAAGCTTGGTGTGCTCCTAAAACCAGAAGACTCTCTTGGCAAACAACAAAAAGGAGTTCGATTGGAAAACATTGAACTTCATAGGACCTAATGGATCGCTGAAAACACGAGCCATTGACTTTCATTCCATGAGTTCAATAATATTTCACAAACCCTTATTTATTCCTTCTGACTTGAACGTAAGTCTTGGGCAATTAGGGGGTCGCAGAACCGAATATTCTTCCCTCACTTGAACGTAGGCTTTTCAACTTCCCGCTTTGCTGCCTAAGAGGTGTCATAAAGAAATCAGGGTCAAATAGAGTTATTTTCTGGAAAATGTTGACTTTTTTCTGTTTGCCAAGATCGTCTCCTGGTTTTAGGAGAAGGAGAAAACCAAGCTTCAATTTTTTCCAGTCCTGAGGCCCGTGTTCACCGAAAAAAGACGGACAGTATTCAAACGGCAGAAATACGTACGATTTTTTCAAAAATAAGTGAGCCGTTTTGAGATTCCAGGAAAAACACCCAATATTTTTGTGGACGTTGGTTGTTACGTCAATTGAAACTACTAAAGACGCAAAAAAAAAAAACGGATTGTGTAAACGTTTATTTGAAAAGAAAATGGCATAAAACATAAAAAGAACCAATGAAAAATAGGAAGAATGCAGACATTTATTAACAAGAAGAACGAGTAAAATTTGATGAAATATAGAAAAATGAGGTGAAGCTTTGTTACAACTACGACTAAGAACTCGGAAACATATTTCTGCTGCTTTTCAAATTTTCTACTGATTTGAACTCGTGTTTCCTTCGAATCTTTTCTCGACCTAGTGAAGAAGTTTTTTTTTCGTATTTTTCAAGGGTCATCCAGGAACTTTTTCTTTCTTCGTTGCTATTGTCCAGGCTTCTGTGTTCCGTTGGATGCGTTCAACACATGTTCTCTGAAAGATTTCTACTCTTAAAAAAAACTGAAAACCATTCGGTTAATAGTGTTTTTTTGGCGTATCGATTCCCTTTTTCCCATTTTTTTAATATAGGCCATCTATTTTTTTGAACGAAATAATTTTTTTCAGTCGAACTGCGAGATTTTTTTAAAGAATTGATTACAAAATTGTGAATTTTTTTGAATATTTGAAAAAAACATTTAATATTTGAATAAATTCGAAAAAAAGCGACAGAACTTTCCATTTCCAATGAAGCAAAAAAATTAAATTAAAAAGTTCAATTATTTTTTTCTCAAAAATTTTTTTGAATTTAGTTTGTCAAATTCCGAAGTTCTTATCGTTTAATAAATGTCAAAAGATCAGTTTTCATTTAGCTAGCACAGCCATACAAAAAATAAGAAATACCTCATTGCACCTGTCTGCTCTTTTAGGTGTAACAGCTCTTGTTGTTTCGGACTGGTTCCCGGGTGACACATCAACAAGGCTGACGGGCTTGACATGACACTTTTACGATCTTCCTTTCCGCAAGTTTTTCAAGGAAGATCAATTTTCAATTCATAAAGAGAGTTATAATTTTGAAAAGATATTAAACTTTAGAACTTTAGAAATCAAGAAATCAAGAAGCTTTCACAAAAAGAAGCTTTTAGGGGGATAAAATCAAAATGAATCTTTTTGGTTTTTTTGAAAAAGAAATAAAAAAATTAAATATTTTTATGGCCTGGGGGAAGCCGGAAGAGCTTATCTCCCAGGTGAGAAAAAAATGCCGATGAATATGATCAGCGGATTGAAAAAAATAGAACTAATAAATGGACTTTTTTTAATGTAATTCGAAAATTTTCTAATCTAATCCAATAAAAAAATCGTTACTACATCTTGAAAAATTGATCTTTCACTTCAATGACTCGCTTTTGGGAGAACCTGAAAAAAAGGGATATTATAGCAAACAAAACAGGTACTGGGAAGAAGTAAAGAAAAAGACGAAAAAAATTAAATTAAAAAAAGTCGGAAATCGTGAAACTGCAGGAATATATGTTTTGAAAACATAAAAACTAATATTTAAAAGGACTAATTCGTTGAAAACCGTGAAACTTTCAAACAAAAAAGAACAATAGTATACCGAGTTGGTTTGAAAGCATCTTATTCTTACCTTATTTAGGTCTAGTGTCACGGACTTCAGATATTAATACAGCAAAGAAGGAGGTTTTCTTACGGAAAAAAATAGTGAAGTAAGGAAAACCTTTACTTGTTTCATTTAAACGTCAAACAGAGGACAGCTTTCTTTCCAGAACAAATTTCGAACCGATTTAAGCGAAGAATTGTGGTCTCAAAATGTTCGTTTTGCAAAAATCAATAAACGCATTTTTCATTGAAATCATTGATTAATCGTCCTATACTTTTAGAGGAGTTGGAAAAAAACCAAGTTTATAAGAAAACTAAAAATTGGAAAGAAAAACCACTTTATGCGCAAAAATAAATAAAATAAAAAGATCAAAGTTTTTCGTTCAAAATGAAAAAAAAGAGCGCAGAAGGAGACGACCGCTCTGTGGAAAGAAAGAACGACTGAATGACCACGAGAGCATTTTTGTCGTGTGCTCGAGGTAAGAACGCCCATTTTTAATAAGACCGCCTACCTGGGAGGCGGAGTTTGCTCAAGAGGTCCTCCTATAATATAATAAATTCATCGCGTCTCTTTTCTTCGTTCAGGATACAAGAAATGAAAGTGAGGATGTTTTAAGAACTCTTGGAATCCGCTCAATTATTTTTTACATTTTTTAAGTTCAGTGAAGAGTTTCAAGAACTCTCACAGATAACTAGCAAAAATATCTCGTTAAAGTAAGATTATATTGAGAATCTCCAAATTTTCAACACTTTTCCAGACTTTCTCCAAAAAGTTGGAGTGAGCAAAAGACACCGTTATTTCTAGTAAAAAGTGGTCAAAGGTCCTAGAAAGCTTCTAAGAAAAGTATCGGACAGTTGCTCAATTTTAAGACCTATGAAAAGAATTAACGCGTGGCCCTGACGCCTTTTCAGCAGCCGTTAACTACGAATATCAAAATACGGTACGGTTTGAAGCCGCCATTCCGTCAGAACTAAAGATTCCATATTCTTTTTCAGAACATTATCTGTTGACAATTTATTGCTCAAGAATATACATTTAGAAGAGTATTTGTTTCGAGAACAAAAAAGTTACAGCATTTGGAGAATTCGTTCCATATTTATGCCCGTCCCTGTAAGTGCCTGAAAGAAAAACTTTCTTCTAATTTCAGTGCGGATAAACGAAGTCATACAGTTTCTGGGAAACATTCACCTTCATACATTTTGAACAAAATTTTGATACCATTAACAACAGAAGTTTTGTTTTTTTCTCAAAGTTACATCGATCTAAACGTATTAATCTTCACAAAACTCGAGAGCTTCGTTCGAAGAGACATTCAGAAGCGACAAAAGTGTTTCAACTACTCTATCAAAACAAAAAAGACATGCTCATTTGCCATTCTCCATCAAAAGACCAGGAGACGATCTTGGCAAACAGAAAGAAAGGCAACATTCTCTAGAAAATAACTCTACTTGACCCTGATTTCTTTATGACACCTCTTAGGCAGCAAAGCGGGAAGTTGAAAAGCCCACGTTCAAGTGAGGGAAGAATATTCGGTTCTGCGACACCTCCAAGTGGCTAAGACAGACTATTTACGTTTCTACAAGTACCTGAGCACTGTTGTTATTAGTTCACGGCAAGAGGAATAAATAAGAATTTATGTTGATCCAATTTCCAAACGCTTTGAATTTCGTCTATTCTTAATCGACTTCTGTTCTTTGAGATAAAGTTTTCCAGCAAAAAAAAATTCACAAACGTCCAGCCTTTCAAAACGCAGAGACTGATTCAAAAAATTTTGCAGCAGTCTGAGCTTTCTGTCTGAAACTAGAAGAGAACTCCCACTTGAGGAATCAATGAGGCCTGCCAACCCTCAGTTGATGAGCAGACCATAAAAGTTCTAACGGTTTTGACAAAGGCAACTTAATTGTTGTCACAAATAGTTCTACTTGAGCGTGAATGTGTGACGGCAAAAAAAACTTTCAAATAGGAACTCAAAGTTCAATTAGAAAGGAATAAAATACGTTAATTTATTAACGTTTTTGCATACTTCTGCTACCACAATTAAGATTTCTCAGGGAAAGATTACAAAAGTAAAGAAAATTGTATGTATCTATGCAGTTTGATTGCTGTCAGTGTAGAAAAAAGATATTTGTAGAGTTCATTGAAATTTGAATGAAGAGAAAACTAGATTTCCCTGCCAACCTTCTCTCTACCAACTTGCCTCGCTCATCCTAACGAGAGAAGAGGTCAAGTCGCGTAAGCCGCCGCGAGTCGGGTGAACGATTTACCGGGATCGGACGATGTTTTCGTTGATTTGCTAACGCAACCAATCAAGATCCTTAGCCGGAAGGCCTGGACTGCTGCCTCCACGCGGCGCCTTCTGGGTGAGACTTAGTCTCAGCAGAATGCAGTCAATTTGTGGTAAACGCCGGCCTCAGGGCTGGCAAAAACTAGAGAAATCAATGAGGCCTGCCGACTCCGCAAACCATGAAAGTCGAGACGGTTTTTATAAAGGAGAGATAATTCTACTTGAGAGTAAAGAGCAAAGCAATATCATGAGGAGTTGGGCTTCGGTTTGAGGTTTCGTGGCTTTTTCTGCAGACAGGTATGGATTTTCATCGGATACTGTCGATGAAGTGTTGGTTTTTACTTTTGTTAAGACTGATAGAAACAGCACCTAAAAATTAATATAGTTCAATTTATTATATAACCGTGGTATGTGCCTGTCCAGTTCAATGAGTCACAATTTCTTTCCGCGCCACGACCAAATCACAGGTTTAAAAAAAGAATTCTACACTTTTGACGCGCAATGTATTTCTAGAAGCCAGTCCAATGATTATCAGTGATATGAGGATAGGACCTTTGCTAATCGACTTGGGGCACCGACGCCGCTCAAGCGCTACCAAGGCGTAAAGAGAAAAAAAAAGATGAAGCATAATTCATTAAATTCGGAAATCAGCTTTGAAGCCATGCAGACTTTGAGCTAAGATAAACTCGAATCTGAAAACCAATTTTATTCTTTTTCAGCGCGACATTGGATTCATTTGAACTGCGGAACGAGTTCACTGCTGGTAAGTTTGCTCTGAAACCGTTTGGCGCCAAATCTGAAATCGATTGCGGGCTGAGAGATTCGTCATTGCGCCGTGGGTTCTACACAGCGCCTAATAGTTTTTTTTTTACTTTTTTGGTCTTTATAATCAATATTTAATTAATTTCACACCTATTTGTTCCGATATAATGAGTAATTTGAATAAAAGTTTCAGAGAATTTAAGCCTTGGCTCATGGCAATTTTTGAAGAAACGCTTCGATGAACTAAATCTTTCGTGATCTTTTCTGAATTCCAGAAAATTCATCAACTTGACATGGTATAATCAGGCCTAAAAAAAGTGAAAACTCCTGATGTAGTTCGAACTTCTAAAGCAAAAAAATAAAATTATCTGCTAAGAATAGGGTACTAAGAAAGAACCTGACGAAAATGTACCAAAACAGCTCAAAAACTGACTTTTTCGGCTATCATTTTTGAAGCGGACCAAATTCTTATTTTTAGACTGCATATCTATATATCATTAATAAAACGAGGAAGAATCTTTTTCAACGAAAAAAATTGAGAGAATCAATTTCGGAGCTTCTCCTGTACATTTTTCGACGGACTGTTTCTCGGTACCCATTGGAGCTTAGCAGGTAATTCTTTTTTTATTTTCGAGTACTCATAGCTAGACTATCTACCATGAAAGTTTGGACCAGATATGCTATGTTCACCTCACTTTTCTTGTAAGTCTATTCTTTTGAACCTTTTCAAAAATCTTGACTGCAAGGAATCGAAAAGTACAGAGCTGTTTTTTGCAAAACTTTTTGTTTTGAAAATACGCAATAACAGAAAAAAAATCTTTTGCAATGAACGTTAATCAGTCGCTGTACAGCTATAAGGCCGAAAAATTCTTTTATGCCCGGAGCTCTAAAAAGTCTCGTGAAAAAGTCGTGAAAAAATTTCTGTTTTTCGATACCTTCATCTGAACGATAAATTTTTGAATATCATCTAGAACACTTGAAAAAACCTTTCCGTCCTATGAACAATTCGGTCGAATGAACTCGCTGTTCCGGCTTTTAATAGCATAATGAAAAGCAATGAGACGTGAAGGAAACCGATAAAAAGCTGTCCACGTTATGACTGGCGCTACGGTATCATTAACGACGCTCCATTTTCGAAAATCTTTGAAAGTTTTAACCTTTTGAAAAAGAGTTTTCTGAGTAGTTTAGTGAGGGAAAAGGTTCGTACTTTACAGCCAAGTTTCTTCGGAAGTTTTGCGTTTGGACTTTTATTTTTTGCGGTTTTTTGAAGCCCAGGAAAAACGAGGATGATCCAAAAACTTCTAGAGCTCGAAAAAATTCATCTGATAGCAATGAAACTATGATTTTTCTCGTTATAATTCGTTTCCAGAAAAAAATAATCTTGGCTTTTTTTAATTCGAACTCTTCGGATTGTTAAGGATCTTACAAGTTTCATACGCATGGTAGTTTTTAATTATGTATTTATCATTTGAATGTAACGAATAAAACAAACCATAAAAAAATTTTGAATTGATAGAACCGACGGAGTTTTTTTTATAGTAATGATTCGTTGGCAAAAAAGAAACCTGCCAACTTTGATTGGTCGATTTAATGGTTTAAATTGGGAAGTTTGATAGCTTCTACGTTGCAGCGGCATTTTTGAAGCACCGAAATATCAAAACTATCTTTCACAGAGCTTCAAGCCTCGACGCCCCAACTTTGAGCATCCTTTTCACTTCTGCAAAAAGAGCTCACTAGGGAACTACTCGGACTCGGGTACGCGTTCCGAGTTGAAACTTTGATGGCTTATAGACGCGGGTAAGAGTACTTGGAAAAAAAGAGAGATCATCTGCTTAACCCCATAGGCTTCTGAGAAAAAGCTTTTTGAAAATGAACAGTTTGGGCTTGGAAATTATCAAATTATTGCTTTTCTCCTTCTTTTGGCTGGATAATAGTTTTTCAGGGTTTATCATAGCCGGATCATTCAGGGCGATTGTATATGGCAAAAACATATAAAATGAGGTAAAAAGCAGTGTTTTGAAAACTTTCCGGCTTAATTTTCACATTTTCTACTAATTTTTTCTCAGTTCTTTATTGGGTTTGGCAGATTTTCTTTTTTTTTTCAGGTATTCTCACTTAGGTCTATAAACCACTAAGGTTTGAACTCGATCCACGTACCCGAGTCCGAGTAGTTCCCTAGTCAGATCGAGAGAACCCTTATGTTTTAAGTGTCGGCTCGACCTTTGTTCCCATTGTCCGGATTCCATGACATCACTTTGTTTTTACCTCTCCGGCCGAGCGCGCTTGAAATAACAAGAAAAAATGGTTTTCACGCCGTCTTCTCCTACACAACCCGCGGCGTCCCTTCAATCGATAGGGCTCCAAAGATCCGCTCTGCGTAGGTTTCGTCGCTCCCACGTCGCTGAATCTTTTCCTTTTTCGTTCATTTTTCTTTGGCTCTCAAACCATGGCTTCCCAATCTGAGAGAACCTCTCGATTATCTTCTCCGCATAAGCAATAATTCAGATTCGCGGTTTAATCAAAATCCGCAAATTAATTTTTCTAAACGTTTCAAGAGTCTTTACTATAGAAGTTTTTGAGACCCACATCGTTTAGGTATGAATTTTAGGACAAGTAGCCCTAAGGAAGCGTTTACAAAAAAAACATGTTTTTCGGCTAACAGAAGCGCCATGAAATACCGAGTTAAAGATAGTCGGAAGTGTGCGGAAACGGCATAAAAATAACTGATGGGTTATGAATTATCCTGCTGAGAATGATTCAAATAAATCAGAAGTGTGATGGGGTTGGAAAAAATTTGAAAGATTATTCACCCTCGACTAACATTTTATAATACCGATCTTTTCTGTTCAACAATCTTGGGGTTGAAAGTTTCTCAAAATTGACTGGGTTTTATCAAAAATCTCATTTTTCGCCTTAGATTCCTTTGCATACTCTGATTCTCACATCCTCCCAATTCTCGTTGTCCCTCGCTTTTCGTGATTTCAAACGCATGGTGTAGAGGTTGAACCGCGCCAAAGGGTGGGCGTGGCCTAATTCGAAAGGCCGACGGTTCGCGCCAAAATGACCATGTTTTGTTCATTCTTCACCCGCTCAGACTCGCCTTTCCTTTTTCTTTTGTTCTCCGAACTTTCTAACTTTGTTTTTTTCCAGAAACTTGACAATCGCACAGCGCTTCGAACGAAATGAATGGGAGCATGAGAGCAGGTATAGTCTTTTTTTAAAATTCATATTAAAAAGGATTCTATTTATTTTTGTAAAATTTAGGAACCTTGAAACCTTTTTTTCACAGAAAGAAAAAAATTTTGAGACTGAAAATTTGAATGATTCTAAACTCTACACAAGTTCATCCAATAACTTTCAAAAATACGTTTCATATTGCTTGACTTTAATTTTTCGTTTTCAGTTCTCAGAAGGCATCCGGAAACGGTCGAGGCTCGTCTTCTGGACGTCATCCTGTGGTCTTGTGGCAACGACCCGATGGCTCTGCACGTCTCCAACGTTCATCGCATCCAGAACATCATTGACAACCTGCCGATCGTTGCCTACCACAACGACTTCACTGACACCGAGCTTCCCGAGTACGAGCTCCCTCTCAGAGTCGACCTTCGTGGCTCCACTCCTCGCAGGCACTACGTCGAGAGCCGTAACAATCCTTATGACACCATCACTTTCGAGGTCGCCACTCAGATCTACAACGGTGTCGAGCTCAGATACCCCAACAGTCCTTTGCTGTTCACCTCGAAGGTCCAGCCGATGTCCATCGAGTCTCTCACCGTGCGTCTGAAGACCACTCCCATCTAAATCTGAGATCCATTCCCATCTGAATCTCACCTGTTAATTCTTAGTTGCCATCACATTCTGTTGCGTTTCTGATTCCGTTTTATTTTTAAATTTTTTCCTTTTGATGTTGATGGTCATAAATTTTTGTAACGGAAGAGTTGGGTCTTTTTTAAACCGCATTGAAATCAAAAATATCTGCTTGCCGTGGATGAGCTCAAACATATGAAATCAAAAAAAGCAAAAAAAGCTCCAGAATTTCTTCGTGCTGAATCAAATCTCCCTCGGATGAAAGCCGTAGTGTAGTAATTCAAATAACTATTAGTAGACTTAAGCGTTTCTAATCGCTTTTTATTGACCACAAAATTTTCTTTACAATTTGGCAATATTATGATTACTTCATCTCCCCGAACTTCTGCTTGAAGTCAACAGAATCGTATTTATTGCTCCGGTGATTCATGACGTGGCAGTTGTTTACTCCATAAGGCTCTCTAAACCGCGACGCGACCGTGTTGCGCCCAGCTCTGGTGCACAGGCGACGCCGTGGGCGCACGGGTCAACGGAAGAACGCTGTCCTCTGCGTCTCTTGTAACCAGCGTCGAACTTGTAATCAATAATGGTCAGCAGATTTTTTTCTTGCTGCATCTGTGCTCTGCCTGTCCGCTTCTCTTCTTGGCACGGAAGACAAAGACGCTCTGTTTGCATTGTGAACAGCTGGACATTGAGCTGAACTTGAACACTTCCAAGGGAGTGTACAGCCTGAAACCATTGCCAAAACCAAATTTCTTCGAAATGAGTTATCAAAATTAGAGAAGCTCAAAATTTCAAAAATTTTTTTAGAAAAATCGTTGAAAATTATTCAATGCGGTCTTTGAAACTCGCTTCACATCGAATTCTTCCAAAAAAAAAATTGAAGCAATATATACAGCTGTTAAAAATATAAAGCTCAAACTTTTTGCATTTTTTGTTGCTCTGCTTCGATCTATAAGTAAGTGAAAGATAATGGGACACCCAGAGACCGGCATAACCCTGAAGTAAAGAGAGCGGATTACGGTAGCAATAAATGGGCCCCGCCCTCCCGACAATTGGATCGGTTGACAACTCCGAAACCTGCAAACAACTTGAATTTTTGACGTCATAAACATTTTTTTAGCTAAAAAATACTTTGGAAAAATTAAAGTACTAATTTTTTGAAAAAAAATTTAACTTTAAAAAAAGAAATTCTTTTTACAGCCAGTCAACGAAAATTATAGACTGAATTTTTTTCAAAAATTTTTTGCTTTGTTCCGTTGAAAAAAAAAGCGTGTCAGAGTTGAACTTGCAAAACCAAAGTGGAAGACAAGAATACACGCGTTGCGCCATTGCACATGGCCGTCCTGTCGTGGGAAACTTGCCCTTTCCAGCAGTGGTTGCGGTTTTTTTAAATTTCTGGTGGATTCTAGGATCATGAATGAATTGAAAAAAATAATACAATAGAAATCGAAAATAAAAAAACTCTTTTTTTCATATAGATCATCATCAAAAATTTCAATACTACTTTTTAAAATCAGAATTCGGGATCCATCGACTGTGTGACCTCCGAGACGCCAATCTTCTCATAAAATCCACCAAATTCTTCAATTATTTAGAATTGAATTACCGGGACTGTCAAAACATGAAAAAGTTTCCCACGCGCCGAAAATCCCTTGAGGCGAGCAGTTGTTCGTAAATTGAGGCGAGATTATCGTTCTTCCCGTTTTCGCAGTGTGTGGTCGGAACTCTACATAACCATTCTTTCTCACTATTAGTGAAAACGGGATTGGAAAACAGAAAAAAATTATTGGCAAAATACTGAGAAAAAAAACTACAAAAAAAGAAAAATTTTGACATTAACTGCGCTTTCAATAAATTTAACGCAGCCTCTGAAATTGAAGTGGTTCAGTGTTTCTGAAGGTGCTTGAGAAGTTTTCTAAAATTTCTATTAAAAATGATACTTTTTGAATAAAAAAAGTTCATTATTTTTTTGAGGATTTGAATGAAATTATTCTGAAAATGATGCAAGTGATATGATATCACGCCGCGTCGTTGACTCATCGATTCCCTCGGCTTTTTAGGACAAACAAACATTTCTAAAAGCTTAAAGAGCATTCAAAATGGATTAAAGCGTTTTTCAAAACGATCCGCATGGTTTTGCTACTGTCAACAATCCAAATACGTCTTTCCATTATTTTTCCCAAGCTAACCTTGTTATCGTTAACGTTTCTGAAAGGTTTTTAATATAATTTAGGGAAACTTTCGATATAAAATAGCTCGTGATTTTCGTTACGAAGCCAAACGTAAGCTCTCTTCAAACGAAGAAATTTTTTTTCGTTTATTCTTTTCATTTCTTTATGTTTTAGAAGGAAATTCTGCAGTTCTTTTACATTTTTCGACAAATTTTTTCGATGTTTTCCAATTTTTTCGTCTTTTTGACAAATATTCGAGAATTTTCAGACGCGATGAGCACCCAAACACCCGAGAGGCCGATGCAAGTCGAACGGACCGTGGATGTGCGGCTGGTCGATGCGATTACCTGGTGGTCGAGCAGCAAACAGGGCGTTCTCTACGCCGCGAACGCCAGAAGACTCGAAATCCTTCTGAAAAAACTGCCAATCGTCTCTTACCATCATGATTTGGCCAACTTAGAATTAGGTCCAGATGAAATCGCTGTCAACAAGGAAGGCTTGACGCCGGAAAATCTCACGAACAAAAAAGAAATGGCCGCAATGATTTTGAGGCCGTATGGGAACTTGGAGAACTTCTTGAAGGCGAAATACAACGTCGCACTGATCTACGTCAACAGCCCGCTCCTGGTCACTGAGCGTAGTCGACCTTTCTCCATCGAGGAGTTCAGCGTCAAACTCAAGGCAGCTCCGATCAACTACTTCTTCCCTGTGGTCACCGAGGAAGTCAAGGCCGAGCCAGAATCGGACTTCGTCATGCTCTGAATCGATTCATCTTCTATGCGAAAATTGTACTTTTCTCTTTTTTTGATCATTTAAATGCTGATAAATATTTATGTTGGAAAATAATTGAAATTTTCAAAAGAAAAAGAAGATATTGAAAAAAGACAAAAGTATATTAAAGAAACCTTAATTGTTTTTTTACAGCTTCCAATGGTTGAAGCCGATGACTTTTGTACACATAAAAAGATAAAAAAATCTGGCTAAATATATGACTTTCCAAAGTTTTTTTCACAATTTTGCCTTTTTGGTCCTTTCCAAGTGTTATTTTGACAAAAAATGTATTTTTTATTTCGAAATATCTCGAGATATTTTTTTGAACCGAAATCCTATCTTGTGCATCCCCGATTGCCACCAAGCAAACTTTCTAACATTTCGAACTTCAATCTAAATTTTCGAAAAGTTTTCGATGAGGATCTGCAAAATGAAACTGGTACTTGTAATTTTTTTTGAAGTTTTATTAGCCAGTCCAGAAAAAAAAAACTCTGGCAAATTGCATTTTTCCCAGAAGGCCACCTGCACCCATTCCACTGCTCCGCAAAAACCACACGTTCTTCATGGTTTTTAAACAACTTCCACATCAGTTCCATTCTCTTCTCGGAAATGAAAAGTTGAGAACGAACATAACTAAGTCAAGTTTTTATTCAGGTAAAAGAAAATGACAAATTAAAGTTCAAGGATACGTTTGTTTATAAATACAAAAAAACAACCATCTTTTTTTCATTAAAAAAGAGAAAAATTTCAATAACTGGAACCACTGAAAGAAGGAGAGGTTGCGAACATGATTCGCTGTTTATTTTTCTTCCTCAAGGCAGTTTTGTTCAACAGATGTTCGGTTTTCCTGCAAACATGTAATTTTCAAAATTACTCACATAAAAAAGCACCAGTACGAGAAGAAAAATGACTTCTTTTTCCTACAAGACACGCAAAAATAATGGGAAAAAATGGAAGATTTGAGCTTCAAGAGTGAGTTTTTTCAATCATTCGGTTCTTTTCGTGTAGCTTTTCGATTAAAATTTTAAAATCTGAAAACTGAAAATGTTTCGAAATCTCTAGTCGAAAACTTATAATTGTTCGATATGGAAGATTTTGAGATTTCCGAGTTTTTGTGCCCCATCCACGTATATTCCAGCTTCTCTTTGCGTATTTATCATTTCTAAAAGTTGTTTTCAGTGGACCATAAGGACGATCTACTTCCTTGACAACATTAAATCAAGATATTTCCAAGAAGAACTCTCTCATTATCGCAGCAAACATCAACTGGCTAATTAAAACGCAACCAATTAAGGTAAAAAAAAAAACGGAAAGTGCATTTGTATGATAAGTCCATCACCAGTTAATGAGGACAAATTTGATAGCTTTAATCAGCGACAAAACGGACTTGAAAGCAACTTTCATAATTAAGAACTTCAAAAAAAGGCGGGAATTTTAAATCGAAGTTTCTTTCAGATTTATACTGATCTGTTAATTATCTATTGTTTTCAAGGCGAATTAATTTTATTGTGAGATTATGAACTTGTATTTTCGTTGCATGAAATACGGTTAAGTACTGCTCTCCAACTTGGAAGAAAAAAAAAATTTCAAAAAGACTCAAGTAAGCGCTTAGAACTTTAGATTTGCTCACTTTTCGACTCCCGGCCAAACTGAGACACTTTTTTTGACAGAGCAAGAAAATCTTGAATGAACTCTGAGCCAGAAAATTTACTTCCGTATGTTATTCATCTCACGAGAGGAGTTCTTTTTGATGGCTGATTGAACTTTTGATAAAAGTTTGTCCTATAGTACTATAGAAACTCCTAATTTTTGAACATGCTTAAAATTCATTAAAATTTTTTTCCCTTTAAATTATGAAGCCGCAAGTTTGCACGCTGTATGAGTGGTGCTAGGCAAGAGGGAATCTGGCCTGCGTACATGTCCTGTGCCCCAGTTGGCAGCGTGGTGTAGTGGCTCGCGCCCTCGCGTCGTGGATACCATCATCAGGGTTTGGATCCTTTTAAAAAAATTAGTTTTTGCCGAAAATTCTTGGAAGGAATTTATTGAAACTATTTACCGGGCCAAGCCAACGCAGGCCATTAAAAACTTTTTTTTCAAACGGGGTCTATTGATCAGCCCATGAAATAGGCATTGGTTGAAAATTTTGTTAAATACGCTCAAGTTGAAAAGTTATGAGATTTCGAACAGAAAATCTCGGTCGGTTTCAACAAGGCCGACAAATTCCATTCAAAGAAATTTTGGCAGAAACGAGCTTTTTTCAAAAAGATCCAAGTCCTGCGATAGTCTCCGCGGTGCGTGCAAACGTTTTCGAAAATCAATTCGCAATTCGTAGTAAAAAACAGTACAGTAGACTATATGCTTTTTCGTGTCGACCCTATGAAAACTCATAAAAACGGCTGACCATCGTTTTAATATGGGCGTGCCTTTATTGAATCAATATTGCCCTCTGTGCATCTGTGTCCGGAGGCGGCAATTCTTTTCCTGACTTTTCCCGTTTCTTCCAATGCGCACCTCATCTTCTGATTTAAACCTCAACTCTACGTTCGAAGTTTTTTTTAGAAATATCGAAAAATCTCTTGGAACCCTTCTGACGTTGAAAAGATAGTCTGAAAGCTTTGGACAAGAAACACCCGATTTTCGAAAACATAGCGCACCGGTTTAATGGGACGTGCGGAAAAAGCTCTTACTGTTCAAAAACATGAAGACTCTTTGAATCGAACCTCAATATCTTTACCTTATAGATAGTTTCAGCCATTTTTCAGATAAAAGATTTTAAAAAAGCAATAATAACATTTTTCTGATGAAGCGAGATTACAAAGTACACTTGAGCGACGCTATAATGAAGCATTTCGGAATAAATATTTCTGACTAATTTTCCTTGGTTTGAGTTGAAAATAACCCTTCGAAAATTGTTGCAACCATATTCAGAGTCTCGGTTAAAAATCTTTTTTTTTATTTCTTTAATTAGTCAAATTACTACTTGATGATTTTTACTTTAAACTTATCAATTTCTTTTGCAGCTCTCAAGATGCCAACTCTGGATATTTCAAAGCTATACGGGATCCGCGTCAGAAACGGTTTTTTAAATTTTCGATTCTTTAATTTCTGATTTTTTTTATTCTTCAGATGACGAAACTTTGGAGCCGACTTCGAAAACAATGCGGTTGATCGACGCAATCGAAATGGCCATTGGACCGAACGCCTTCTTGGACCTGACCAAAGCCGCAGAAATCGCACATTTCGTTCAAAAACTACCGATCCTTCATTTTTTCGACATCATATCGGAACGGAAACTTCCAGAAAAAGAACTCCCACTTTCTGTCAGTTTCCGTCACACTCCTCAGAACGTTCTGGTCAAGAAATGCGATTATTATCCCACTGCTCGAGGAGACAAAACCCTGGCTGAGCATTACAGGTCACACGACCTGCACCGACTTTCTTATCCAACTTCCCTCGTCGTTTTCACAAAAACCATGACCCCAATTCCTATCGAAATTTTGTACATTCATTTCTGCGCCGTCCCTCGGCTCGGCTTTCATGATTTTTGGCCTCCAGTTGTTGCCGCTCCAGTCAATCAGGACGTTGAAAGGCCTGGTCGAGTGGCCGTGGTGCCTCTACCTGTAAGACCTGTACCTGTCAGAGGACCTGTTGTGTTTGAACCTGCTCAAAGTGCTTATGTACCTGGTCGCCATCCCAACTGAAAATCCTGAAAGTTTATACTCTTGTTTTTTTCTTGATTCGACGGTGAATTTTTCTTTTTTTATTAAAAAAAATGTGGGATTTATTTGCGAAAGATATTTTTCTCTCTAACTTTTTTTTGTGATAATGTGTAATTTTTATTGGTTTTAAAATGTTTTCCATTATTAACACATTGTATCTCAAAAACGTTGCTATCTGAAATTTTTCCGTTGGGATATGTGTTAAAAAAATGGGTGAAAAAAACCAAAAAGAAGTAAGCAATGAGAGTTGTGAAGCGTCCCCGCACCCCCCCCGCTTTCATTTTTTTATGAAAAAAATGCAGAATGTT
Source organism: Caenorhabditis auriculariae (assembly GCA_904845305.1). Lineage (NCBI taxonomy): Eukaryota > Metazoa > Nematoda > Chromadorea > Rhabditida > Rhabditidae > Caenorhabditis > Caenorhabditis auriculariae. Next base: position 155,809 of record CAJGYM010000090.1, read on the forward strand.
ACTTTTTCTTGAAGTCAAATTGGTGTGTATTATTGCATGAATGACTATTGGAGATTCATAAAGTTAGCCGAAACGACTATTGTTGTACCTCATTAGAATTTTAGGCGTTCCAATCTCGAAAAATGTTTTTCACCGAGCAACATTCGGTTTCAAATGTTTTTCTTAGAATAGATATTTTTAGGCTTTTTCAATTTTTCATTTTAAGTTTAAAGATTTTTTTCTCGATTTTTTGCGGTGTTTTCACAGACTTCGGCAATAATTCCATTGCAGCCCGTTGGGAGAATGGAGAGTAGAGTCAGTACTCATCGAGAAATAGGCCACGCCCCTTCACACGGCTATTGGCTGGAAATTTAAATTAGTATTCTCCGAAGTGATTCGGAGTGATTTGAAGTTAGAATGCTCACGAAGAAAGTTTAAAAAAAAAGCAGCTTCATGACTTTATTAAACTTTGAAAAAAGGTACCTGAGATCAACTGTATCTGAAGTGGAACAATTTTTTTTCAATAACATTCTCTTTTGCAATTGACGTCGTTTTTTTTAACTTTGGAGCGCCATACCTCGGCTCAAAAACGAAAGTATATATAAATTTCATTCATAAATTGATTACAGGAGACCTCAAATTACCTTTTCGCAGAGTTTCAACATATTATCAAGCTCTGTTGCTTTCAAACTTCATTGTCAGAAAAAAGTGTAAGAAAGTTAATAATCCCGAAAATTCGGTTTCCCTGATCGACGCCACAATTTAAATCGATGACTGCCAAAAAATTTAGCTGCCGTTCGAGTGTCGTAGCCACGCGCTCCTTTTCTTTTGTCTCACGCTCCGTCTTTTTCGCCAAAATCGGCTTTTGTGTCGTGACCTGAGGAGTATAAACAAAGCCATTCTGTTCAGACGTTGAAACATCCGAACTTCTTTGTCTCAAAGTGAGGAAACACTTCTGTTTAGACGGTTTGTCGGACAAAAAAATAAGCAATCACGTGAGAATCGAGAAAAGTTGCACAATTCAATTATTTTGTATCGACTTGGAAAGCGATGTCAAAATGTATAAAAAACTATTTTTTTAGATCACACGTGAACTTGAATTTGTTTGTGCAGCTCTAATTCAATTTTTTTTTCACAAGCATGGAACGATATGAAATCGTACAATTCTTCTATGCATTTGCATAAATCAAATTTTCGTGAGAAGATTCTGAGAACACGCTGCGAAACAGATAAATTGAATGAAATGGAACTCTCGGATATTCCAGTACACGTTGAAAGATTTTTTTGTTCCTTTTTTTAAGTAACGATTTTTATAAACTGTTTTCATCTGATAAGGTATAGGTGAAATGTGAGAATTAATTTCTTCTTCAAAAAATTTTTTTTATTTTTCCCAGATCACAAGAATGCTTTCGGTTGTGACAAAGAATCTGATTTAATGTTTCCAAATAAAAATTATAGGCTTCCAAAATTTGCGCTTTGCTCAAAGTGAGTTTGATAAAAAAAAAATTCTCTACCGTCGATTTCAACGGGTGCGAGACTGTTAAACCTGTTTCAAGCGACCTTTTGATGATGGTATTTTTGCTCGAGAGAAAATACATTAGTTTCCATTTCCATTTCGTCTATCTGCGGCCTCTTTTTTTTGTCAACGCTGACATGAAAAAAAATAGCTCAAAAAAAGAGGAAGCAAAAAAAAGGAAAAAGGAAGAGAAGTAAGACTGCTCTCAAAATGAATGCAAAATAGCCTGCTCTTGGCTGGCTTGAGGCACGAAAGCACGTGAAACTGTCCGCGTCTTCCAACAACCAGGGAATATTTCCTTTTTATTCTGTCAAGTCCCTTTATCTGATAATTCAAATAAAAAATGACAAAATAGAGGCTCAAGATCATACTGAAAAATGAAATATTCCGAGGGTCCTTATCATGGCCGACTCAAACTCCTTTCCCGGACTTTTGGTACTTTTTCTTTTATTTCTGAAGATCTGAGAATCTTCATTGTGGCCGAATTTGAGCTTTTTTCTTTTTTTCTCCTTTTTTTCGCTTCAAATCACTCACCAATATGAGTCAGTCGTGAATCACTCACGATAAAAATCTCAACTAAAAGCTTTTCCATAGGTCATGAGACTGTTGTTTTGGAACCTTTATGATTTGTTCTTTTGGCCCCAAATTGTTCAAAAAATTTAGAGCTAGCTTTTAGTTACTCATGAATTAAGTATGAGCTCAAAGCTTCTGTGCCCACTCGATATCGAAACTTCTAGAGTTTTCATAAGGGCCGATTTTTTGCTCTTTATGATACTGTTATATTTATTTTCCTTCTCCTCTTTGCTCTAAATCAGTCAAAAACTAAGGCGAATCACTCATGCCAATCACTCTGAATCACTAATGATTTCAAGAAGCCCAAAGTTCCTGAGCCCACTTCATATAGAAGCTTCTAGAGCATATACTATAATCGATTTTCCTCAGAGGCTTTCAGAGCACCTCCTCCTTGTTTTTTGCGCCAAATCACTCGATAATTCGACACCTCCTCAGGCCTCGCCTTTGGGCAGCGGACCACTGTCTTGGCATCGAAAGACCATTACGCGCCAGAGAGCGCAGGCGTGATACAGTTGCACGCATGGGCGTCGATGAATTTATAAGTTTAGCGGATTGTTTTGGTCGACACATCCGTTCGACGGTCAGGCGCCGAGTGGTCTGTCGCCAAAGCGCTTTCTCATTTTTCTTTCTTTTTTCACAGTTTTTTTTTCATCTTTCTTAGATTTTTTGTGTTAAAAATTTCCTTGAACATTCCTTTTAACGTATAGGAATTTCATTAGTAAAAAAATAGTGATTAAGTTTTATTAATAAACAAAAAGCCGATTTTAGGTAACGGCATAAAAGAACTATTTATTTTTTGGGTATTTTATAACAATAATTTACTTTATAATTTGCGATTTAATAATAGTTCCATTCATTTTTTTTTTCGGAGTTCAACGCGTTGGGATCAACTATAATCAGTTTACTGTTGACTATTGCATCGATCGAGGCTTTTAATTTAAAAAAAAACCGTGGCTTTAGCGAAATAAAGTTTTTGTTCGCAGGATGTTTTTTCTCGCTTACCTTTGATGTTTAGAATCGATAAGAATCTTTCAAGTCTGTTTGGAGATTTCAATTTAAAGGAAACAAAAGAAAAGATCGAAAAAACATTTCGCGGAAAGGTTTCAGGCTAAAAATAACTTTCCTGTTTCTTGCTCAGGATCATTGATTCGCTGCTGACTTTTATTTGCGAAAATCATTCATTTATTTTCAGAAAAGCTCAAAACGATGGCTCCTCAGTTGAGGAACCTCAACGAAGAGCTGCCGGAGTTTCTCCGACTGCACAAAAAGAAAAACATTGCATTCATCACTGTCAGTTTTATTCAAACTTCTAGCCACATTTTTTTTTCTATTCAAACTTTTTCATATTCTATTTTAGACTGGCGGGGCTCAAGTTCCTTTGGATAGAAACATGGTCAACTATATGGAGACCCGCTGCAGAGGCGCGGATGGCGCCGCTTTCGCTGAGTTTGTTTCTGTCATTTCAAAAAGCTTTGAAGGATGTTTTCCCAGGTACTTTCTCAAGAAGGACTACGCCGTGATCTTCTTGCACCGTGAAGATTCGCCGCTGCCATTCTCGCCCCGACGCGGCAGCCTCTACGAAACTTTCGAGCTTCCCAACAAGATTGTTAGTTGACAAAAACGTTCTCCCTTTGATCGATCACGTCTTCTTTTTTCACACGTTTTTGTACCGCTTAAGCAGCGTCGATCAGCCGAGTTTTGGCGGAAGATTTTGAAGCCGTTGTTTCCCATTACCATTTTTCAAAATTATTTTTGGTCACGGCAAAGATTGAACTTGCGGCCCTTCAAACCTATGCCAGGCACAAAACTTGTTGCGCCTAGTTTTGAAAACTCGACGCCGCTTTGTTTTGAAAATGAGCTTTTTTCAGGTCATCAAGCGCTGCGTCGCCCTTAAAGAAGCGGAGAAAAGCGATGAGGATTACTCTAGTTTGCTCTTCAACGTCTCCTACAGATCGTTCAAAGACTACTTCGAGACGCTCGGCAAGGTTCGTTCTAAAAAAATAAAAAAACAAAAAAATTTTTTTCTCTAGCGCTTCAAAAGAGCTTTTTCGAAAATGCGAGAGATTTGATTCTTTTTTTCAAAAAAATGCACTGCAAAAATTATTTTTATAACATATCGCTTTTTCCGATAATTCTCAAAAAGATAGCCATGTTACTGCATAATGTACCAGACCCAAGGGCAATCAGCTTTCACAATTTCAGAAAAAAATATCAAGAGTTATAATTAGCCATTTCGAGGCTTAAAGATTTTTTTGTTTCCCCAACCAAAAGATGTGCAAATTCAAACTATCGAATAGGAATTATCGTTAGATATTTTTGAGCAATTCTTAGAAAGTTTTTCCAGTTTATAATAATGGCTTTTTAAATAGTAAAAAAACTTAACATTATTTGAGCATTTTTTTCGACAATTTTTTTCTTTTTTTACTCTATAGCTTTCAGCAAAAAAAGCTTTCGTTTTTTTATTTACTTAGCTTGCTCTGAATAAAATTCCTTATATGGCTTTTGAGTGGCTTACTGATCAGCAAGCGGATGTAGAAAATCTATCCGTTCTTGAGAAAAAAACAACGTAAATTTTTGAATAGGACTTTTTCAACAAAAAAAATGAACAGTTATTTTTTTCAGATGGGTTTGCTCCTGGACGCTCAAAATCGTCGTGTTCTGACTCTCTTCGCGGCGGCTTCGGAAGATGATCATCTTCCTGAAAAAGCAAAGCCTCTGTTCAAGGTCCTCGAGGACAACGAGCTCAATCCTGAAGTTCGCGTTGCTCCGGACGCAATCAATTACTTCATCGGCCTTGCTCCACACGCCATGTTTGTCGCGTATCAGGTACTTTCATTTCATCATCGATCCAAGAACTGTCTTTTTGTAAACAATCTTCAAATTTAACAAAAATTCACTTTCAGGTGTACGCCTCGAAGGAACAAGAAAAAGAGTGCGTCTCGACTTTGTTGGATTCCGAGGAATACATTGATTGTGTGAGTTATATTCTTTGTTTAGACATAAGCTTATAAGAACGATGAAAGAACAAGAAGCATGAATAATAAGTATATTATGAACTGGGCGAGTCTCGAAGAAGCTGCTCAAATTTTTTAGAAAATGACAGTTTTTCTTTGAACTTTCATAATTAAAAATGAGACATCCTTTATTTCTTAAATTTACTTGAAGAATATAGTCGTTGAAATTAGAATTTCAATTGTTGAACTTTTCTTGACTTTAAAAGGTGTTTGAACATTGCTGAAGCGTACTTCACAACATCCCGATTTCAAAACTAGAAAAAAACTCTTCCAGTATACCTGGTTTTTAAGTCAAAAGGCTTCAAAAACTGGAAAAAAGCTCTTCTCTGTCATAATTTTCGCATTAAACGTTCACTAGTTAGTAGATCCATTTTTCTTTTCAGCCATTGAAACGTTCTATTGCAGATTGTCTCGTGCAACGTCGAAAAGAAGGATAAGAAAGCGAATTTGTGGCTTCATGGGAGGTATCTTAACAGACGCGTCAACAAAGAGCATGAGGAAATCGAAGAATCCATTGTCTATCAACTCACAATCATCCACGACGACTACATCAATTACGGAACTTACATTATCAAATAATTTGAACACTTGTACAGTCACCATGTTAATTTAACTCACGAATGTTGCTTTAATTTTTTTCTTTTCGAGTTCTTTCATTATAATAACCATTCACTTCGTTTCTTTCTTTGTTGAAAGTATTCCTATTTGTTTTGTATTCGATAAATCGATTCTTCAACCTCTCACTTAATTACAAAAAATATTTGATGCTTTTGAGAACTTTTTGGTGGAAGTATTAAATTTATGCAACAGTTTTTAACAATACTTCAAAGTTCACAAAAATAGGAAAGATTTCAGGCAAGCCAGGTCAAAACAGCATTTGCTCTGATGTTGTCCTTCTTTCTCTTTCAGAAAATCCAGTCACCATCTATCGAAAATTTCTGAAGGCAACTGTTGGAGGTCTTGGCTTTCGCCATACAGTGATTAGCTATCACGAATGACTCGGCCACAGCGGCTGTCCCCCTTCTGAACTCCTCCTATGAATCCGCTGCTTGTGTTGGATTTCGATGCCCTGCGCTGCGCGATAGAGCGCTATAATTTTTTGCACACTTAAAGAGAGACACTGGTAATAGCCAATAACTCAGTTTCCAGAGGCTGAGGCCACTTCAAAGTCTTCAAAATTTGGCCGATGCTAAACGCCCAAACTGAGAGACTTTTGGAAAAAAGTAGAGGTAATAGGACACATTTGTTAATTCTGTCTTTTCAAATAGAGACGACTTCTGTTGATCAAATTTTGATCATCAAGAAGCAGTCGTTGCAAAAAAAAGATGTAGCAAATCACGATTTGAAATCAAACTTCCATCTCAAGTAAAAAGTTAGTCATCTGCCGTTACTGGTCGCTGGACGACAAAGAGTGGTAAAAGCTTTTAAAGGTTAGTGAAAGCAAATGCCAAGAATGGTTGCAAAGCTACGGCTGACTCATTATGGAGCTGCCACCGTAAAGTGCTGACATTTGTCACCTCTTTTCCTATCTGCAGCTTCAACTGGATGAGAAGAAAATTCGAACAAGATCGGTGTTGACCTCATACTGTTCCTTGCGGTCAGAGTCCTTCTGTGAGGACGGGATCGAGTTTCTGCGTGAACGATGGCAGAAAGAAAGAACAAAAAATAAAAAAAGCACCAAAAATTAATCTAGTAGAAAAAGCAAGCTTCGTTTTCCTTGATTCCAAACAATTATTTCAAAAAAGGAAGTGTCAAGCCGAAAACTTCATCTCAAGAAATCTTCCATATACACTTTATTGAGATTAAGAGAAACTTGAAATGAACTGAAAGACAAACAAAGTTATGGCAGTAATAAGCTAGAAAATGTAAAAAGCATAGATAAAAGGAGAACATTGAAATTGTAGAAGAAATTATGAATTATACAGGAAGACTGTGTGTGTAGTGAGCGTGCTGATGTTCTTCCTCGCGATATCTTTCCTCGTCGCTCATCGATTCGAACTCCCGAGTTTCTTGAACAAATCTGCAATGATAACTTGTTTTGATGTTTTGAATAATTTAATGTTTACCTAGTCGAATGAGTGCGTTTGACTTCTTTTTCCACTATTTCTTGCTCGTCATCGCTCAGGCAGTAGGTTTTTTCTCTTAAATAGTAGGAAAATAGAAGAAAATACAATTTTTGAAATTTTTGTGTTGGTTCGCGTTAAACAAGTTTAAGTGGTTTATATTGCTTTCTTGATTTTTGCAAGTCGTGACACAAGGTTACGAGCTAAATTCGCTATATTATTTGACCTTTTCTAAACTAGTCATGAGAAATGTTTTAAATTTTCCCTTGCTACATTTAAACGAGGGACTTGAATTCAATTTTTTTTTAAATTTTTTGATCAGGTTCGCCTTTGAAATGTTTGAAAATGAACCTTGTCTCGATTTCATCGAACCCGTCGAGCGGCTCAACTCGTCCCATGTCCCTTTCATAGGCAAAGTTCCGATAACTGGATCTATCGGACCAATAAGCGCGGTCGTCGTTGTCCAGGTAACCATGGACATGTCCTCTTTCGAATCGGTCGTTGTTGGCATAATGAGTTTCTTTTCTGTAATGAACCATTTAGGAGAAGACTTTGAACTCTCACGGTATCGTGCGGGAATACTTCTCATGGATTCTTCCTTCCTGAACCGAGTATCCACCGCCTCCACCAGAAATCGTGCAGTCTTCATGTCGGCGACTGAGAACACGAAATAAAAACACATTTATTTCAGAATCAGAGAACCTGGATTCATTTTCGCGGGTTCTGGAGCGATAATGGCTAGAACGACCATTCTTTTCACACTCTTCTTGTCGCCCTCCTACTACGATCTGGAAAAAAAGCTTCAGGATGATTTCCCATAGAACTACCAGAAGTGGTTTTTAGGATAGAAAAAAAGAAAAAAATATTTTTTTCTACACATATAAAAAGCAATATATAAAGAAGTTAATTTTAATTTGCGGTTGAAAAGTTCTTGAAGTTTAGCCAAAACCATCCTTGATAAACCAGATAAAAACCTTGCGAGTTTCTACTTTCTAGTTATTGATGAAGGTTCACACAACGTCTAATAAAAACCCTTAAAACCCTTAAAAAAAAGGACCAATTTCGGGTCTCCATGCCATGAAAAGTAGGAATATGTGTAGATTGAGATTTTCAGAATATTCTTCTGGTACATCAAGAAGCGTTATGGGCGAATTTCAAGGCTCTCCTGACCGCTAAGTTAATTGACCTCACCTGTTAGCTTCTCTTGATGAAACAATTCGATGAAAATTATCAGATTTTTGGGGTTTCCTTTCAAATCAAATAACCCTTAACCATCAAATACAGCTATGGGCTCTGACACCATTAGTTGAAACTTTAAGCTTGGAGAAAACTTCAGAATTAGGATTACCTGTGAAAAAAATTTAAAAAGCTGGACTAATTTGGGATTTACACACAGCGAATTCCAATTCCAATTTTAATTTTTTTTTTCAATTTTTTATTTTCGAGATCTCTTTTTCATAGTCTAAACCCTACCATTGATTGGGTTATTAGTTACAACAAACAAACGAACGGCAGGTTGGCACTTGTGGAGATCATCCTCGGTCCCCGTTGCCACACATTGTACGGAAACCTTCTCGGTGCCCACGCATTGGCTATCTTTCCCCACTTCCTTCTCCACACTAAAACAGAACTCTTCTTTTTTTGTTTCCCAAGTTCAGAAACAAAGAGAAAAAGTACGAGAGCTTCAGACGGGCCACTTCATGACTCACATTCGCAGTTTGTTTGGATAGCATTTGTAGTTTTTTGCGCACAAATTGGGAAAAAAAGCACCGAGGAGGTGTCTATATGAATGTTTTGCAAACCAAGTCGTAGTTGTGGTGGTTTTGCGGCGTCTGAACCATGCGGCGAGGCAAAGTGCCAAGAGACAGCAAAGGAGAAGGAGGAGAAGGAGTAGGAGCAGCAGCCAGAGCCACCAAGGCCACGCACTTCTTCCTGGAAATTGATAAAAAGGTTCAGAAAAGGTAAGAAGGTTTTTCAAAAGCTCGACGAAAAGAATATTTTTGACACTAAGTTCAAAGGTTTTTTCATTTGAAAATTCTCTTTGAAACCGCAAAGTCAGTGTAAATTCTTATTAAGTAGGGTTTGATTTGTCTTTCGATATTTTGTTTTTTTCTTTTTGATAATAGGTATTTTTATTTGAAGTTTCTGAAAATTGCATATGAAAAAAACTTGTAAAAGTGGAACAACATAAAAATCTTCTCGATTTTTTTTTACTAAGAAGTGGTTTGTTTTCTGGGAAAATCCTGACCTTCTAAGAGTCAAACGAAAATTTCGAGAGCAACGCTTTATTATTGCTCACCATAACCAGCAACAGCCCCGGGGGCACTTCCAATGACGCCTACAGGGGTTGCAGGGTAATTCAGAATAAGAGGAGGTCCAGGAGAAACGTAACTTCCCAGAGCCATCGCCATTACTGGTTGTCTTTGGCAAGATCTCTGCGGAATTCAAAGTTTAATATACTTTTCTCAATAGACGGACCTCAGTACACCCAGAGCAGCTGTATTTTTTCACTTGACAGTGAAATTGGATTTGCTGAAAGTAATCATTATATTTTTGCTTTGAGAGTTAAGTAACCGTGGATTTGGCCACAAACCAAACGAGAGTTCTTTTGATGGCCCCCGGTTTGTTGTACAATTCTGTCTCGATTGATTTCGTCACGCACTGTCCACACTGGACGCACCTGAATTCCACCGAATTTTATAACTTCAACTCCTGATTCTCGAGGTTAAAAATAGAGCAAACATTGCAAAACTCTCTCCCGAAATACCACATGCGGACAAATGACCAATACAAACATGGGAAGAAACGCGGCTGGCGTCAGGAATTACTTTAGCAAAAGCCATTTTATTGTATTTACATTTATAGAAAAAATTGCTTGCGAAACCGTCGTCAGAAAGGAGGAAACGAACGAAAGTGAGGCAAAGAAGAAGACGAAGAAAAATTTGGACGGTTTCGCCTTTTGTAAAAGGAGAAATTGAAAAAAGTCATTTTTCGCATTGTAAGTCATTTCTTTGTTCGTCATTTTTCTGATATATGCTCTATAAAAAAAGTCTTTTTTTCTTACTGTTCTGACGTTTTTCGGACAATAATAATTCGAAACCAAATCAAGAATTTCTTCCCAAACTAACCCATAAGCTGAAATAAATTCCTGTCCATCCATATCACAATGGTCGATCATGTAGTCGAAATTGACTGTGTCTTCCAGGTAGATCTCAAAAGTGTACGGTTGTCCGATGGCGTAGCTACCGAGTGGAGGGAAAGAAGGCTGTAGAAGACCATCGGAAATGTCCAAGTGTCCTGGAAATCCCTAGTGAAATTTTAAGTGAAACAAGAGTCGATCAAAGGAAAAAATGAGAGTTTTTGAGCGGTTTCTAGGGAACTGATCAACTTCTGCTTTTAACATTGAAGATTCGCAATTTCCAGCTCAACGATGGTACTAAAAAAATGCAGGTTGGTGAAGTTTTACAGGCAAAAAATGATGAGAAGTCTCCCATAACCTTCCCTTCTTTTCTATTAAAAATTATTCTGAAAAGGCTCCAAGTGTTAGTACCAACCTTCAAAATGGTTACACTACCATTTCACAATTGAAGCCCCTGAGAATTTTGCAATTCAGGTGTGATCGCTTCCAAAAATAAAAAAAGCAGAAAAGGCTAAAATTCAGAAATCGCAAGGATATCAGTTTGAACGTCGTCAGTATTTTAAACTCCAAATTTTCTTTCGTAGAGATGTCTCGACTTAATTTTCAGTTTTTTACGCCGTTGGTTTTGGGCGTTTATGTGTGCCAATCGCAAGCAAATCTTCTCCGATGAAAAGAGGTCTTAGTTATCAAATGCCTAATAAAGTAGAAATCAAGTCGCAAAAAACTTTAGTTCAAGATCACTCTATATGAAATTCGAAGTTTTGTAGAGCTCCTAAATTCTATCACTATTTCGAAAGCTTTTTTGCCAAGTAACGTACAATCTGCGAGTCTTGAAGCTCAGTTATAGTCGCATCAACTCGAGATTAACTATCCAAAGAAAAAAGTTTGAAAATGTTTTAAGCTCCATTCTAGATATAAACTAGTTTATAAACTTCAAAAATCTCCCCTTCTTCAATGATCGTTTAGAAAACCTGGATGGACTCGGATCTGCGGGTCGATGGCGGAAACAAAGACGAGAGCCGAGCAAAAGAAGAAGCCGACCCGAGGATCCAGCATCAGACTCACGCTTGTACAATATGGCAAGGCGCGGACGTTTGTACACGCTACTATTGTATTGGCGGCCTCAACTATAACGCCTGCGGGCCTCGGAGAACTGACTCATTCGCCTTGGACGCCGACATTCCGAAATTCGGGAGAAGCTCACGACACCCTTTTCCCATTAACAGCCTTCTCTGACTCAGATTGATTCAGGGATTTTTTGCAGTAGCAATACTTGATTTGCATGGAATCTGCCAAAATGCTGGAAAAGTCGTAGACAGTAAACTTTTCAACTTTTTAAAACACGAAAAGAGGTATTCCAAAAAGAATGTGAAGAGTTTTTTTTTTATGGGAAGAGGTGGGCTTGGCATTTTTTGCTGCAGTGATTGTACAAAAATCTAAATCTTAGAAATTCAGGAATTTTGGGTGAAAACTATTGTAGAAGTTATAGGTTCAAATTAATGTCAAAAGCGTCATCTTTTGTATTGGCGTGGCACCATGAAAATTAGGCATAATTGCTAAATAAACTCGAAAAAAGTGTAAAAGCTGAAAATTAAATTTTTATTCAAGATGCGTACCATCGATTTGTTAAAACGCCCATTTCATTCTGCGGATCTTTTGGAAAATATCAAATTTCGTTTTTAAAAAGAGAAGAAAACGCATGGTTCCGCTTTATTTTCAGTTCTTCTCGAACGGAAGAATAAAAAGGATATTGAATAATTATTAAAACTCTTTCAGCCTGTCCAGGCAGGGTTTATTCGCAAGAAAGGTAGTTTTTCGAATTTTCCCGAGATCAGAATTTAATTCATTTCACACGATTTCTTTCAATTGAAACTTTATTATCGATTAGAAGTTGTCATGACATAATGTTCACAACAGAATACATAGAAAAAATTCGAGAAATAAAACTTATCAGTTGGAAAAATTACAAAGTTTTCAGAGTAACAACCGTTTCCGTTGAGCTACGGGGAGTCAAAACTGTCTTTCTTATGTATATTCGAACAGAAAAAAAGTAAAACTGATCAGCAGGGGAATAAAAATGAAATTGATTACATTGCACGCGATATGAACAACAAAGTTATGGAAAACTAATGGCACGAAAAAAAAAATGAACTTCGGAGTTTGAATCAAGGATTTGTAAGATAATCAGATTGCGCTAAAATCCGTATGAAATTAAAAGCAAAACAATGTCAAGGACAACAAAACTAATGTGAAATAAAATGAAGAGGAATGTGAAGAAAATGGTCATTTGGAACAGGTTACTGCATCATGAGAGCTTCAAGATTCTTTTCCAAGATACTTTCTCGGACATCTTTGAAAACCCTCCGGATGTTGTCAGTGTTAACGGCGGTGGTGAAATGATAGAAGAAGGGACGGGCTCGATCTTTCCGAGAAGCTTCGAATTTGTCCACCAGGAAAAACTGCACGTCTCGGACCTGGAAAATGTCAATTTTCACTGAAATCGATCAAATTGATGGTTTGAGAAGTTGGATATTTTTTTTAATCTTTCATGGAATCAATAATAGAACTACAAAAATTTATGGGAAGTCCTTTAAAATGAGCTTTAGAAAAATTGTTGAAACGGAATATCACCTTATTATTTCTGTTTGGACCGTAAATTCGTAATTCATAATATAAATTGCCGGTGTTTTTTTCGACTTTTTCTTGTTTTTTTGAAATTGTTCATTGATTTTTTTCAAAGACGGTCACTCTAAAAAAATTGTGCTTCCGAAAAAAAAAAAAAAAATCATTCTTCATTGAATTATAAAAAAATAATCCCTTTTTCATTGAAAATTTTTTTGAATAATTGAGATGATATCTCTTTAGAAATCATAAAAATTGGATGCTGCTGAAGTGAGTAAACACCAAACATCAAGCAAATACAAATGAACGTGAGGCTAAAAATAAGAGCTCACCGATAAGTGGTCGCCCGTGAAGTCGTCGAGGTATTGCCGAATGTCGGATTTGGGAACTTTTTCTGCAAACACGCGGTTTTGTTTGGATTTTCATTATCAATACCTTCTAACAAGTCGCATTTGTTCATGAACAAAATGATTGAAACGCTGGAAAATGCGCGGTTGTTGACGATCGTTTCGAAAACAGCCCTCGATTCGACTATTCTATTCGTCCTTCGGTCCTCCAAAATGACCTTTAAAACCAAGAAAAAAAAATTATTGGGTTTGAAATTGTCCAGACCTGGTCGTATTCGTTGCTGGCAACCATGAATAAGATGCTGGTGATGTCCGCAAAGCACTGGAACCACTTCTGCCTCTGCGACCTCTGGCCTCCCACATCGATGAATCTGCAACAGTGAGATGATTTAAAACTTTCCAAATCGGAAAATACCTGAATGGAATTTTGTTGATCTCGAAAATGTGCTCTGAAATGCCTCTGGTAGCTTTACGGCAGAATAAAATATCCCGATTCGTTGGATGGAAGTCAGGCATGGCTATCCGGCCCAAGTTATCAAAGAAGAATTGACAAGAATCGCTCTGAAAATGAATTATTCAATCGCGAAAGGTTTTTGAGTAAGCTCACTATTTGAAAAAGATTCCTCTGCTCATAGGTTTTTCTGATTGAAGCGTCCTCCCAGAAATCTCTGATTATTGGCGTAACTTCCACGAAAGTTGTGAAATCGATTCCTTTCATGAAATCAGTTCCCGTGAATCTAAAATTCCATTATTTTTTTCTAACTTCTTTGTTTAAATTTCGCTACCTCAAGATTTTATTAACGTTGTGGGCTTTTTCCGGATTTTCCCACTTGATGTTCAATTTTTGCCTTGCATCCAGTAAAACTCGCATTGCGGATATAACGTTCTGCAAACACAAAAAAAAAATGAAAAAAGCGAGAAAATTCATTAAGAACTTGATAAATTTGTTGTCGGTAGGCTCTGACTTCATCTGCTGTGAACTCCCCAGCGCCGTGGATGATTTGCATTTGCTTGACAAAAGTGGATTTTCCAGATTCTCCAGAGCCAAGAAGTAATAGTTTAATCTGAAAATTATTAGAATCCATCAGATGCAAATAACGATCCCAAACAAGAAATTGAAAAAAGTTGAGACTTCATTCAAAAATTTTTAACTTTCCGAGCTATCGTGAAATTTTGTGAAGCTCGGTTTCATACACTAATTTGTGGAAAGAGCCCGCCATCCTATCCAAAATGAGTTCAGATTTCTCAGGGCAACCAGTTGGATTTCGAGAAAATAAACCCAAGCCCAACTTTCTTTCGAATTAAAAAAAATTTCACCCATTATTCAAATTTGAATCTTAAAAGTCATCTCTATCTCCATATTCCTTTTTCTCAAAATGTGATTTTCTGTATGATTTCGGTCCCAATTTTGACAATTCATTTTTTCTCAACTTTACCTGCCTCCGAAGAATTTTCCGCTCTTTGTGAAGCTCCTTCTCAATCGCTTTGGTTCGCTCATCGCTTTCTGCACAGCAGCAAGCGAACATTGCAAATATCCTGAAAACTCAAAATGATCATGGAAAAACGCAATAAGCCTTTCACTTTTGTGTTCTCAAACCAGAATTGTCAAGGAGAGTGGGTACAATGATGAGTCAACTCAAACAATAAAATAATATTTGCACACTCAACAAAAGAAGTTAAGAAACAAAAAGCAGTATAATGAGATGTTTCAGTGGGGTGGCCTTTTATATGGAGACTCCGGAAGTTCTCAAGATTTTTCGAACTTCATTGGAAAGTTCCAGGGAGTTTTTTTTTGAACGCAGACCTCCGGGAAAAGGAAGTTCCCATGAACTATCGGGCTCAAAACAAAAAATATGAGAATTCGCACTGAATGGAACTAAAAAACGATGAATAAGTCTTAGTTCATTGTAATTTACAAGAAAAAAAAAGAATGAGAATCTCTCATGGACTTTTGAATTTGATAGAAAAACTATGTGAAGCTGGTAGAATTAGTAGTCATCTGTCGAGGGCATACATTTTGATTTGAACATTTCGATAATCTGTTATCTGATCAGAAACTTAGTTAGTGAGAAAAACTCTAAAGACTGCAAGCCCTGGAAAAGCTTGAGAAACGACTGAGAGCTCAAAAGACCGAGCGAATCGTGCAAAATTGTGAGTACAATGTTCATGGGACGTCACAAAGGAGGGTTACAAATAAACTTGTATTCGATGTACTTTGTAGGGCATAAACACTTCAGGAAAATCGTAGGATATTAAGATTTTTGGAAAATTTCTATTCTTGGATGTCCTGCCGTGGAAGATTGTGACGATCCTCAAAAAGTTAGGGAAAAAAATAGCCTTGGAATCTAGTAAAAAGCCGCTTTTGAAAAAATTAATCAATTAGTTTTTGGTTTTTTTGGGTAAAATGCGCCCGTGGTGATGAGAAAAAAAGGTCACTTTTTTTCACAAATGATGAAAAAAACAAGCTGTTTTTTTGCAGAAGTTATGAACAGAGTACAAGTAAACAAACTGCTATCGTTAAAAAAGATGATATGAAACGTACAATCGTCATTTTTTGCGACAAATGGAAAAATTACTTATGAAAACGTTTTCTATGTCATGAAAATTGCAAATAGAAGCATCAAATACTAAATGAGAAATCCAACGATACCGTTTTTGATAGAAAATATACATTTCCGTAGAAAAATCAAGTTTATTCCAAAATAACAGGAGGTTATGAGACTACACGAAGTTCTTTTCTAGAGCTTGTTGTGCAAATTCACTTTCTTTTTTCAAGAAAAAATTTTATTCAAGAATAATTTTTTGTTTTTATAGATTCAAAAAACCGTCTCCGTTGAGATCAGTTCGATCCGCAGAAATTTACAGTTTTCCAAGGTCTCCAGAAATCTTTCGATCCCGGTAAAAAAAAATACAAAATGAAACCAGAAATGAAAATGAACTTGATCTCAAGTTTTCCACCAAAAAAAACCCGGAAACAAAACAGTCGGCCATTCCTAAGCAAATGCGCGATGCCAAAGACGACAGGAAAACAGTGACTTTCAGGTTTTTGTCGATTCGCTTTGTTGCCCCCGGTCAAAATGCCCATGACTCATCCCACACCTTTGTTCTGCGTTCAAATGAATCTCGTCGGAAAATTGTGTTCTGCTAATTTCAATCTATTTTTTTATTCAGTTTTTTGAGAGCAACACAAACAGTTTGTCCAGGTCGAGAGAAAGATTAGTCAAAAAGTGGGTTGAGCAGAAGAAAAAAAAACGGAAAATGAGCTGAGCTTCGGTTTTGAAACTGCTCCAGATGATCTTTTTATTGAGTAAAGAACATAGAAAAAAACTTCGAAGAAATTCCAAAAAAACGGAGAAAAAAACTGCAAAATTTTTTTCCAATCTTGATTATTTTTCGATTCAAAATTATTTTACAATGGAACATTTTCCAAAGTGGAAAACCAAAAGTAGATTCTCATGTTTTTTGTTAAAATTTTTTAACGTCAATAGTCCTTTTCAAAACAGTCAAAATGTTTCCATTCCCCGATCATTTGAAAAAAATCTTAGTCTCTCCGTTTTCGGCTGATGCAAAGTTCGACTTTTGCAACTTAAGATTGAATAAAAAGTCGACAAATAACATCGACACAGGTGGAAAAGACAAATTTGAAGTCAACCAAACCGGTTTCGAGAGAAGTAATTGCTCTCCGTAAGATGAGCAATGAATAGAAAAACTTATGATTTTTTTTTTGCAAAGAACGATATCGAAAAAAAGGAGGCTAGACTTTGTACGTTGTAGTGAAACAGGTTAGACAGTGAAGAGTTTGAAAATATCTACTATTGAGAAAAGTCAACCGACAAGGTCAATTCAGTGAAGCGAAAAAAATATTGAAAAAATGAATATAAAAGTTTCTTTTTTTTTCAAACAAATCAATAGTTTTAAATGAGCTCTGAAAGATTAACGACAAGTTGGGACTCGAGAAGTGGTTGGCATTCTAAAATGTTTTTAAAACTCGAAGAACTCTGTTTCTTCCATTCGTTGATTTTCATTCGGAATCCTCTCACGCCCTACGGACCTCGAATCAAATTGCAGCGTTTGCACCTCACAAAAAGATAATCCACGCTTCAAACGATTAACCGAACAAGCGAACAAAAAAAAGAGATTTGTTCAAAAAGATGAGTATTGGCTGATTCCGCGACAACGAGCAAATCGATAAGTTTCGCGGGTTGTCGACGGCTGTTGTGTGAGCGTCGCGCACTGTCTCGCACGATCTCGGCCTCGCCGGCGAGAAACATTTCCGATTTGTTCCAAGAGAAACGGCCGTTTCTGGCGGCGAACAGAGAAAAGGAAGAAACCTTGAATCGGTTCAGGTCACTTGGGCATGAGGTGTTCTGACGTTTTGGTCTGGCATCGGAGTCTTTCCAATGAGTCTTTCTTCTCCGAAAATTTTCAAAAGGCAAAAAGCATCATAATAGCATTTTTCTAAAAGCTGGATAGTGAGTTTCCATTGAAATAGTGACAAGTGAGGTCATTCTTCTTTGCGGTAAAGAATTTCCTGAAACTAGGCCAGAACCCTTATTGCTTAACTGGAAAAAGTTTCTTAAAGTCCATCCTACCCAACTTCCTATTTTTCGGGAAGAAGGACACAGACTTAAAAATAGGCTATTTGAAAGAATCTTGAGATTTTCTTGAACTTTAAAGTGTCATTTTTCGAAAATCAGAAAGTTGAGCTTGTGAGACTTTCACGCTTTTCATCTGGTAGACCAAGAAGTGTTTTGGCCTATTTCCAGGAAACTACCAAAGTGAATGGGATTCCTATTTAAGTGAATTGAAACCCAGACAATTCGAGCGATGAAAGAGTTAGCTACTTCTTAAAACTCTCGCCTATCAGGACGCAAGAACAGTCTCACAGAGATCATTCGACATGATTCGTTGCGTCTCCAAAAACTAAAAGTTTTCTTGACCAATTCTCTTCGCATCAGTGAACAGTGAAAGTCGTATTGAAGAACCATCCAAAATGTACAGTTTGAAAATGAAAAAGGATAGATAATTGATTTTTATCGAAAAAGGTCACCAACTTTTCTGGATTTTATTTAGTGAAGAAAGGCTGGCCATATTGAAAAATAATTTTTTTTTTTCAGAGAATGTGGTATCAATGAAAGGAAAAACAAGCCACCTGCGTAAAAAAAAAATCTGATTGAATATTCTCAATAATCTAGGTTACGAATTGTGACAGAACGTTTTTATCGCGACGCGCCGTAACGCAAAAACTCGTGTGCCTGTGTACCGTTCAAAGGGTCCCAAGTTCGATCCCCGCCGCGATCCAACCAAAGTGTTTAAAAAGCGTTGGTAGTGCGGAGCAATGGCTTCACTCAATGCGGTACAAAGGCGTGAAGAAGATAAAGAAAAAAATATTTTATCGTATCTTGCACATTAACTTTAATGATACAAAT
Organism: Caenorhabditis auriculariae; assembly: GCA_904845305.1. NCBI lineage: Eukaryota > Metazoa > Nematoda > Chromadorea > Rhabditida > Rhabditidae > Caenorhabditis > Caenorhabditis auriculariae. The sequence goes on from CAJGYM010000090.1 coordinate 174,491, forward strand.
AAAAAAAATTAAAAAAATTTGTGTTGAAGTCTTTGATATTCTATCAAGTCCTCTGGAGGAAATTTTTTTCCCCAAATTTTTTTATTTCGTTCACCTCAGTTTTTTTGCTCTTTTTTTATTTTCAGATTTTTTTAACGACTTTTTTTCAGATGAATAAAATAAATATTATTACTCAAAAAAAACTTCATAAAAAGTTGCTTATTATTTTTTTCATATTTTTTTCAACAAAGATTACAGTAAAGAAAAAAACAAGGTATTGAAATTCTTTATGAGCCCGCTGCCAAAAATTAAATAATATTAATTATTTTTTTCAATCAATACTTTTGAGGACGTGATAAGAAACTTCATTGATAGTTTCGTGGAAACAAACTTCAAGAAGACGAAACTCAACCTTGTAAAAAATTGAAGGATGCGCTTGAAGACTTGCTTGAACATCTTCAAGTTGGTCGTGGGGCAAAGAGACAAGTAGAATGACTGGAGCGGCGCGATATGGTTCCCGCGTCTGCCGTAGGGCAAACAGTGGCTGAGTCTCTTGTGATCTGCCGTTGGGGCGACGGTCGAGAGCCGACGGAAAATAGCGCCAGCACAGTCATCATCTTCAGCCCTAAAAACAATGCCGACAAGTGTTTTGCTTGACTTTCCTTTGTCTCTCGTCGTGTTTCTTGAAAAAAAGTAGTTTCGGTGGGGTTTGAGCACAATTTCGAAAATTGTGTTTTGATAAGGGTAAAAATGTTTTCGCTGGGCTATTAAAAAAGGACTTTCGAGGATTATGGAAATTACATCATTTTTTTAATAACTGCATTTTGCAAAAATTTCTTTGTAGGTTTTAACAAGGAAACGGTTTTTTGGCCTCCGTTGATTTCAATGAAACTTGGCTGAGATAAATACGCTTTGAGACTTCAGTAGAGAACAAGATAAAAAAATTTACAAAAAAATAATGGGAAGAAACGATATTTGTGTAGTTTGAAACCTCCTAACTCGGAAAAAAATATCTATTGAGAACTTTTTTTCTTCTTTTTTTCTGAAATCAGGAGGCCTTGAATAACGTTACAGCCAAGTTTTATCTAAAGTACAACCGGGGACAAAAAATGTTCCTATGTAAGAGAACTTCTCTGAAGACTTTTTAGTTCAGGAAACAAACTAATTTTTGTAATTTTTTTGTTGAAATTTTTAAGAGATTAAATATAAAAAAAGCGTCATTTTTTTGAATTCTTCTATCGCCTTTGCTTTTTTTCGCTATATTTTTAATTGGTTCCCAATACAGTAGAGCAAAGCTCAACTCCCATTTACGAAAATAATGTATTGGGATATTTTTGATTCAAAAAGTTTTCTTCCCTGTTAATAAGGAGTTTCTTATTAGCACCAAAGCTACAGAACATTTTTAAAACTGACTGAAAAAATTATACTATTGTTTTTCATGCATGAACGCTCCATCGAGCCTTTGCACGCTTCGTTGCCCCTACTGATAGGCGAGGGTTGAGAATCGGCAATGAGATTAACTCTAAAAACAGCTAATTTGCCCTCTTATGATAACTGACGCACTTCCTCTTATTCTCCACTTCTTAGCCCTCCCAAACAACAAAGTCAAAAAGAAGTGGAATGAATGGCAAATGACGGTCGTCAGAGCAACGAGCCGACGCGTAGGTTTTCCCATATCGGGACGTTTAAGCAAGTGTCCCCTGCAGGCATATAATAGCGCTTCCGGGCATCGAAATGCCATTGTCCGGCGGCGTTTAGGAAAAGGAAACGTCCACTCGGAGGTCCGGCAATTTTCCTCTCGCTTGACCACTTCGCTACAACTTTATTATTTTTTCTGCGATGGTGAGGACCTACGCCTTCAATGCGTCTCTTCAATCTTACCAGGTTATTTTTGATTTCTCAACAGTGAAAATATTCAAAACGTAGAAAAAAGAGGCTAAAAATATCAGGTTTTTTTTAAATTTTGCAGTTTTCAACGTTATCTTTTCTTAACTCATTGAAAAGGAAAATTTTTAGTGGCCACTATAGAGGCTCGCCAAGGACTACTTGGAGTAGAAACTAAGGTGGCCACTAATCCCACCTCTATAGTGACCATTATTTTCCGTTTTAGTGACCACTATAGAGGTTCTCTGTTTAGTGAACACTTCAATAGTTTTCATTCAGTATCCCTTCCAGTACATCTGATAATTTTAAAACGAACACTTTGGACCAGTTATGTTGAGTCATCGACCCCTAAAGTGACCACTCAAATATTTAGTTGTCTAGTAGTAGAACTTAGATTCCCAAAGTGTCAACTAATTTGACCACTATAGTGGCCACTAGAACGTCAAAAGCCTACAGTGGCCACTAAGAATTTCCCAGGAAATTGAAAAAAAGCAAGGTTGTAAAAAGGAAAACTCGTGAAGGAAAAAAAGGAACTTTAGAAAACTTGATTTTAATCCTGAAAATAAGGCCGATTGTATCGGTAAAATTAGATTCTATGCCTCTCCAAACTCGAAAATGTTGTTATTCGAATGAAAAAATTTAAAATAATATGTATTTCTAATCGCTAGCTAGATTTCTTTTTCTTGGAAGAGACGATGGCTGAGAAGTCGAAAAAAGCTTTGTCGTAGAATTGAAGTTTTTCAGCGTGAGCTGCAGCGATCGGCATTCCCTCCACAACGTACTTCGGCCTCAGTTCCTCCACCAGAAAGACCCAAATCTCCACAAAGTCTTCCTGATCCAATCAGATGGAGACAAGCTGCTGAATCGCCTCAAGTTCAAAGGCCACTGGAGCCAGATTACTCGATGAATCAGCAATTGTCCAACTATTCGCCGTTTCACTCGCCTTTGATTGACCCCGTCGGCTCGATTGTCGGCCTTCGTCTTCTTTATGTTGATGGCAAACTTGCCTACGTTCCTGTGGAGCCCCAAATCAACTACCTCATCAATCAACAGTTTGCCTTTTCTGTGAGTTTTGGTTGAATATCGATTTGGGACCTATTTTGGCGCGCGGTTAAACTTTTGATGAAAATTTGTTGTAAGGTACTTTAAGACCTCCTGATTCCAAAATAAGAAAAGGAAATTGTTTGCAATAGATCAGGTTTTGATTTTTGAGGTTTCAAATTTTGAAAAAAACACAAATTGTGGTGAAAAAGCGCGATTTCAAGCTCTGAGAGTCTTAACTCCATAACAGGTCTAGTGGGAGAAAACTGTTTTTGTTTTGAAGTAGAGTCAAAAATGGACTCATCTGAGAGAATTTTGATTTAAAATGTGCGCCTAAAAACATTTCATCAGAAAATCAGGTCATGTGCGTTTAAAAATATCTGAGATTTTTGTAACATTGTAGAAAATTTTTTTTTGACTTCCCGGCATTTTTGTGATCACTAAATGGTTTTTTTAAGAACCACAAACCTCCAATAACTCAACAATCAACTGGTATTCTTCCTCCTTGGGTTCTCGATCCTTACAGAGAGAGCTACGCCAGAGACTTCTACAATAATAACAATCAAGTCATCCACAAAGTTAGAATTATCATCCATCAGAAACTAAATACATTTTTTTCTCAGCAAAACACGTTTTCCACAGTATCTTCAACAAGCGACAGCTCTCAAGGGACTTCTACTGATAGCAGGATACAACCTGATTATCATTATCAGCCTCAGACCCAACCACAACAAAACCAGCAAAGAATGGTTGAGGTTTGAGCCAAATAATCCAACTAACTTATCTAAAACATACTTTTTAAAGCCCGAACCCGTTCTTCAGGCCAAATCTCATCATGGAAGTATGCCCAATCTGACCAAAAATAGGTAGTTTCAAAATAATGTTTAATAAGGACCTTTATGTATTTTTAGCGTACTTTCCAGCCAGGAGCAGCACAAACTGGAACTTCAGATGCAGATAGAGGAAAACAAAAGAAGGAAACAGTTGGAAAAACAGAAGGAGATCGAAGAAGAGCAGCGGGAAATTCGAAAGTTCGTAATTATTCTGTCCAGAAGCAGTGAAGCTCTTGGAAAAATTCCCAAAAGCCAAAGTTTCATATATTTTGAGCTCGAATTTTTTAAACCAATAAATTAATCTCAGTCGAGCGTTTCTTTTATTTTTCTTTTCAAAATGCCCACGTCAGGAAGTTTTGTCTTTGAGCTACAGTTTTCGACAATCAGAGATTTCATAATCTCTTCTTTTATTTAAAAATTGACCAGGAGAGCTCAAAATTTTTTAAGAACGCTCCTCTTTTCGAATCTGTAAGAACGAGGATATCGGAAATTGATTTTAGTTCAAAACTTACTCCTCTTCTCCAACTCAGAACCCTATTAGATACTCCAAAAATCAAAGGCCTATATTTTTTCTTGAGGTAAAAGCCAGACGCCGAAATTAACTTTACATCTAGTTTTCACCTTTATGAGTTCAACAAACTACTCCAAAAGTCGAAAATCAGTACTTTCTCCCTAAAATAGCCGAGAACTTTAGGGGTCCTTAATAGACAACATTCCGCTTGAGCTGTTCCCTCAATCATCCTTGATTTCTGCCCACATCTCCGTGCCTTTATTCAAATTTGTTTACGAAACAACTCAAGCTTAACGGTCAGCAAATCCAATAGTCACACTTAAAATGAACCGAAGATCAGGAGAAAAACAAATAAACAAGACCTGTCAATCTGATTGAAACGCAATTTAAATTGTTTTCAAAGAGACGCCTACGTTTTTTTATTCAGATGGGAAGAGTACCAAGCTCGTCTCCAGCGCGAAGAGCAAATGGAAAAGGAGAAAAGTCGCGAAAAAGCTCAAGCTCTCGAGCGAAGAAGCCAGCAAATTTATCAAGAGCAGCAGGTTGGGCTATTTTTGAAATTGAGGAACAACTCCTGGAATTCTTGGAGTCGGTGAGTTTCTCGTTTTTTTGATGAAATTTTTAAAAAAATTTCCGATTTTTTTGACGAATCTTTGCTCAGAAAAAAACTAGAATACATAGATAAATTTGTGTTTTTTTGCCAAATAGATTTCTCCAGTGAGGAAATGAAGCTTCAGGTTTTTTTAACTTAAGTGACTTATGATAATTTTTTTCATCTTTAAGCGTGGTCATAAAAAGTTTGTTATCATTCCAATTTTTAAGAATTTCTATTACCGGAAGCCCTAAAAAACCGTCAAAAATTTTTTTTAGGAAGAACTACGCTTATCAAAGTTGGCTAAACAACGTGCAGCCGCCCCTCCTCGTCCACCCTCTCAAGGTTCTTTTTTAATCCCTTTTTCTATATGTTCCGACTGAGGCACTTTCAGAGTTTATGGAGAAACCACCAAGTCGACCTGATTCTGCTGAACCGAGAGGACTCGAATGGTGGGAGAAGAAGCCGACGTGGCAGCAGAAAGTGAATTCCAAATGAGAAGATTGGAAAATGAAAATTTTTCAGTTGATTGATGAAAGAAAAAGTGCTGTGATACCTACACATCGAGGAAAGCCGCCAGTTCCGTCTAGTGGACGGTCGAGAACGGCTTCCAGGTAAATTGGCCAGTTTATAAGTAATTTCTCTTTTTTGAAAAGATCATCGGAAAAAATGAAATGTTTTTCAGGCATTCCAAACAAGCTTATGACCCATCTTCAAGCGTCCAAGAACATCAAAGTGCTGCGAATTCTCGCGCTCCGAGTCCAGTTGCTCATCCAGAAGAACCGTGAGTTTTGAATTTTGATAAGAGTTTGTTTTTTTAAAGAAGCCTATAATAATTGAAACTCAAAATCTTGTAAAGAAATCATTTGGGAATGCCTTGGGATATGCCAAAAAAATGAAATAAATACCTTCTTTCTTACTTCTTGTCAGTTGATCTTTTTTTCAGAGAGCCTCCTCGCCCAGCTTCTTTCAAAAAAACCAACAGCCTTCACCATCAGCGCCTAAACTCTCTATTAATTGTGCAAGCAACCATTTTTAGATTCTTCACGCAAAGTTTGTACAATAAATGCTTCAACTTGAATCTTTTTTTCTGCTTTTTTTATTCTAATCAAAAGGCATTTTTCCTACCTTTAAACTTTTTTTCAAAGTTCAATTTTTGTATAAAAAAAGTTAGTTTCTCTTCACAAAGAAAAAGTCAACAATATTCAATCGAGAACTGAAAAAAATTAAGTAATTTCACTCTGCATTCTTCTGAAATTTTGCCAGAAACGCTCCTGGATGTACCAGATTATTTTTTTGAAAGTTTAATTTACACAATTATTTGTTTCTAGAATAAAAATATTCTCAAAATTGAATAATGCACTCAAAAATCCGTTTAATTAGGCTATTTTAGAGCTTCGAGCCCTTATTTCTCGAAAAATAGAATTTTGTGCAGGTTGAGATTTCCAGTACCTTTTTAATACATGAAAGAACGGTCTGGTTAAACTTCAGCAAACTCCCAACAGCAAATTAAAATGACCTTGCGTAACAGTAAATTTTCCTATTTTAACTACTTTTCCAGAAATTCAATCCATTCACGTCCAGAATATTTATTGACAATAATAAATACGCAATAAAAGTGTTGGATTAGTCGAAGTCCCACTCTGCTGGCCTCTGCGTCACCATGGTTCGTAACCGCGCTGAATCCCGCGACCACCGTAGCTTCCGAAGGCTCGGACTGGAAGCGATCCCTCCACCGACTGGATGTCCCCGATCACTCCTGCAATGCCATATGTCATTCTCAGTTTGATCATCTTGCGATTGAAAGAGTAGCAGTAACGAAAATATACACATTTCGCTTTTATAGGAGCTTATGAAGCAGGCAAAGAAATCTTCTTTCACATTATTTCTGTTAAACTTCATTGAAACGCTTCAATTAGAAGTTCATAATTCATTTTTACAATTAATCAAAAATGAGTGCAACCCTGATTGCAAAGGAAGAAAATTGTTTCGAGTAAAACTAATAATATAGAAAATGGCTACTAGTTTTCCAAAAATCTTATTAACCAAATTTATAGTCGGCCGGTAGAATTAATAAAAACTTTTCCTACCGAAATACCAATTTTTTTCGAAACTTCTGTGAAAGGCTGATTCCTGCGGTATCCAGTATTTTGCTACGGATTTTTTTTAACTCTCAAGGCTGAATTACTGTTTTAAAAAATGACTGTTATGAGTTCTAAAGACCGTATTGAATAGCACAGGTGGCTGATTTCCTACTGAAAAAAAAGAATTCTTAATAATTCGAAAATCTCCTTTAGTCTCTACTGTTCGGAGGTAATCAACCTCTTTCACTAGTGAAATGAACATAAGAGGAAAGAAACCAAATTATTTCATGCTTTAATAAAGCCTTCCCTGCGTGATTCGTCCAACACGGAACACTTATTTGGCCCAAAATTTGGTTCGATAAATAGAACACAGAAAAAGAAAAAAAACAAATAATGGGCCACTTTGTGCTCTATTGTAACCCAGTGGAAACTTCCGGGCACTTTAGGAAGTGAAAGAAAGAATAGTTAGAAGTAAAGCAACATAGACAGGAGAAGGTCATGCTTTTCGAAATTGCTGTGTAGGCGTTCCAGAAGAACAGAATCAGAACTTCAAAACAAGCGAAAGAACTCAAAAGACCTTTCATTTACGTCTACAGGTGATGGAACTGACTGCTCAGTGAAAACCATCGCGCTTCGTGCTGTAAAGTTAGTTTTGAGATGTGTTAGTTGGTTGATAAAAATATCGAAAAGGTATCCTGAAGCATTACAAATCAAGAATGAATCATTCTAATGAGTGTGGAAAAGTAGAAAAGCCGTTTCTTACCATATAAGGGACGTCCGTGACCACCTCGGAAGGCAGCAACTGTGACGAAAAGTGCGAAGAGGACCAGTAGACACGCCAGAAAGTGCATATCTGATGGAAAATGTATTATTGAAACAGGAAAGTAGGAAAACTAAAGCGATCATAAACGGCAGGAACGGTTCAAAATAACTTTTCTAGCTCATTTTATACGGAATTAAGAGAAAAAAAGACAAAATTCTCGTTTTTAAAAAAATTAACTTAACTTTAGAGGATTTTTTCGTTTCTTTTTTCACTATCTCATCTGTAAATGTAACTCTTTCAATACAGCTCATCTTTGATCTTCATACGTGTTCTTTTTTTTCTAAAAGGCTTGTTAGGGCGTTCTTTAGTGAGGTCACTGTTTCACTCATATTACAAGCTCCTTTACTCTCGATGTGTCTAGATTTTTTTGTCTCCCCTGAAAAAAGTTTTTTTAAAGAGCATACTTAGATGATAAAAGGTCGCTTGTTCAAATTTGCAGGCTTGAAGTGGTTTTAAATGATAAAAAAGATCTCATTAATAATCATTTTTCATCAGAAAACTTGAGAGAGAACTATTGTTTTGATAATAAACCCCAAGGTTCAAAAGCTTTTATGAAAAAAAGTTTTTGAAATTTCGGGTTTTTTTTCCAAGAAGCTTCGTTCAGAATGACTTAGGCATGAACTTCACAAAACCTTGAACTGGATGAGCAATTCATGTGAAATCATCTTTGGACTAAGAAGTGAACTATTCAGAAATGAAAACGGAAAGTTTTGGAAGCCACGTCCACGACAAGAAAACGAAGAAGTGGGCGAAAAATTTCAGAAGACGGCTGGACTCCGCCCCTTCTGCCGTGCACGTCTTCTTCGACTGATACAATTTCCCTGAGTTGTCGCCTTGAAAACTGAGAAAAAAAAACCCGTCCGGAGCAAATTTTTCGCCAGGACAAGCACTTAATATAAAAAAGCGACAAGAGCGACGCAAATTTGAATTCGAGCAGGCAAGACGGAAAATCCACAGAAAGAAAAAGTTAATATATTCACAAAGCAGCGTTTCTGAACACGGAATCATTTCGAGTGTTTTTGATTCTGAAAAATGTAAGAAGCCGACCTGTTTTCGAAAATAAAAATCCAAGTTGACGCAGATTGAATTTATAAGATATTCGAAATTCAGAAAAAGCGGCCAAAAAACGAATATTTTTCGGCGTGAACACGTGAATTGGGACATTTCAAATGATGAAACTTCTGAAGGGATGCATTTTTATTGCACAAATTGCCTTCATCAAACATTTTTGGCCAGTGAACTGCCCACTCAAAAAAACTTCTTTGAATAAAAGCTCTAAAGTTGAGGCCAAGCTGCAGTAGAGGACAAAAAAAGAAGATTTTACGAGCCGTTTTTGATGGGTTCTGTCGGGAATTGGATTGCGTCAGCTGAAACTTGATGTTTACCTTATCTTGAACAAATTGAGCTCTCCAAGTTGCTCTTAAGAACTTTAGAGGTAGTAATAAACATCTTGGGAAAGTTTCTGAAAATAGAATTCTGACCGACCAAAGGGATTTTCAGGCCAGTATATTGAACAAACATTGCACTTCAGCAAAAAACTTCTGAGATGAAGTTTTTGATGAATTTTCGGAAGCTTATTGAAAAGGAGAGGCCTATTGAAGTGACCAGGATATCTTTTATTTCTAGCTCTTGCATATTTTTGACATTCAATGTTTGTACTAAAATGTTTCTTTTTTACATTAGGAAAAAAAATAAAGTTTTGCTTGTTATTTTTAGAAGGAAACGATTGCGTATTAGCAAAATCACCTGTTCTTACTTATTTCAGTGCTGGTAAGGCATTCAGCAAAATTTGAAAAAAGGATATTTATTGTGCGAAGGTGAAAAAAATTCTATAAGAATAATCATAAAGCAGGAAAAAAAGAGGAGTATACGAAGACAATGAAAAAAATGGAAGTGTTGATAGAAAAAAAGAAGGAATGGTTTTATAAAAACTTGAAGTTTTATACAAACTTCGAAGCGCGATAACTGTAAAATCATATCAAGTGATTATGCCACGTTCAGTTTCACAAAAAAAGATAAATTAACAAATCTCTAAAAAAATTTCTCTGGATTTTTAGGAGATGTCTCACTTTTTTTGAATTTCAATGTTTTATAAACTTCGAACCAGCGCCAAAAAAAGCACCGCAAATTTACTTGCAATTAGCGGGGGGTAAAAAAATTGAACGGGTTTTTTTGAATGAAAATAAACTATCATTGGGACCAGAAAGATTTACACCGAAGTTGACATCCGCTGTTCGACCTTTCCGAGCAAATTTTTCTTCTTAACAGGAGCTCGAACTTTAGTGTAAGTGCGATTTCTAACGACATAAATTGGTTCTTGAGCCAGTCCAGATGATCTGCGCCGGAATCTCATGCTGTTTGCGCCAGGAGAAGTCACTTTTCTGGTGGAATGTCCATAAATGACGTATCCGTTCTCTTCTCGCGTTTTCCTCAAATATTTCCTTTTTTTATTTCATAATTATCCCAGTTACCCATTTGTCTCCGTAGGATTGAACTTTCTGTACTGCCAGTGGAGAATGTCGAGGAAAGCAGTAGCGGACTTCAAATCGAAGAAAACGAGGGTCATGTTGAATTTCGCCAATCGAGAGTATTCATTCAGCATGAGCCAAATGGTGTGAGGGTCTTTGAAGCCATAGGCTTGCATTGAAGCCAACTGAAAAGTTTTGTTGAAAAATATTCTAAGACGCGCTACCGGGATTTCGAGGACAAAATCGTTTGGAGTTTTCTTTTTCTTGACTTCGTTCTTGAATATTCTGATGTGGCTGGAGTCGTAAACGAGGCTGAAAAAATCATGAGTTGATTTCGAAACTGTCATCACTTTCAAAGAAAAAAAAAGAATCGAAAAGTTCGTCATCGTTGCACCTGTTTTTTTGCAGAACAGTCTAACGAAGTTTGTGTGAAGCTCTTTCAACTGAGAGATATGGAAATTCAAATCCATCCATTACCCTATAGACCCTGTGAGGACGCGCCGTTGTTTGCCTGTCTACGGTCCACAGGATCACAAGTTCGATCCCCGTCTCGACCCAACCAAGGGGTTTAAGAAATGTTAATAGTGGGAAACCACGACTTCAAAATGCCTAGCCGTCACACACAAGGGCGGATATTTCACTCGAAATAGCTTACTGATTATAACTTATATCAGGATAGGACCTCGGCTTGGGCGCCGATGCCGCTCAAGCGGTAAAAAGACGTAGGAAGAAGAGGAAGAAGAAAAAGACCCTATAGATCCTGTGAGAAAAGGACAACAAAAAACTCACAGCTTGTGGCCGGTGAACTCGTCGAACTGGAATGTGTTGTTTGCTCCAGGGATGACGTTGGCTTTGAAAACTTCCGAGATCCCTCTTGCTTCAGGTTCTACCATGCTTTCTAAAAAGGGGGTTTTTTCGGGTGAAGTTTGAGAAAAACCGTCGACCAGTCAAAAATGAGCCGTGAATCATGCACAAAAGCCAAATATCTTCGTGCACATCATAAAATGGAATCGAAATTGAAAATGAGTAGGTTGGGAGAAATACAGAGAGTCGAGCAATCGACGGAAATTTGAACGATTCGTACCTCCCAAATGGAAAAAATTGAAAAAAAAAAGGCGTTATTGCTTTTCAGACCTTAATTTCCGTTAGAACGTCCGACTCTATCAATTGTGTTTTTTTCTCATTTTTCAGGAACCGTGAGATATTTTTGAAAGTGAAGAATTATTGCGGGTATTCGTTGAACACAGCTATGGGTGAAAATTGTTCGAAGCGTTTATGGAAAACAGCTGACAGATTTAGAGGTCCGTTTTTTGAAGAGCGTCGCTAAGCAGCGTCCTTTGTGACTAGCAGATGACCGCTATTAAAATCTCATTCATTGAGAATTTTCAGTTTAGTTCAACCTGAAAAAGGTAAGTTTATAGAGCAGGCCGGAAAATAAGAAAACAGTTATTATATTTCTTCAAGCGAGTTTCAAAGTTTGAAAAATTCCTCTCTTTTACTTGAAAAAAACATTATCTCGGTTCTCGATGATTTCAAAAAAAATTTTTTTAAGTCTGTGAAGGTATGGTTAGTTTTTTTCAAAAAAAGACTTTTTTGAGTGTAACCTTTAGATTATTTTTAATGTTAAGACTTTTTCAAGACGAATTCAGCTTGGAGAAGTCTCTTTCGGTTTTTAAACAAAAAGTCAGCTTCTGACTGCTTCGATCTTACTTATAAAGGAAGTTTATCTCAATTCAGATTAAAGTTCTTTTCCCAGTCCAATTTTTAAAAAAATCAGATGATATTCCGCGCCTTTAACTATTCACATTGGCTCTCATTTTCAGGCAATATTTCAAGTCATGTGCGAAAATTTGATGAACTCTGTGTATTTGTGCCTTTTTTCTTATTCAGTATAAACGGAAATGGAAGTTATCTGAAAAAAGCTGCGATGAAATTTTTTCAAATCATTGTAGAAAAAGGCAAAGTTCTCAAGGTTCTTTATGCAATTCTAGTTTTTTACAACCGACCCCAAGAGCAAAAACACCTTTTTTTCTTCTGCAAACTGTCCCGGTTTTGAAATGAATCCTTTTATTACGCATTTCATTTCAACATACATCTTTAAAGAAAAAAATACTGGTTTTTTAAAATTACAATTGGAATAAAGAAAGTCTAAAAAAATTTGACCAGTAGTTGGTAACCTGAATAAAAAGACAATACAAAAGGGCAGTTGTAACTCACAAGGAAGGTCTTTTTCTGAATGGGGCTTAGAACTGTTATGAATTTCCTACTTGTTGAAGATCTAGAAAAAGGTTTTTCATAAAATATGTAGAAATTATTTGAATAAATTCATAGACACTTTCAAACTTCATACAAAAACGACTTCCATGTTGAGATCGAGGAAAAACAATTGAAAGAAAGTTAGATGGTTTTAATGATTATAAGGCTGATTTTTTTGATTTTATAGATCTGGTGAGGAGTGATGGTCGGGCAGATACGATCCAATGGGACAAATTCATCCGTTCCTTTGATGTTGAAAAGGTCCTTCAAGTCCCAAAAAGGTTTTTCCTCCCGAATTTCTTCCTTCGAAGGAAACTGCACGAGTTTGTTGCCCCTGCAAGAAATATCTAATTTTATTGAAATTTGCAGAATTTTCTCTGAAATGGTTTTGTGGATTCAAAGTGTCAAAAAGCAGTTTATCCGAAAATCCTATAAGACTTGCATCAAAGGCTAAACGTCTAATGGACAAAATCTTTTCAACCGAAGCTTTTATTCTGATGAGTTGAAATACTCTGTAGACTGATCTTTAATACAAATCTCTCTCATATTTTTTTGATCTTTGAAATAATATAATTTGAGCTTGATGTATGCTACAATATCAGATTTGAAAAACTTCTCGAAGCTGTTCGTTTTTGGAGTTTGCAAAAAAATTAAAATCTTTCAAACTGCTCACAAATTTTGATGGTTATTTATTACATTCAGAAAATCATTGCAATACAATTTTTTTGGATGATTCTGTAACTTTTTCCAAAAAGCCTAGACGGAGATTTTTCAAAGTCTTTGGGTTTTAAAATTCAATTCTGCAATTGAGAAAATTCATACCTCATGGGGAGATAGTCGAAAAAGTCCATCTCAGAAGCATCACAAAACTGCTTGTCGATTTCCATTTTCGTCAGCCAGGCGGTCACTTTTTCCACACTTTTCGGAATATCTATCTTCGGTCCGGAACATCCACTGCAGCAGCTGGCTACTTCGACCTTCTCGACTTCTTTCGTTGCAGATTTTTCCGGCTTCTTGGTTGTCACGCCTCGGACTGGCCCTTGTTTCTTTTTCATCAGAAGACGCGGTTGCTTCGCCTCCATTCTGCCAAAATACAAGTTCGAAAAAGTTGAGAAAAAATACAAAACGAACACGACAAAAATTTATGATAGTTTACAAGGCTCGTTGAGGTTCCGCTATTTCCTGAATGGGAATCCGCTTCCCGCATTTGAACTTATCAACCTACCTGCGCTGACGTGTTGGAAATATATGATTGAAAAGAAAAAAACTCACTTGCGCAAAAAATGGCTGGAACCCAAAGATGCTTCGAATATTGCGAGACGGCTCGCAGAAATTATTCGATGCTGAAATTTCATTGGAAAGTTCGACAAAAGAGCTGTAATAATGTAATTAAGAAAATCACTTTCCAAAAAACGAATGGAATAGAAGCAAACAAAATCAAATCATTAAAGTAAACAAAATCGAACAATAAAGTAACAACGAGCAAATCAACCACGAAATCCCACTGCGGTTCTTTCTTTCACACTTTTTTGTGTCTGTTCAGATGATTAAATTATATTTCCAGCCTGTATGGTGTTTGAAATCAGCTCATGAAAAAAAAAATTTCTGAACGCTGTTTCAGAGACAAGACCTTTGAATACAATTTTTAGGACTTTTGGAAAAAAATAGGAAAATTTCAATAACTGGATGTTCTTTGCAGATTCTGGACACCCTGAAACTTTCAACGCCTGCGAAATCGTGCTTATTGGTCGAAGTTTCTCACAGAATGTTCATAGACTCTTATTTTTTTAAATAATTTGTTACTTAAAAATAATTTGTTTAGTCATTGTTAAAGATTTCTAACGAAAATCGCTGTTTACAAATTATTGTAACTTTTTCATAATCACCAGACCAAAATAGCGAAACTCCGAAAATCGAGGATTTTTAAAAAAAACTTTGAGAAAAAAACATTACTTTAGAGACAAAAACTGCATGCAAAATATTTTGATAAGAAGCTTTTGAAGTGATAGACGTAGTAAATGAACATGCAATAGTGAAGTGCAGACATGCGGAAAATTTTTGAAAATGGTTTCGAAGCCAAGAAAAACAACGTAGTACGACTGGGAATTGCAGAGGACATGTGATCGAAAAAAGGTTTTATCACAAAAAAAAATGAAAAAAGCGTCCGCGGAGATGTCTTTTTTTCTAAACATTGCAAAGGTCCGTCATATCTCGGCGGCCAATCGCCACGCTATTTGTAAACCGCCGAGAATCGTTCGCTGATTCATAGATGATGAAAAAGCAAAAAAAAGTTTTTCTGTTTTGTTTTGAATAATAAGTTATTTATAGAGGTTTTTCAAAAGTTTTTTTGATTTTCATGTGTAGTTGAAAATCAGAATGACTAATTGAAACATTTACTTTCCCGCAAAAACGTTTTTTTTCAAAGAACATCATTTGAAAGTCCCACGTTTTCCTAATGTCTTTCGCTCAAAGTTTTCTCGAAGGTCCATGTTTCTCGTTTTTCTTTCACATTCCTTTCCATGCCTTTATAAGAAAAGCTTGTTGAAAAAAACTTCCTACTTTAAATGTCATGTGAAATTATCATCCAAACAGCTGCAAGTCACTCAGAACTAAAATTGTCAGGCACACCGCGTGAAGCGCAGGTGGAATTTCTCGAGGTTGAAGGCTTTTTCGCCCAAATTTCGTAAAAAGTCAAATTCGGCGTCAGTTTGAACTTTTATAATTATTAAATAAATCGAAAAAAATGATCCAGACGGTGTGGAAAAAAACTTGCGAAAGTCGAAAATCACATGCTGGCCGCAAGATTTTAACGGAATCAACTTGTGCAAAAGATGGTTGTTATTGTTTTTCAAGGCACAAAATCGATACAAAATATGAGAAAAACGCCGAATCGCCTAATTCGGAATTGGGATTGTTGATCGACTCACGAAATATTTTCTAGTTAGAAGAGAAAATTCTGGAAGAATCGAAAAAAAATTTTTTTTTTAATCGAAATATACAGGTCGTCTTTTCAAACTCGTCTCAATCGGTTGGAAACTCAGAAATGAGAAAACTCGTAAAAATAATTTCCATGATTTAGCTTAAGTGTTCCCTTTACCGGAGCGAAAAACATTTTGAGGCCAGTGTAGGGTAAAAATCATCAATAACCATGTGGAATCAAACATTTTGGTAGTCATCCTTCGACTCTTTGAAATTTTCCCCAAGGAAGAAGTTGAGAAGACGGTTTTTTTCCCCTAAAAATGTGTTTTTGAGATCGTATAGAAAATATATTTCATGCTAATTTTTCAAGGCATGCAAGCCCAAGTATTGATATTTTTAGTTCAAATAGAAAAAAATTACATAGTGGTCTTGTTCAAAACTGTCTTTTTATTGACGAACACAAACAACCAAAAGCAAATTTATTGCGCAGAAAAAAAAAGATGAAGATGAAGCTGAAATTACTCGTGGGGATTGATTGATAATCGGTTCATCGTCCCCAATGAATTCGCGATTTGCCAATTTTGTTCCGGAGAGCCTGTGCTCGGACAGACTTGGCGACTCTTTCTACAGGCATCGTATCGGCTTCTTCATTCGCCTGGGCTGTCTGAAAGAAGAAAAAGCCGTAGTAAAAGTGCTCCACTGTACGTTTGACGCACCTGCAACTGTGCGACATGTCTGGGCGTCCACAAAGTGCCCAACGCCATTTCGGAGACCTTCAGTTGATTTCCGTCAACGGACTGCCACTGCTGCAATAACTCCTTTTTATAGTTTTAGCACAAAAAATAGAGTTTAAAAATCGGATTTTTTGTACCTTGTAATTGAAAAAAATCAGCTTTTTGATTTTATATTTAAAAAGTTAGTTCATCTTTTTTTTTCGACTTCAATTTTTAGTAGAATAAAATGGAACTTTTTTTTTTTCATTTTCTCCATTTCCATCTTATTGAGGACCAATAGTCATACATAAGAAAAGAGATGGAAAACAAAATGATGACGTCTTCTTAGTGAAAAATAGTGAGTTCTCTACATTTCACGCAAAATATGCGTTGTTTTTGATTATATGCTATGCTGATGATTGAACAAAAATGAAAAGCTTAAGATTGCAGAAAAATATCACCCAAAAAAGATTATCCCGAAGAAGTTCGCTCCATTTACTCTGAAAAATGGAACAAAAATCAGAACGTGGTTTTTGAGCATTTGTAGAAAAATTCGCGGTTATCCATGTTTATCCAAAAATCTTTTCAGAAAAAAGTAACATTCTCAATCTCAGATTTTCAGATGCCCTTTTTTAATACCTGCACTCAACTTCATTGAAACTGGGAAGTGCTTTAAAACGGATTTCGTTCAAAGAAAGCCCAACCTAGCAAAAAAAAAAAAATCGAAAAAGCTTTTTTTTTATCACTTTAAAATTAGCCATTTTGAAGTTAAAAAGCTGGAAATTTTTAGATTTATTCAAGAAATGAAGTCAAAATAAACTTTTTCCTGTGCAGATGATCGCTTCCCCCAGCGAATACTTGATCTGCGGATATTTTCGTTGAATGCTCTTTCAGATCGTTTCGACCAGACCTAAAAAGTATTTTGCTTCAGAATTTGTCCATTGGAACTTTTTTCGAACCGGTGTCCAATTCGAATCGCCAAGTTTAGTGATTTTCACGTGCGTTTCCGGGATTTCGTCCTGCAAAGTACTGCTTTGAGAAGAAATTGCTCAGTTTTGAGAAAGTGTAAAAATTTTCAAGCTTCTTCAAAGCTGCAAATTGATATTTACTCCAACCAACTATTATTTTTTGTGAAGGACAAGGAGCAGTATCTTCGAAAGATAAATATTATTGCTCGGATTTCCGCTCAAGTTTATTTTTTCTTAGATGCTTAAGGTAAATAAAAAAGGATGCAAATGAATCAAGCCTAATTTTTCCTATGTAGAAAGGAGTCTTTTTTCCAACTATTCTGGTTTTTTGACGAATAATTACGCCTTCTAGATCTCCTTTTCGAAGGGACAGATACTCGGTTGTCTTGATTCTTGAACTAACTTAAAAAAAAATTATCCTCGATTATCCAAAAATCTTCTCAGGAAAAAGTTGCATTTTCCATCTCGAATATGAGCTCTTTTAGTTGGATACCTGCACTTAACATTATTGAAACCGGGAAATACGGTAAAGTTCTTCAAAACGAAGTGATTCAGATCTTTGGTTGAGCAAGCTGAAACTTCTCTGGAAACTTGCTTTCTTCATTTTTTTAACAAATTAATTTGATAATTAAAAAGCTGAAGAGAGCAAGTCCTTCTTTTCAATCCAAGCCTTATTTTGACAGAAAAAAAACCAGGTGTTTCTAAAATTTTAATTATATCAGTAAAAAATTTTCTCAATATTTCAATTTATGGACTGAATGTTGCTATTTCAACATTGAGCCTTTTTTTACAATAAATCGTGTATTTAATATAAATTGTTTGGTTTCTGAACACGCTGAGATCCGTACTAATGCGAGCCCTCTAGAATATGAAAATTGAACGGCGCGAACTTCAAAGATTTATTTTGAGTTGAGGAGACGAAGAAGTTCTCAGGGTACTCTGCAATTCGAATTCCCTCTGAACTCTTTTTAAATATTGAGTAAAATGAAATCATCTTATTACAAATATTTGCTACTTAAAAAAATGTTCAGCTTCTCTTTGAATTACTAATTTAAAAAGAAAATTTTTATCTTAAAGGCTGATTTCATTTACTAGTGAATAAAGCGGCGAAATCAGTTTTTTTGCTGAAAAAAACTCAAGAAAACTGAAGTTATTTAATTTTGAATATAGAATGTTTTATAAAAAAAGAAAAGTTTGATTTCATAGTCTCTAATAACACGGTTTTTTAAATCACACACATCGACTTTCACTTATAAGAAGATTGCGTAAATGACTTCTTATAATGATTTTTATATATTCACACGCCCTTATTATTCTAGAAAAAAATTCCCAGGCACTCAAGGCAAAAAAAGGTCTTACGAAACTACTAAAATAAAATTTTAAAAGGATCTTCTTATTTTTCCGTCTGAAGAAATAAATGAATGAACTTAAATTTTCGTATAATTTGTGACGGATTTTTTTTCATCCTCTTTAATTGGAAAGTCAACTAAGTCAAGGAAAAATGTTTTTAAAAAATAGTTCAAGCCAATTACTGCTCTCTGAACTTTCAAAACGCAAAAATTCGTAAAAATAAGTTTCGATAAAATTTTATAAAAGGAAAAATTCAAAAAACAAATGATTATTTAGAAAAGGCGCCTGTTTGATTCTTAAGTGAAAAAAATTGACTCAAAATTTTTTTCTTGTGTTGAGAGACCTAGTTACTCCGGCATTTCAATGACAGCTGTATAAAAAGGTTACTTGAAACTTTTCTCCATGATAAAGCCTAAAAATAATTTTTCATGAAGGTTTTTTTTTATAACCGATAGAAGTGAAATAAATTATCTGAAAGGCTGTGAAAACTTCGGAAGCGCCTTTAAAAGTCATGTCTTGATTGCCCATGAAAACATTGATCATGACTCAAGGGAGAATTTTTTTTGGTCCCAGACATTTATTTGATTTTGAATTAGGTAAGCATCCGACCGGAAAGACTTCGGAATATCATAATTTTGGTTTTTTCGAACGTCATGCTCTGATGTCTTCTGAAAAGGTTTTGTAAAAAATATCAACAAAAAAAAAAACTTGAATGGCTGTTGAAATAAATCAAAAGTTCCCCTTTTTTTCATGATTTTTTTCAAATTTGAATTTTTTTAAGAAAAAAATTTCATTGATTTTTTTGTGCTTTTTAAAAGCTTTGAAGACTTCTTCGACCCGAATGAGAGTATACCTGAACGACGGCAGAAGCTGAAATAGAGATGAAAGCAGGGAGGACGACTAGGAGCTTGATGCTGGGCATGGTTGTGCGAGGAGATTGTCTGGCCGAAAAGCGTCGCGACACTTGGGGCGGGCTGTCCAGTGGTAATGCGGCTATTGTAGGCTTTGAGCTTTTCGCGGCCTGTGGGCGGCGCTTCTCAACCACTACCGTTTGCTTCGATTTCACCTGCGCAGTAGGTGCCTGAAACTGGATTATTTCAAATTTGGCAACAATGGGCTCGATAAAAAGGGAAAAAGCGGTTATGATGCGATTTGGTTGTTTGGAAATCGTCTTTGGTCTCGAAGGCAAGCATTTGAGAATATTTTTTTAGACATTTGAAAAAGATAAGTGAGACGATTTGAGAAGATAAAAAAACTCTGAAGTTTGAAAGCCCTGGGTCAAAAAATCTTCCAAATCACTATCATTCTTTGAAAAAAAAAAACAACCCTAAGGCGATTAACTTTCTCAATTAGAAAGTTTTTTCACATTTTTCAAAAATTTCTAAGTTTTTGTTCGATTGTCGATTTCGAGTTGCTATCAGTTTCATGAAATTGGAAGTCCGTTCAATTAAATTTTTTTCAAGTCTTTTTATTTAATTTCAGTCAAATTTAATGATTTTTTTGAGAGTCCTTCTAAAAACTGAAATAACAAAGAAAAAAACTTTAAAAATAAAAAAATAAAAAAAGCGCCACTTATCAAATGAAGGTTTGAGCGAATGAAACAAGGAAACTACAATGAATGCACCGTTTAATTTGTTGTCGGAGTAAAGATTAAAGGGTATAACCGGCTCAGGAACACTTTTCCATATCAACATATCTCAAAATAAACACCTAAACCATATCAGCCACTTCTCTCAAAAAGCTCGAGCAAACTGAAAAAAACGGAAGCCAGAAATAAGATCTTTTTTGAGAGAAGGAGTTGATCATAAAACACATGAATTTGTCAAAATATTTTGTTTCTAAGAGACTTTAAAAAAGAAGAGCCGGAGAGACTATTAATTATGCCTGGCCTAGCCTGAGAAACAAGACAACTTTTCGTCACAGACTTATTTTTTCATGAACCTCATCATTTCCCGGCTGACCGTAAGCCGAGTCATCTAATGTGTGGCTACGTGACCAAACTTTGAAAATGAAGGAAGCGGAAATCGAATTTTCTCTTAACTAAACGCTCCGTTAACTTCATTACACTCAAGGAAAAAAATTGAAAATGTTCCGGGGGCAAGACAAAAACCAACAAAAAATGACGTTGGTTCAAAGTTTACCCAACATTGAACTTTACTCTCAAATTTATCGAAAGGCACAAAAAATTAACAGGTATAGTTCTTATTTTAGATTTTTTCACATTTAGGAAAGAGAGTTTCTTACGCAGATCTTTTCGAAAAAAGATGAATCCCAGCCTAGGAAATTGTTATACAGGACTGTAAAATATGCAAATTTTTTTCTTCTGAAGCATTTCTAGCTTGAAATCACTCAATTTTATGAGATCTGCTAAATTTTTAAACTTTGTTTACTTTCTTTTGAATTTGCAGAATTCTTCACCAATCTGTCATTGAATGGAAAAAAAAGTATGAAAAATAAGGTTTTTTTCGAAGATTTGATTCATGACTTATCCAAATTCCGTCAGAAGCTCCAAGCGCTACGAAAAATATTGCGTAGTTTTGAATCACATCAATGACTTCGAAAAATATCTGACTAGAAAAAAAATCTGAAGATTTGACTCACCTAACTTCTCACATGTGTGGTTTCCATTCATATTCAGCACACAACAATTTTTTCCACCAGGACACAGGTTAACGTCTAAAAATTGACCAAAACAAAGAAGAGTAACAGAAATCAGATACTCTCTATAAATACTCGAAGGAAGATCTTTTCACCTTTTCTCAAATAATGACATGTTTCGTAGCTGCTTTTTTTGATATATGTCTATATTCCAATGGGCAATTGAACCTTTGGACGTTTAAAGAAAATTGAGTAATCGGTCAAAACACAAATTTTCCAGAGGAATTTGCAAGATTAGTCAGGGAAAGGTTTGATTTTAGAGGGTTTTCACCGGATGAGTTTTAATTCAAATTTAAAATTTTGAAGATGCTCGACCGAAAAAACGAAAATTCTAAGATACCTTTTGTTTGCAAATAAAAAAAGGTCTTTTTATTAGAAGGATTAAAAAAAAGTTTGAAAAAGCTCACGTTTTTTTGAAAATACATTTTCTAACTTTTTTATTTTTTGAGTTCATACATATTTGTATTTTATAGGTAGTTGAACTTTCAAAATTTCAAGGATAGAATAAAAAAAGCTTAATAGTAGCCCGGAATATTTCTAATTTATTTTTATATTTTTTTATCCAGATTTTTGCGAAAATTTTTCAACTCGCAAACTAATTAAAAAAAGTCTCTGTTAAAACAAAAAAAACCCGTTTGAATGAAAACTGAACTCTGTTTTTGAGAGCAATAGCTGGAAGCTTCTTAAAACCGAATGGAATTTGAGATTAAGAGGAACAAAGCAAAAATAAAAAAGCAATTACGACTACAAAAATTTTCCTGCCGTTCTCACATGGATTGGAAATTCCTCGAAAATATAAAACGAAGAAAAGTTCAAAAAATCTGTCGGGAAACGAAGTGTGACGTTTTATCAGGAAATAAAAAAACTGAACGAAATATGATACGGCGGTCTTAGGCTTGGAACACCTTCAGTAAGTATAAGTTTTTAATTTTACGGAAACGAGAAAGAATTTCAACTTGCATTTCATATATTTCGTATACTTCCGGAAGCATCATTCTTCGAATAAAAATGTTTCAAGTTTCTTTTTCTTTTGTATCCGAAAAAGTTGAAGACCCTAAAAACCGTGTATAGATTGAGATAAATCAAAGAGTATTTTACCATTGGTTAATGTGCATATTTTTAAAATTTGAGGATGAATAACTCCTTTTTTTCAATTTCATCATTATTTGAAAAACGAAGTTTTTGGCAGTGGGCTATTTTCGGACAGATGATAGATCGAAAAAAAACCACAATATATAATTTATTCATTTCTTTGCTTTTTAAATTTATCAAATGTTGTTGTTTTTCTTGAGATTGAAAAACACAAGAGACGGTTTGATCTTTTCCAAGATTTAATTTTGAAAAACCCAGTAAATTTCGACGGTTCCTGAGACATACTTGAATTATACGGAAAAAGCAAAAAAAACACTTATTACCTAGTTTTCTTTCACTTTTACTCTCCCACTGATATAATAAGAAATTTATCTCTTTTCACAGGGTACAAACAGTTTAGCAAAAATTTTTTTGTTTGTATTCTACACCGTATTGAAAAGTCGCATAAAAAGTTAACCGCGGGACAGAAGCTCATTTCGATCATCAAATTGACCTGTGATATTCCAAAGCATCGTATTAGTTCGAATTCGATCTAACTAGATTTCTCATTTTCTTTTTTCGTACCTTTTTTAATCAGTTTCTTTGTAAGTTTACTGATGTTTGTACTTTTAGTTTATAACGACTTGCACTGGCCTTACAGGATTTTTTTTCTACCTTTTGCCGCTTTTCAAAATGAATACATTTATTTAAAATTTTGAAGCTCACTGCTTTGATCAACCTTGACGAAGTTCATGGAACCAAAAAAGGAAGAAATATAAAAATTAGCGATGGTGGATTACTGTTAGAAAATAAAAAAACTTATACCTTTGATATAATAGCAGTGATAATCAAAATCAATACATTCAACTCCATTCCCATCTTAGTAATTATTCTCTTCCACAAAAAAATTTCTTAAACATAGATTTTTAAAAAGTTTTTTTAGTTCATACTCAAATCAGTTATTGATTTAGACTCACTCCTCTCTCGATGAAAGATTTTCTGAATGTATCAGCAAATTTCATTTTGCAATTTCAAATTATTCTTTTGTTTCAACCCCGTTCCTCGGGCTAGATTAGTTTAAAGAACAGATCCTTCAGTTTTCTCTAATTTTGAGCACGATAACGACGGAAGTGCGTGCAAACGACATATTTAACTTTTTCATACATCAAAAACTCAAGGAACAAGAACTTTCAGTAAAACGAAGAACAGGGAAGTTCAAAGTATCAAAATTGATTTTTGAACTACTTCGTCTATGAAAGTTAATGATTGTCTATGTTTTTCATTTTTGAATGCTGTTCTTTGTCTAATAGCTTCCGCTTTTTATCAGCGTTCATCTGCGTCACTAATTAGCCGTGTCTCAAAGCTTTGTAATTAATAATCTTCCTTCTCCACCGTCGCTTAAACCATGTAAACACCACATTTTTCTCAATAATTCAATCCTTAATAACTGAGACGGAACTATTTCGGAGAGCGACATCCATCTTGTCATCTTTTTTCGGTTTTTCCGGAGCATTTTTCATTGGTTTTTTATGGTTTTTGCGATGATCTTTGTTCAACTTCTTTGGATGGCTTTTTTGGGGCAAAACATAGTGTGGAGTCTGAAATGACGGAATGAAAGAATTAGCTCGTTTGGGTCAGTTTTCGAAGAGAAAATTTCGAAACCTTCCTTTTCGATATTTTTCGAAATTCGAAATTTTCTTTTTCAGAAAGTTCAAAAAGCAATTCAACAATTTTTGAAGAGGGATAACAGCCTCGCGCAATAACAGAGCTCAGAATTGATCAGTAATTCCAAAGATTTTGAAGTTCGCTTGATTCAAAGGAAACTGACGGTAATAATAAAAAAGTTTTAGCAAGGTTTCGATCAGGTTTGACGGCAATTCTTGGTGCGAAAATCCTTCGAGGATTTGGTTGAGCTTCTCTCTTCTACGATTTCTATCTCTGAATATAGAGATACTTCCAAGTTGCTCGCTGTAGCGTTTAAAAGAGCATGGAAGTTTTTTTCTATTCCTTCAAACAGCCGAACGAGAAATTTTGGATGGATTATAGTTAACCTCCTACGTTAACTAAGCGGATCTCATGGTCTTGAGATACGGCTCAGATTTTAAAAAAAAGTCGATATTTTATTTTTTTAAACTAACACATCTTTTGCTGGATTCGAGCAAAGATACGTTTAATTTTTTTCTTCTAACGGGATCTTGAAAAACAACCAATTTGAACAGCCGTCAAGATTTTTGATGAATAATAGGTTATTTTTTTAATTTGGTTTTTGACTTCTGCGTTTTTCGTTGACTTCAGCTTTTTTTGGGGGTATTTTGCCATACTGGTTTCTTGCGTTGCTCCATGAGAAAAAAACTTTTTTTGTGGATTTTGCAAGTTGTTCACAAACTCCCGTAATAATTTTTAAATCTCGAAGACTTTTTTTAGATTTCATCTTCAAAGGAAAGTTTTTTTACGGAAGTGGAATTTCTGAATATATTCCATCCAACACTTATTTTCCAGAGAAGTTTCCTCGAGAAGTCTCCCATGAGTATTGATAACTATCAAAACAGCTTATTCACACATTTATCAACATAAAAAACTAGGATCAGTTCCTGATTTGTAGCCCAACCGAGACGTTACAGAAACTGCAAGGCGCAAGATTCAGAAAGGTTTTTTTTCCCAAATCCGCTCAGCGCTCTTGAAAATAACTTGATAAATTGCTTGAGACTTCAAAAAATGCGTTTCCTTCCAGACTTTTCTTCTTCAAACTTCTTTTTCCCGTCGATGCTCAGAAAAACAACCGAAAAAGAAGCAGCATCTCCCTTTCATTTTAATCCTCTTAATTAATTGCTCCACATCCCATATTTGGCACTGTTCTTGTCTGCAGATGGGTCTTTTTGGGAAGTCCCGCAAGTTTATTGAATCTTCTTGTTATTGAGGTTTTTCCTTTTAGTTTTTATTAGAATTGGACTACTTTCGAAATATGGGCAGATGGGAAAGTTTAGAAGTTTAGAAGTACAACCAGACTACGATTTGATCTCAGTTGAGATAAAACTTTAGCCACACGTAAATTTTTGTTCCTGAATAAAAACAAAAAAAAAACGATACCGCCAATAAATTCCACTGTCGTTTCATCGAGGTTTACTTGCCAGGATAATCATTATATTTCAAGTTCTAGAATTCTTCCGGAAATATTTCGTAAAACTTCTTTTGTCCACGAGATTTATAGGATGACAGCTTCGAAATGAGCCTTTAACGGGGTTCATATGGTATTTTGTCTTTCGAGAGAGGAGAGTTATTTCTTGACAAGGGAGGTCTTTTTATTTCGCGGTTGGGATTTTCCTGAGAGTTGGCAAGAATACTCCTTGATGTACCAAAAAAAAATTCTGAAAGTCTCAACCTGCACAACTTCCTGGTTTTTGAGGAAAGAAGCCTCAGAGTCAAAAAAAAAACCCTGAAAATCCACAAAATAGGTTATTTTGGAGCTTTAACCCCTTATTTCTCAAAAACTGGGAAGTTTTTCAGGATGAGATTTCCAGGATCTCCCTCTGGTTCATCAAAAAGCGTTATTGCCAACTATCAGGTGAATCCAAACCACAGTAAAATGAACCCCTCTGTGAGGAAAAAAAATTCTGCAAATTTAACTTTCCGGGACTCTCATCTGCTACATTACCCAAAACCTTTTTCGGAAACCCCCAGAGCGGAAAGTGACACTACTTTCTTATCAAGTTCTCTCAATCTGACGCCATTTTCCAGTTTTGAAGAACCAGAGTTGTACTCTTGCTTTTTCGGGCATGCAACACGCGATTTCCTTCTTTAGAAACTATGGAAAAGGCTCAGAAAACACGAACTAGTCGCCGTGAAATATCCAAAATCACCGGAAGCTCATACTTCAGATTGGTGCTTGATCTTCCAAATTACTTTTCGTTCCCTTTTCATAGTTTTCATACAGTGCTTTGGGTATAAAGTGAGCTGCAAGTTCTGAGATTGAGCCAATATTTAGCTGAGACGCATTTCAGCGCAATCTGATTTCAATTCGAAAATTATTCATTCTTTGGTTTTTTATTTGATTCACGGCACTTAATAAGGCTCTAAAACTCTTTTCTTTCCATAAAAGCTGCTCAAAATAGCTCACGAAGTTTTTAGCGCCATAAAACGTCTTGAAGGCAAAAACTTCGAAAAATGCTTTTCGATACTCAAATCGAAGTAGTCGAGAACTCTTCTTTGCTCATTTGAGACAAATGATCATAAATCTTATTCTTGAGCTTTTTTTTATCGGCCTCGACCTTGCGGAGGGTTTTTTTTTTTGAATAAGAGACTACCTGAACTTGAATTGAAAAACTTTTCAGTTTTACTCAGAGCACGGACTTCTTTTTCTGCTTTTTGAAGCCCTCGTCGCTTCTGTTTAGGAAAACTCCACCTGCGAACAGTTTGAATGCGACGGAACGCCGTGAAGCTGAATAGAATGCTTTCCGCGAGAGCAACCTTGAAAATCTTTATTGCCTTCCTTATTTCCGGGTTTACGTTTTCAAAAAAAAACTTGTGCGTTTTTTCTTCTTTTTGTTGTTTCCTTTCAGAAATGTCTTCTCTTTTACTCTCCTAATCCGGTAGTTCTGGAAAGGAAATTTCTCAAAGAGGAGCTCAACCTCATTTCTCTTGATTTATTACTTGCTTTCTCGACCTCCAGTGTGAATTGTGCAGAAGTAAATTGAAAAAGAAGGCGTTTTCCCTCCGTAGAATTCGTTGCTCTTTCAACTTTGCGTGTCTTTCCCAGAGATCCACCCCAACATAATTACTTTTCTCGTCAAGAGCCGAAACACTGCAAATTCGCGCGTGTTTGATCAAATCTGAAACTAATTTGAGAGATATTTCCAATGAATGGCGAATATTTCGAGACTGCTCGTTGCTCTAATTTCATCAGAGAATGTGTTGAGACGTCCATAAATGGCTTGGCTGTCATTCAGAACGTCTTGATGACGTTTTTGCGATCTTTGGAATAGAAGATAGTCTCCAGTTGTCCCGAAAATAGAAGCCGAAAGTTCATGGCTTTCGAATGAGTCAAATAATTACCTCATAAAGGAGAACTACAACTATTTTCAATGTTGTAGCTTCCTTTTTTTGAGATTATTCCTTCACGATCCGATTTTTGAAAAAAAGAGCTTGGACTTTTTCGTTTCATCCTGAACGGACAAATTTTTTTATACAAATCCCCAAACTTCATCGTAGGTTCAAAATCTTATCAGCTTCAAACTTTTCAAAAGTTTTTGTTTAAGTCAATTCGTAGGAAATTAAAGTCATCTTCATAAAAAAATATAATTTTTTTCTTTATCTTCAAAAATTCGAGTTGGTTGTAGTCTCAACAGACAGTGACATCAACAATTATTTTCTTCAAAATTCTATTTTTGACACACATAAGAAATAAGAAGTGAAAAATCTTTTTTTGGAAGCAAAGGGCATTTTCTTAAATTTTTTCCATAAGATCTTCAGGTTGCTACCTTTCACGACTTTTGGTCGCCATCAGTTTTTAGATTTAGAAAACCATTTTTTTATATTTCAAGTTATCAGATTAGATAAACGCTGCACAAGGCGAGCTTCCTTTCTGCAACATCTTTTGTTCGAATTTTAATAATTCTTGAAAAATTTGAAGTGAAACATGGGAGACAAGACCATTTCGTGAAAAAAATTCAGTGAATGATGAAGTTTTGCTCTATCGCTAAATGATTAATTTCGGCACTGATTAAGTCT
Organism: Caenorhabditis auriculariae; assembly: GCA_904845305.1. NCBI lineage: Eukaryota > Metazoa > Nematoda > Chromadorea > Rhabditida > Rhabditidae > Caenorhabditis > Caenorhabditis auriculariae. The sequence goes on from CAJGYM010000090.1 coordinate 202,365, forward strand.
TATTCAGTTCAATGTGACCCTCTCATCCAATTAGTAATTTCTTTTTCGAAGGTAAAAAAAGCATTTCAGGAAAAACTTCGTTCCGAAAGTTTCCGCAGAAGTCCCTATTCAAAACCCCAACCCAACTGACTGGTTTTTTCAAATTTAAATTTTCATTACGACCCAACGCCCCTTTAATTCACCTCGTGAAATACGTCTTCGTTATTTTCGCTCAAGACAAAATAGCAAAAAAAGCAATTTACCCAAATCGCCTTTTTGTTGTCACCCGGCTTAGGCTGGACCGCTCTGGTTACAGATCAAAAAAACTGCTTGTTTTTCTATTTTTTTTTTAAATCTTTCCGAAACACTTGTATTTGATTGTTGATAAGATTATCATCGTTATTCGATTTGATTTAAGATATTTGAAGTTTCATCATTTTACTATTCGGATACAAAGACTTTTCACCTTTTTTTTCTGGCGTACCTCTGCTAAACCCTTTTTGCCTTTTTGAAAATCGCTTTGCCCTGACGGTAAAAAATAAAACGAAAATTTAAGTTCGCTTCAAAATGCATGATTTTCGAAAATGGCAATCCAAACTTTTTCATAACCCTCTTCATATTATTTTTTGTTTCATCTTTGATAAGATATGATTTCTCCGTTGATACAACTTTTGAATTTGATATCATCTGAAATGACTTGAAAACTCCTGAGCTATGACAAGCCTGCAAGAAAAGTTATGACGCTTCGATTTTTGACTCTCTCGTAAAAGGAAGTGAACAGTTTTTCTAAATAGTGGAAGTTCTTCACCTGCTCATTCCTACAATCCATTTTACTTATTATGACCAACTTATGAGTAAACTTGAAAGCCATAAAGTCTCATAGAAAATTTTCAAAGAATGAACTTCGGAACAACATGATTTCCTTGTCAAAAAAACCCCAAATAAAACTGAAACAGTGTTTTTTTTTCCTTAAAAAAGACACGCTCTGCTTTTGCTTTCTCATGTGGAAAAGCAAGAAGTATTGAGAAGAAGTCTTAAAAATAGAGCGTTTTTTTCCAAAGTGACTTAATTGTTCGCTTGACCTTCCACCATCTCTACGCTTAACGTCAATTAAATGATGCTTCATCATTTTCTCTCTGCCTCCGCAAAAATGTCTTCAAAAATGGCCTCTTCTTCATTTTTTCAAAATTCCTTCAGAAAACGTTCAAAGATTTTTCTTGCAGCGTCTACTTTGTTATTCCTCGAAAAAGCTATTTCTTTCCGTTTTGGAAGTTGGAAATATCACGTTCAACACATTTCGAACGTTTGAAAAGCTTTGGTGAACGTGAAAAATAGCAAAAATGATGCTTTGGAGTAAGTTATTCTTGGAGTTCAGTCGAGTACTACGATAGTTCACATAAAAAAGTCTCAAGCGTTGGAAAGAGTTGACTATAATCTTTCCGAATTTAGTGAAGTAGAAAATTGCTCTTCGGTAAGAATGTTCAAAAAAAAGGAAACTAAAGTTTTTTTTTCGGAAATAATTGAGTTAATGGTTATTTATTGGATCCTAATAATATTTTATCAAAACCAAAAGTCTGACGTTCTCCTAAAAAAAAATGAAGGATGGTAATCATTTTTTTAACTGCTACGTATATGAGCCTTGAAATATTGCATAAGAATATGAAGGAGTTGCAAAATTTGAAAAAAAAAAACTGAAATTGTTAGTTCAAAAGGTTATCTTGGAGAGAAAATGAAGGAGAACAGAAAGTTCGAATGAAAATTCAGATTTCTGTACTTCTCCTTTCAAAAAATCAACTTCACTTTTTTTAAAGTCATAGATGAATGGCAGGATAGGAAAAAAATCAAAAGTATTCTTTTCGAGATTTTTTCCGTTCTATTAAGGCCAAAATAAGACGACAAACTCAAAAATCGAGTTTCTCAAACATTTTAAAGTGTTTATCTAACAGATATTGAAACCTTACACCTGAAGCGATGAATAAAATCCTCCCTCAAAAATGTGAAGGACACGGTAGAAGGAATCGCTTATCATAATTCATCAGCACTTTTGGTGCGGCTCAGAGTCTCAGGAGGCGGAGCCTGTGTCAGCTCTGCCGTTGCGCCTATTGGAGCTTTTCCTGCACGGAAACCTCACCAAATTATGAATTCTTCCCTGTTTTTAATTACTTCCCGAACAATCCGAGCCTTCTGACATTTGCTTCTGATCTACGCCACAACGTGAAACTCCCATTTCCTCGTCGTCTGTTTTTTTCGGATCTTACAAAGGAAAGAATACGAGCGAAATCTTGAATTTTTCACGAATTCGTCACAACAATTAGAAATTCTACGTCTTCACTCAATCTCCAGTGAGCACACGGTGAAAATAGAATAGCTGGGATTTCAGAACCATACGAAAGTGTGTATTTCTTCTAATTTGGTTTCTTAGAAGCGCCAGACTAGTGAGAAGTTATGTGCGTTCCTTTTTCTCTAAAAAAACATTTGTTGGATAGCCTTCATAGCCACTTCTTCTAGAGGAAGTCCATAATGGACCGTTTACAAGCATCATAATGCACTGGATAAAAAATGAATGGGCCATTCATTCTTCCATTCTCATTGTTCTGATGATCCTTCTCCAAGCACTTTTTGACATGACGTTTTCTTCCACCTTCTTTTTGTGTCCCGAGCAACTACAAATGTCGTTTCGGTTGTCATTTCTCTTCGAAAGTGTTCGGGATTGACGCACGCGGATAATTATCTCAATTGGGAATATCAATTATTGATCTGTGCATTTCCGTCTAGGAAGTTTCACGTTTCAGAATCAATTAAATGTGGTAATGCGCGAATGCGAATGCCTCCACGAACCAATCGACGGTATTGCCGTTTACGCCAACTTGGTTTGTTCTGCATTCTTTCAAGTTTTCAACTTCAAAAATGCCTCTCAAGAAAAATTAATCAAAATTATTTTAAATGTATCTGATACGAAATGAATTTAACAGTTTTTTCCATTGTTTTATCACAAGTATTTCAATTCAACGGAATTTCTAAAAAGCTAAAAACTCAGAAAAGAGGTTATTTTCCAATCCTTTCATCATCTGTATCTGAAAAACAAAACTTGTTGAATTTTACACTCACCGTTTGAATCAAAATTTTTTTCTCAAGATTTTTTTGAATTTCAATGATAATTCAGAAGCAAGACACTTTTTGATAAACCCGAATGAAAAATTATCGATATTGACTTTTTTTCAAATTTGAATATTGGCGACTTGAAAAGAGCTAGAGCTTCTCAACTTCTTCAATTCCCTAATTTTGTAGGATTTTTTTCTGACTGCCATTATCTCATTTACTTTTTATCGATAGATGAGAAATTTATTTTTTTCAATAATGCCTCAAAAAGTGCGAAAATATATTTTTCAAATTCAAAAAAATCAATAAACTTTTTCAGAGACGAAGACTATTTTGTAGAGAAGAAAGGCAACATTTCAACTAATTAGTTTCAGCTTAATCTGATTTTTTTCTGCGCGAACCTACGTTCGAGTTAATGCAAATTGAATTGTTCCATTCTTTGGTTTTTCTAGGCTAGCATCTGGAATAGTATAGGGATAATCCACTCGAGATGGTTTAAAAGGACATAAAAATGAGAGAAAACTGATGGGCTTTACTAAAAAGGGAAAACATTTCATCTATCGAATTGCCCTATGAGTGATTTTCGACTTCAAGACGTAGCCCAATGGCTGAATATTGAGCTCACTGAGTTCAGTCGAAAATTCGGAGCAAAGAAATTTAAAAAAATTACTTAAAACCAACTTCTTCTATTGTTTTTTTAGAAAACGATTATTTCAGGCGCTGATAGTTGTTCTGCTGCCTATCATTTCAATCGTCGGTGTCGTCCTCAATTTTTTCAACATTTTCATATTCTGTCAGCAGAAAAACACGGCGGCTAAGTACTTGACCGCTCTAGCGTGCAGTGACGTCGGTGAGTTCTTTCGTGTTTCTTTGATTTTTTCCTCCATTCGGAAAACCTCCATTCTATTTGGTTCTGTCTGGGGTTCTTCCCCTTCACAATATGAATTTTTTCGCTTCCCCCGCTCCTGAATGGAACACTTAGGCAATGCAACGAATCACTGCAGAGAAAAAACAGAAAAGTCGTCCATCTTTTTGTTCTGTTTTTCAATAGGCTTCCTGGTTTAACTTTTGTTTTTTTTAAAGAAAAAAGTGAGAGAGGAATGCTTCTGGAATATTTCCTATGACTTAACTCCGAAACGGCAACCGATGCGTTTCTTTTGAAGTAGTGGCGGTTTCTCCTGATGCGGAACGAAGGCACATGGAAATTGAGAAGAATAATGTGCACCGAAAAGCTCTTCCCGATGACTGAGCAGTTCCTGACCTTGGAAACAGCGCAACTTCCCATAGAAAAAAAAACATTTCAAGGACATTTTAGAGAAGAGTTTTTATTGTTCATCTATTGAAAACTCCTTGTTAATCTCGGATCGACTGGACTGGAATCTTTCTTTTCGTTTAAAAAAAGATAATTTTTCCACAGACGCAAGAAATCATGATGTTTGCTACGCTCATTTTTGAACGAGCGAGTTTTTGTTGATTAATTATTTTATTAGAAAAAAAGTTAGTGCCGGGGAAATCTCACGGTTTTCGCGCATCCATAATGATTTTTGAACTCAGTTTTTGAGAGGAAAATGAGGACTGCTGATGGAAAGTTTTCAAGGATTTATTGACTGGATAAGGCCAAAAATATTCCAAAATGATTGATGATAGAAATTAAGAAAAATAAAGTGTTTACGGAAAAGAAATCTCTTGATTCATAGTGAATCCAAGTTGATTATTGCTCTTATCATCTGAAAGTTTTAAAATTATTGTGAAAATTTTTACCCTTTTGGTTTCGAAAAACGCTGACAAAAATAGGCATTTCACTCTGTGGTTAAGATTTTTCTGAAAATTGGCCAGATGTTCATTATGTACCAGATGAAGATCCGGAGAGAATCGCCCTGGACGACATTCCAGTTTTTAAGACATGTCAAAAGAAATCCTAAAAGTTTTCGAAATAGGCTATTTTGGTTCGACTTTCTTTTTTCGAAACTAGGATTTTGTAGGTTGAGACTTTCAGAACCTTTTTCGGGTTCGTCAAGTTTCTGGTCAAATTTCGTGAAATTTCTGAATTCGAAGTTCAACGACCTCTTTATTGAGTTATTTTTTTTTCATTTGTCTCTTTTTAAAGAAGAATCCTGGCCTTTTTCCATTTCAATCGTAAAATTTCTTTTTTCAGGGGTCTGTATGGCCGGGATCTTTGTGATCTGCTCGGACTCGTTGAGAGCTCATTCTTTCTTCATCGACCAATTTTTCGTCTTTCTTCTACCAAATATTATCCCGCTGGGATTGTTTTTTCAGGTATGTTCATTTCTACAAACAAGTGCATTTCCATATTTTATTCTGACGCCTTTTTCCCGCATCCCAAGGCAGTTGTAAATTTGATATTTCATGTCTTCTGTTCTCTTGGGAGTGCTTAGATTGGTAGAGTTGGAAACGCAGAAAAAAAAATAGAATTATGCGAGTTTTTGTTTGATTTCAGATGCTCTCGGTCTACATCACAGTACTGGCAGCTTTCGACTGTTTTTTCTCGGTTTATAGGTGAGTTATTTAGTTTTAAAAAATTTTGTTTACGAAAAGCAGAGCAGAGCCTTTACCTACAGATTCCAAAACTAGTATGCTCAGTTTTGGCACCAACAAAAAACGGGATTTGATGTTTTTTTTTTAATTTCCGGCTTTCGAGTCAATAATTTTTTTTCTACTACTTCACTATATACCCTTCCGATTCGAAAAAGATGAAAATCACGTCCTCATGATAGATATAATACAAAATTTCAAAATCAGAGTTTTTGTATTATTGCATGAAGTTTCAAGCCTTAACGGCTATCAACAGTTCAAAACTATAAAAAAATCTTCAGAGGAGTTTAACTGAAAATACAAACTTTCTTGTTATAATTCTGTAGAAATAATGTACTTCCAAACTCAAACATACTGTCTACCAATTCTATTGCAAGATTAGAAGCGACTTCAAAGACTTCAAAAAAACTTTTTATGTAATAAGTTTGTTCCTTTTTTCAAGGTTAACGCCTCGAAAAATCCAATCCTCAAATATTTTTACCTCTCTCTGCAGCCGGAAAATTGTTAAGTTTTATGGAAGATCAGAAATTGTGTGCGTGTTTGACGGAGTGTAAGCTTATCGAACTTGAACGCTTCGGGGGGAACTAAAGAAAAATTTTCAGAGATCAGTCAAACTTAACCTTTTCCGTAGTTTAATCAAAAAGACAAGTAATGAATTTTCAGAGGGTCGCACAGTGAATCAACCAGAAGTACGTGGGCTCCTCGAGTACTTGCCTGCGTCGTGATTTCTGTAGCAGCTTATAATATTGTTCAATTCGCTGACCTTCAGGTAGTTTTTCAGCACTGGAAAGAAATAACGGCTCAGTTTCAATTTTTTTATTGTTTCAATGAAACTGATTTCTCCTCTTATTTTTTTGTGAAATATAGAAGGAGAGAGGATACTGAGCATGAAAAAAATATGGAAAAAGTTTTTATTTTTGAGTTATCATAATGTTTCTGATTTTGACGATTTATTTTGATGTTTTTGAAATTATTTAATGACATTTTTCAAGCAGTGTTCGGTTTACTTTGGAAATAGTGAGTCTCACGAAAATTCACTACCAATGAGTTGATTATGAAAGCTTTAGGAATAAGATCAATTGAATATAATAATAATTTTATAAAAAAATTTTATAATTCTCATTCAGAAAAAGAAACTTCGTAACTTACTGAAAAAAATTCAATTCTTAAACTTCCTTCCAAAATGAACAAGATTTCAGGCCATCGAATGTCTGCACCCGGACAACTACACGCTTTATGAACTGTGTCCCACTGAGCTTCGAATCAGCGAAACTTATATTTTGATTTACAAGTCGGTTATCATCTTATTTCTTTCATGATAGCATTATTTCAGAGGGTACCTATATGCATTATCCATGGCTTTTCTTCCTTTCGTGCTTCTGACAGTTCTAACTGTTGCCATAGTAATACTGATGCGAAGGAAAGAACAGCAAACAAAATCGGAAAAATTAGGTAAGGATTTTTTCGGACCTATAAAAATGTTCCCACAAGTTTTCTCTCTAACTGAGAAGTGTCTGGAGTGTGATTCAAAGTGTGACTAATTCAATTTTCAGTTTTTGAAAGTCTTGGGGGAGATTACCAAATAAAAAAAAACAGTTACCGAGCGCCACAGAAAACATAGAAGCCTACAGAAAAAGTCAGCTATAGTTCAAGAATCTCTTTTATATACACCTTAATTTGAAAAAAAAAACTATCCTTGAAAAATTTTATAGTGAGCAGTACTATAGACGTTCATTCAGCGGAAAACGCCGAGGGATAAAACTTGAGCTTATTATTTTCATTTGGCAGACTTTTTCAGTACCCTATAGGCATTATTTGACCTCAAACTTTTTTCTTCAAGGACAAAAACTCACAAAAAATTTAACCAGAACTGTGCCATTTATTTCAGACACTTTCCTGTTAAATTTTTCAATTCCGCAAAATTGATTGGTTCAATGTCAAATTTGCAGACTGCGACGAAGAAGAGCAATCGCCGGTCGTCCTTCTTCTAGTCGTCCTACTCTTTCTCTGCTGCAATTTGACTTCATTGCTCGTCAATGTTTTCGAAATGCTCAAAATGTGAGAAATTGAACATTTCTTCCGGGAATTTTCAAGAGCTTCCTCGTCTGGCAGGTTCTTAGGGAAAACTCAACCAAATTGGCTTTACTTGTTAGGGAATTTCGCCAAGTTTGAGAAGCTGCAAGCTGCAATTGAGTGGGAGCAATATCAATTCATTGTTTTTTTCAGAAGACTCTCAATGGAAGCTGAGGCGATTCTGATCGACATCGGCAACTTTCTGGTCGTCATAAACGCCACGGCCAACTTCTTCGTGTATCTGGCGTCGTCGAATGAATTCCGCGAATGCTTCCACCGAGGAGTTCAAAAGTTTAGAAAATCCCGACATCGGTCGCTGCAAATCATTCGCGACCAAAATTTTAGAATATTCGACCAAGATCAAGTTATCAGTCATTTGTAAGCCTTTTTCTTACAAGCGGGGTCTTTTTACTTGGAACTTTTAAACCTCCGGAAAGTAAAACCAAACACTCTTTGATACAGATCCTGTGAATCTTTTGTATCACGAATTTCTTATTTTTGAAAATAGAAAACAGATGTATACTAATTTAAGCCAACAGCGAAATGTTGAAGGATTGTAATTTTAATTTTTTTAAACGGGCTATTATTATTTGAAAAAAAATTTTATACACAAGATACGTCGATTATAAAGAGAAAAAAGATTTTCCAAACTGTGAAATAATTATCAAAAGCCTTTCGAGTGAACTTTTCTGAGATTTCGGGTCCACTTTTGTCTTAAAATGAGCATTTTTCAAGTTATAAGTTTCAGCAACCATGTTTATAAAATCAAAGAGTGGCTTATAACTTTCCATTTTCAAAGTTCCCAGTAGAATGACTTCTTTTGTTGGCAATTTTTCTCGTCGTGTATTTCATTTTCTTCCACCCCAACGATGGTTTCACATTTTCTCGGGTATTTTTCTCTTCCAGTTCCTTGTTTTCCGTCTCAATTAGTCTTCCGAACCGCTTAGAGTCATACCAAATGCATCGATGCATGACGCCAACTCCACGAGTCAATCCTCATACTTTGGGTACCTTCAATCTTCTCCAATATTGTAAATAAACACTTTTTAGCGTTTTACGCGTAAATGAACGGATGAATAAATGGTACAATAGAGTTTTCATTGAACTTGGAAAGAAAAGAACAAAACAAACAACCGGGATTGCAACAAAAGAGATTTGTGATGAATGGCGAGATTACAGATAAGAAGGAGATTTTGTACAACAGATCATTTCATAGACGTGGAGTAGAATAATTCACAGGTTTGAGAAATAATGACAAAGTTTGCGAGGGACTTTGTGATTTATTTTTGGCGAGCCTTCATTAAAAATTTTCTTTTTTGTGATATCTCACTATCCTTTATTGTTGAAAATTATAGTCAGATGACGAAATCAGTGAGAAAAATACGAAAATCTACTTTTTGAGGCTCATTATGTAAGGGTCTGATTATCTCGAAAGGTCCGCGTAAAGCCCTCAACTCAACAAAAAAAAGGATAAAAAATAAATTTCAACGTTCCTCTTCGTGCGGCGGCTGGGCGTGTGAAGAGAAAATGTTGGCGTTCACACTGAATTATTTGGATTTTTGGAAGAATACATTTTTCAAGTTGATCAAAACTCTTCATTTTGTTGGGGTTAGTTGAAAGTTTGCTGTTGTGGGGAAATGTAGAAAAACTCAAGATAAAGCGACAAAATAACAAATTGTCGATAAATAAGGATGCAAAAGTATGATGAAGAACTTTTAAAATAATTTCTACTTGTTTTTATTATTTTTCTCTCTTTCTGATGTTGAATTTGTGAGGTTAGTTCGAAGTCCTTTTGCGTAGCACCATTAAAATGCGATAAAATTGTTTCTAAAACTAATATTTGCGTATGAGAAGATTAAAATAATCTTAACGGAACCATGCAAGCCGATAGATCAAAAGAAGGAGAAGTTTTGAAGATCAAAAAAGATCAAGAAAAAACAACAAAATGATAGCTTCAAAGAAGAAAGTAAACTTTTTTGTTTGAAAAAGGTGCACGAAAGTCTTTTTCCTGTGCTTAAAGAGATAGATAGGGGTCGGCGCAACTTGAGAACTTACCCACGAAAAATTCATACAGCATTTACTCATCAATACTGAAAAAAAAGTTTTCAAACACATCGCACAAGCTGTTAGCAAATCACACTAAAAGCAATGAATGCTAAAATTGGAACTTGCAAAAGCGATTCAAAAAAAAAGGAAATAATATTCTTCCTTCAGAAAACTTACTTTCCAGAAACTTTCATGAAATTGTCGACGATAATTGTAATGGGCAGAGCGAGAACCAGCACTCCGCTGATAATCGCTCCACTCGCGATTAGTTTGCCGGCTGAAAAAAATATTTCAGAATAGTTTTTCGGTTTTCCAAAGTTATTTTTGGATCAAACTTTTTCAATCCCAAAGCAGAATTAGCATTGTTTTTAGTTCCAATATTCCCCACATAATTTCGTCTTGTTTTTTTCAAGTTTTTGCCATAGATCATACTGCAATATTGATTTTAGTGCGAAGGTAGGGTGCTCGGATAACCTTTCGGAAATCGGAAACCTTAAAACTCGAAACTTCAATTTTTGAACTTGAAAAACAAAAAAAGCTCTATTATTCTATCTCTCAAATAATTTGCTAGTTTTTTTCTCTGAAAAAAACTGACGAATAGTGACTGGGACGTAGTCGCCGTAGCCCACTGTTGTCATTGTGACGATAGCCCTGAAAACATAAATTATGCATAATTTTCCTCTCTTCTGATCTCTCCTATCTAAATTTGTTTTTCAAAAAACTTACCACCAGAAAGCCGCGGGAATCGAAGTGAAGGGCGTATCTTTTTCATCTTTTTCGACGAAATACAGCAACGTGGAGAAAAATACAACGCCAGTAGAGAGCACCTGAAGAAATTAAGAACGATGTTATAATTCTAGTCGTTTCTCACCATTCCCATCATACCCAACTGCCGGGCTGAGCTGCGGAGAGTTAATGCGAATGTTCGCATACCGGAAGAGTACCTGAAGAAGTCAATAAAATAATGAGAGATTAATAAATAAAGTTGAGAAACCTTCCGAGCTTCAAAATCCGTACGACTCGAAGTACTCGAAGCACTCGTACTACCAATAGAGCACCTGGAAATTAAGTATTTGTATCTTTTTGATATATTACTTCTTTTAGAAATAATCTATGTGAGCAGGAAATTGACAACAGTTTTTTTCAATGCAGAATCCATTTTGATAGTTTCAAATTAATTTTTTTTTTTTGGATGTTTGCGGAAATTTTTGACAGAATGCTTGGTTCATGAAGTATGATACAGGAAGCTGGTATCATGCGGTGTTTAGTAATTTCGCCAATTTCAAAAACGAACGTTATTCTTTTAAAATAATTTTGCGTTTATGCGCAATTGTAATTACGGAAACCGTTCAAAAAAACATGGGCCATCACCAAAAAGGGATTTTTTTACGCAAAACTTCAAATTTTGAAATTATCTGAGCATTTTTGAATAAAAGATTCAAACTTTCGCGTAATCTCGCGATAAATCGTTATAAAACACAAAACTTTTTTGAACCGCTCCTGGAACCCTAATTTTTCTCACGCAAAATTATTTCAAACGATAAACGCGTTTTTGGAAATCGCTAACATTACGGGGAACACGGCATTTAACTTGTCTTCCTTGAAAATTCGATAAAAATAAATCAACAAGAAACTTTATTTCCAATGAATACAAAAACCAAAACTACCTTTGATATCACTGAGGCTGGCAACGTCGATTCCGAACAGAGCCAAAGTCATTTCAAGATAGAAAGGGACGATCGCAATCAAATCGACAATGTTCATGATGCCGACCAGGAATTGAAGCCTTTAACAATTTTCTCTTTTTTCAATTACCGAAATTCATTTCAAACCGTTTCGGGGTAACGGCCAAGCGGAGAATAAATTCAAAAGTGAACCAAATGATGCAGGTTGTCTCGACGTAGCCGAAAATCGGATGCGGCTCCCAGATAACATTTGGATCGTTCACTGAAAGAAACAGAACCACTCACAGAGATGTACCAACAAATCACGTCCACAGTCAACTCTTCAAGCGTCAGTTGCGCAAAAAAGCTTTTGCTCTTGCCAAGTCATCAAAAAGAAAAGAAAAAAAGAAAAAGCGTGGCACAATTTGAATAGCGCAATTACAGCAAAATAAGCTCACTTAATTGGAAGTTGGTGGCTCTGTCTGAAAAAGGGGGATCATTCCAATCCTGTGGACGCAATTCTTCATGGAAAAGAGAAAAACTCAACCGACCAGGGTAACCCAAACCATTACCGTCAGTTACAAGAGATTTTCAATGTTAAACAAAGTTCAGGAATTTCGGGGAGGAACTCAGGTTATTAGCAAACCGAAAAAATTATAAGGAAAACATTTTTAAATAGTTGCACAAAGGAACGAGGATTGGAACTTGTTGGAAGTTTGCTGATTTTTTTTTTTGAAGGAGGTTTTATTCATAGTTCAACACAGTACATGATCTTCGATTTTGTTTTTTTTTCATTTCAGAAGTTTCTGTTGAAAGTTTGTAAACTTTTAAGATATCAATAAAAAAAAAGCTTCCGGCTTTTTGAAGCGCCATTATTTTTCAAAAGGCGAGTTTTCAGCAAGTTTCCAGCAATATTCAATCCTCTTCCAATTTGTGTACTCTTTGTTAGGTTTGAAAACACAGAAAAGAACAGAAAAGTCTTCAAAAGGCCATTCGCATTAGTTGTTAAAATAATTTACCTGAGTATTCTGTGGGTTCTGAAATTATTGCATTATGTCGTGAAAAGCCTTTTTTGAAACAGTTTCAATGCCAAAAAAAAGTCGAAAAGGCCCAACCTGCTGTTACGTTATCAACGCGCTCAGATTTCGATCCTTTTTTTCTGATTGGAACCTAAAGAAACTCTTTTTTAGAGTTCCTGAGAAGATAAAAATACCTGAAGGTCATGTATAGAGCCCAGAACAAGGCCAATCACAGAAATAAGTACAAAAGAAATGCTTCCGAATGTGAAAAGAGTTGAAAGAAGTGAACCATCGCCTTCGCAGAATTGATGGATTCGCATCCGAGTAGTGCTATCCCGGAGTTCCACCTTAAACATTTGAATTTTTTCGTTTTTCACCAAGTAAATTGTTCAAAAACTATTTATCATGTTAACTTTTGTTTTCAAAATTTTCATTTTGGATAGCCACCGCTTAAGGAATATTCATCTATTTTTATTTCATTTACTTTGTTTCATACATATCGTTTATTTTTAATCCTTGAGCTTTTTGTGAAAAATTATTTTTCACGTTCAAGAATCGATTTTTTTCAATCTTATGATATTGGAAAAAGTGTTTGCAATTATATTTTTCACAATAAACGCTTAATATCAAGCTCTCCCAAGTTTTTCCATAGCTCAATCTTGTCTCATTCAAAGTTCTTTGAGAATCTGAGCTCGATTCTGATTCCGATGGCATCAGTGTCGTCGAAAATTTTAGATTTTGAAATAAATCATATTGAAAGGAGTTTATCCAGGCTAATTCAAAATTCATTTTCAGCTCGTAAAATTTCGAATAAATTGAGAAACTTTCTTATTTTTTCTCACCTTTTCTTTCTTACTTGTGACCAGCTCTTCCATGGACGCACTCCTGAAAAATGAATTTATATCCACGAAACATTTCTGTGAGTGGAAAATCTAAAAAGCTACGAATCATTGTAAACGGGTGAATAGCACACAGTACCGCGAGGAGGCGTGAATTTCGAACGAGAACTTTGATTCTCATTCCATAACCTCCAAGCAATCACTATAGGATTACGAAAACAACGGTGTTATTTGAAAGTGAATTGGCTACATGGGAACACGCTCAGCCAAACCTACCGTTTCTCGAGATAAGCCTTCTTCCTAGCGCTAAAAGAATTTCGGAAAAGTGAGATAGAAAAGAGAAGAAGAGAAATCGTGGAAAATCTCACATGTTGAACCCTCGCCAACAGCAGTTGGACATGGCGTTTTCGTTGATTTTCCAGTACGTGAGCTCGGCGGCGAATTCGTGAGGACAGACGTCCAAGGGCCTGTGGAGCTGTCCAGCCGCGTAGTACTTGAAAATGGCATCGAAGAGGATCGCCGACCTTTCGAAGTAGTATTCTTCTTGAGGCTGAAGTTTTCTTGATGAAAAATGCTGCGATAAAATATGATTCTTTTATTTTCAAAAAGATGCGATAAAATTTAGACGACTTGGAAGTTTTCCTCTATTTCAAGTGAGAGCTTGTTCAAAATCTCTGGCCTTTTTTTTTGAAATTTCTAGATTTGTATCCGGTACAGCAACAATTCAAACTTTTCGTCATTTGAACCAATAATTCTTGGATGATACTATCAAATTTTCATGAACCAAAGTAAATGCTTGTGCCGCCCTCCATGGTTCGGCAAGAGTCCTTGAACCGACCAAATTTTTTCTTTTACTATCGGAGAAAAAACTCTTCTAAGAACAAGAAAGGTTATTCTCTTTGAGCTCAATGAGAACACCAACTTCACCTGAGAGCGAAAATTAAAAATAAATGAAGGTATTTGAAAGATCGAAAAAACCTTGAAACTTGGTATTTCATGAAGATTATTGAAATTATCCATAAAAACTTGATTGAAACGTTTTTTTTTTTTTGAGCGCAAAACAATAAGACGTTAAGAGAGTCAATTTTTCATTTTTCATTCTCCTTTTTCTCTATTCAACACAGAAACACAGCTATTACGCAAAAAAAAAAACTCGACTAGGAAAATTTGCGCTATTGCAATATTTGAACTTCGCGCCTAGATTTTTCAAGCACTTAAGTGAATGCTAACTGCTCATGTTATATCTCTATGGAGCGTAACATCTGCAATTCGCAAAAAAGTGACATCTATCAGGTTTCAAGCGATAACTCAAGCAAACAAACTCAAAAATAGAGTAAGCCATGCTAAAAAGATAAATCTTCATTTTTTAATAGTGACTTCAAGAATTTTCTCTGAAACTCACCATCATGTAAGCATCTGAAGCCTCAAGTCTCTGAGCATGGTCCAATTGAGCAAACTGTACGAGTTTTTCATCCGTGGCTCTCGAAAAAAGGCTGACCATCCTTATTCGGAAGGACATTCCACCAATATTCAGCTTCAAAACGGTATCGCCTGCTCCTAAAAAGTTCAACGGATGAAAAAAAAACAACAGAGGGAAATTACCTGAAATGAGCTCTGGTTTGGGTTCAAGAGTCTCCGACCGTCGCTGCTGCCCAAACCTGTGAACGGTCTGAAAAATGAAGGTGCAGAAATTCGAGACATTCATCAAGTTTTAAGCTTTTCATTCAAAATATAGAATGATTTATATTTATTGGATTTTTAGGAATCGAAAATGGTTCAGAACTTCAGGAATGCTTTCGAAGCTGTTGAAGGTTAGTTTGAAATTTTTGAGTTTGTGGAATAATCCGATTTTTCTGTATGCCACTGAAGTTATGATAAGAGCAAAATTCCCTTTTTCAGTGAGAAAGTTTTCAAAGTTGGTTACGAGTTTTTTTTTCAGTGGATGGAAATTTATGAAATGTTTCCAGAAGTTAAGCTCCGCAAACACTCCCAAGGCAACACATTTTTTCTCCAATTCATCAGTTCGAAATTATAGCTATGATAACCTTGATCGTCTTCGAATAATTCATGAACAACCTTAAAAATCATAAAATGAAGAAAGCTTTCTGAAAAACTAATTTGCGGAAAAAAAACTGCAATGAAGTCTCGCCAACCTCATCATGGTGATTGTTACTGTAGCTGTTGGGTCCAGTCGTGCCGTGCCCCTTCCGGGTGCTCGGAATCACCATCGCGATTTGGTTGCTGCAAAAATGAGAAACTTATCACATGCAGTCTATATAGTAGTAGCAAAAGCCGTCTGCTTTTACCTAATCCAATCTAATCCAAAGTGCACCTGTCACTCGCTGTTGTTAAGGTGCCGCTCTTTATCAATTCTTTTTTGACTTTTTTTCGTTTCTTTTCATCGCATTACTTCATATTATTCCATGCGAGAGGAACAGAAAATGAGAGTACGGAAGTATTTGTAAATGTTGACATGGGGATTAGTGAGTAGAACACAAATGTCGTAGGTCTTGGAAGGCGTCATTTTATGAGCAGAATAGAAGAAGATACTGTAACAAGGCCTTTGTTTTTAGTATCTTCTTGATCTTCTGGGCAGAGACTGGAGAAATTTTCATTTTTCGAAGATTTGAAAAAGTGGCTCAAAACGAGGCGTTTGCTTTGAATCGTATCATTTCTTCGGAAAAAATCATTTTCCATTTGTGAGCCAAAGAAGCTTATTCCAATTATCCCAAGACTTCAAAAAATTCCACGAAGTTACGAAGTCCTTTTCACTGTTTCCGATTTTTCAATATTCTTAAGTTAATCAGGAATTGAAATCAAGAAGTTCTAGTAAAATTCCTTCAAAAAGCCGAAAAACGTACCAATCACAGGAGATCATTTATCCGGAAAATAAAAACTTCAAATAAAATGAAGTAGCTCGAGGTAAAGAGTTTTCTACGTAGAAGTGAGAGTATGTCGAAGACAGGACTACAAAACTCAGAAAAAAGGATTTGTACTCATTTTTGTGGCCTTTTCCTATCGGGCAATATTTTTGAGCTTCGTTTTTTTTCCGTACCTAGAAGTATTTGAAAATCAGGATAAAATTGTTTTAAGTTTCATCAGCATAGTTATCAGAACTTTATCAATTCACCTGGACTCGCAACGTCATTTTCAGAGAAAAAGAAACTTCAGAAACTTTAACGGAAGCTAGCGCTGGATGAAATCAAGAAGTCGCTCATTCGAGACAAACTCATTTTTCAAAATTTTGAAGTTTTAATCATTCATCACCAAGATTCAAAAAAAAAACTTTGTTTATCGGTTCAGTCATTTTTTTTTGTAAGAATCTTTCTTTCTTATCGAAGAGGCTTTTTTTTTGAAAAGTTTCTGCTCAGAAGAAACTTCCAGTTCAGTTTTTTATGCTTGCGCGGCTTTTCAGAAATGGTCCCACGAGGAGCATCCATAACAAGGGCCATACTTATGAGCTTGACGATTTTTGAATTTTCGCTCTTGAGGGGATTGTTTTGAATTATGTCGCTTGTTTTTTTTTGCTCTCATACTACGTATTTATAGAAATACAAATGTTATTCGACAATTTTTTTGTTTTCAGGGCAGTTCGAAAGAGGTTTAATGACCTACTAGTGTATTATATAATTGCGCAAAACAAGATTTGCGATTTTCCCATACGAATCATGAGTTATTCACGCAGATACGTCTCAGACAACTCTTGTTCGCAACATTGCAGATGTGAAAATTCTTTTGATTCTCAAGCTTCAGCTAGAGTGTACTACGTTTCAGTTCAAAGTTTCATATCGCAAAAAATGGCTTTCGGTAACGAGGTAGGTATCTTGAATAAACGGTTATTCTAATGCCTGTTCCAGTGCGCCTGACTGAAGTATCTGCTTTTGTAAAGCTGTACAGAGATAGGCGCTGGTCCAGGAAAAGTGCAAAAAGTACAAAAATCCAGTTCCTACCTTCGAAAATTGCAAAAACCCAAGCACAAAAAGGTGAAATTCAGCAGAAAAATTGTGAAAAAATAATCTTCAGAAGGAGATGAGTTCAATCAAAAAAATTTATATTTTGTTGGAGTCTGAACGAACTTTTTGAAGAAGAAAGGATGAACTCAGAGGTCAAATGGGACCAATGAAACCAGAAAATATGACTTTTTTTCAATTCTGAGCAAAATATTTCAAAAAAACGCTAAAAGTAGATTGAAACTTTAATAATAATTTTTCCAAAAAGTGCAAGAAATTTTTTTACAATATATGGAAAGTATCACTGTATGTACTAAGTTGAACATCCTCCCTTGTTAGAAAAAAGAAGCGAACATGAGAAAAGCAAAAGAGCAACCAAACTGCGTAGTGGTACACATGTTCTTTCATTTCCGTAGGCCTTCCTGACTGGAGAATCCTCAGAATAATCATCATAGAGAAGGTAAACACCCACGGCGAAGAAAAAAACTGACCTCGGTCCTCGGAACATAATCAGAAGGCTATTCAGGAGAAGCTTGAAAAACAGAAGTGGG
Organism: Caenorhabditis auriculariae; assembly: GCA_904845305.1. Lineage (NCBI taxonomy): Eukaryota > Metazoa > Nematoda > Chromadorea > Rhabditida > Rhabditidae > Caenorhabditis > Caenorhabditis auriculariae. Next base: position 220,138 of record CAJGYM010000090.1, read on the forward strand.
AAAAAAGTTCGGCGGATTCCGAAGGATCTGATCGAGTGAGCTTCTAATTATCTGCGCTTCTCGCAACAGTGTCAATTGAGAAAACGGGGCAAATTGAATTTGGGATGTGCTCCATTTTGACGTTCGACTCTTTCAATTTTTTGCACCTCCATTCGAAATGGAAAGAATACTCCCCGCCTCTGTTGGTTTCTTTTTTTTTCTCGCAACTTTGCGATAGGGTACTCGCGATTAATGACTAATGAAAGGATGCGAACGCGAGAAACTTCCTTTTCTCTCACTTCTGAGATCATAAGAGGAATAGATAAGGAGGCTAAGAAGGAGAGGATATAATGTTTCTAGTTTAGCCTTTTTCCGTAATTTTGTTGATTGATATCGTTAATATGAGATGATTAATAGTTGAATTAGGTTACTGGAAAATGCAGAGAACAACTTCAGATGAAGCTAAGAAGAAATTTTGAAAGGTTCTAAAAAAGGCATGAAGAAGCAACCAGATCCGTAAAAATCTTCAGCAATTGGAATGAAAGGATTTTCCAAAACTGTAACTTTTTGTATTCAATCGGTTTTTTCGAAATTTCAAACACATTTTATCCTTACTAAAACCTGATGTCCTTGACATGAGTCTGAATGGAAAGCGAAAACTATTTCACACCATCGTTGAAAAATTATTTCAAAGTTTTTATTTGAAAAAAGGAATATTTAAATTTTTCGAATAACTTTGCTAACGGTGACCGAGTCTCAAAAAATAACAGTATTCCTGCCGACAAGTATAAAAATAAAACTCACTCGGAGACCTGACATTTGACGAACATGCTCTAGGCGTTACAGCTTATCAAAATGCGGAACAGCGGCCAAACGGCGCCCATAGATCAAGTACTACTAATTATGATATCCTATTCCACGCTAAACCATTATTCAACGGCTCTTGTTCAGAGCAAACACTCGAGAAACGGCTCCTTTTCTGTCCTTGAGAATTTTTTTTCCTTCTTCCAGTCGGCTCGGTTTTGAGTTCAGCTAACAAGACATTTTTTTTTCCATACGATGTTTTTTTTTAAATAATTAAAAGTTCGGTTCAGAAATGTGAAGAAAGTGAAAAAATCGGGAGAAGGGCGAACAAAAATATTGTTTGACTATCAGCTCGGATTTTGGTCGGAAGATCAAAAGGTCAATGGATTGCGTCAAGAAAAAACGAAATATTCATGGAGTTGCGCTTTGTACAGCTCATGCGCTAATAATAGCATAAGTAGCAATTCATAAAACCGAAAGAGAAAACTGGACCGCTTTTTAAACTGTTCGGGTGACTGAAGTTGTGAGAAATTGGAATAATCAGGTAGAGCTCCGACCGTATTTGTGAAAAAAATACAGTTGCGGTTTTCAAAATTACTCACCTCATTGGTCTCACTCCAAAAATCTATGAGAATGTAGTCGTTTTGGTCAGCTTACTGGGAAAGAATAACAAAACTCTACTTCCAGAGAAAATTTCAGAAGAAAAAGAATAGAAAGTTGTTTATTCAGAAGTTGTTCCAACCAAAAAACAAAATTAGAGTGAAACCAGAATCGTTCCAACTAAAAAGCTCGAAATGAATAAAATGTGCTGGATTCTGCTTTCGAAAAAAAAACTTCCAATTTTTCATAGCAAAAGCTGTTATTTCTTCTGAAAAAAATTTAAGGAGACACTTGAGATCTCATTAGAAATGGAAACCAATGTTCTAAAAGTGCAATTTAGTTCCTCTTTCTTCTTGATTTCTACAAAAGGAAATTGTCCATCTGAACGAATTCGAGCTGGAAAGGGCACTGAACGCTTTAACTTCTAGTTCTTTGTTCTGAAAGCTCTAAAATCAAATTCACGAGCGAACTTCTCTCTGTTCTAAAATAGGAAATGCAGTTTCCCTTACGTGACCTACCGAATTCGATTGTACATGACGAAAATCAAGTGAGAAGGGAGAAAGACGAGAATGAAGCCGTCAGAAATGAAAGTTCTCTTGTGAGCTGACGACAAGATGCAGAAATCAAATCGGCCAATTTTCGACTTCCACTGGGTTCGTGACAAGGAATGCAAGTGCAGACCAACTTTCAAAATACTATACTCAAAGCATCGCGTGGCTGAATCGGAAAACAAGACGATGGGAAAAGCGGTGCTCGAATAGAATAAGTAAGATCCTCGAGCTTGAAACAAAACAAAACAGAGACCACTATCAATGAAAAAAAGCCAGTTAAACCACGAGAAAAAAAGAAGAAAGAACTAACTGAAAATGTTCTCAGAATAGAAATATTCCCATGACTGGCTCTGACAGGTCTGGCAATTAGAGGACGACAGAGAGATTTTCTATTGCCTTTTTTTATTAAGCCTACAGCTGCTTCCTGATATTATTTTTCGCGTAAAACGGCTTCTAACTATAATCCGGTAACGTGAAAATTATTCAGAAGTTGAAGCCCTTTTGTTGAAGTCGCTAGTCAAGTGATGGATGTTCATTTCACTGACTTTCAAAAAATTCGGCTCAAAGCTGCAAAAATGATTTTTGTACTATTTAAAGTTTCAAACTAGCCCCATTTCTAAAAAGAATTTCGACTGAATTGTTTGAGTTTTTTTGAAAATAAAGTGATCTCCTCTTTGAAAAAAAGTCATTCATGAGGTCTGAATAGAAAAACATGACAAAATTTGTTTTAAAAGGGTTTGAGGCAAAAAATCCTCTTTTCAAAAGATCCTGCTCTTTATTTCAGAGTTGTATATCACCAAATTATGGAGCATTTTATAGGTAATCACAAAATAAATAACAGTCTTGTGAACATTTCAACGAAATTTCAATATTTTTTTGCTTCCTCCCCACATTTCAGCGGTTTCGCAGCTTTTTTTATTTTGACAAAAAAAGTTATTTAGGAACCTTGAAACGGAAAATGGATAGTTCTTGATGAAAATCTGCCATTTTAAGTAATTCTCCATTTGTTGCTTTCGGAAAATTCAAGGTGAATAGATGCTGAATAATAACCGGAATTCTTCAACTTTTATCGAAAGTTTACCGCAAGAAAGGTGCTTTAATTTGAAAACAAAACCGCTTTCTGAGAAAATGGGAGCAAAATGAACGGAATGATTATCGATAGAATACGCTTTTTTTTTTACCTTAAATTGAACTCATCCAGTCACGGTTTCTCATGAATCACAAAGTTTACAATATTTTTCATCCAACACACTTGGAAGACGAGTTCAACCTCCCACGTATTTCTAGTACTCCACTGTCTGTCCCACATCTCTCCTTTGGCCCTCAGCTGTTTTTGACAAGTCTGAAATCGGCGGTATCCGTCTTTTAAAGTCGTTTTCTCTCTTGCACGCCCTCATGCTTGTTGGTCAAAGGACATGCACCTCTGAGCACGGCAGAAAACGTCGCGACAAAAAGCTCAACAACTGACAAAAAAGCTCGCCTGACGGAATTATTTCGCGGTCACGGATCGGATGACAAGTGCAATCACGAACGATAATATTGCGTTACGCGCGTTTTGAGCCGAAAAATCGTAGTCGAAGTTGCGCCAAGACGAGGTTATGAAGTTCATTCTGTCGTCGGATAGGAAATTTGAGGCAAAAAAACAGAATGCTCGCTTTTTTTCGCTTCGATTTCCGACTTATTTGTTTGTTTTTGGAACTATGCAGTAGTTCGAAAAAAAGGATTGGAGAAACTTGAGAGAGTACGGAAAAGGAAGCAAATTCTTGAGAAATTGAGAGGAAGAAAAAAATCTAATGTTCCGAACTTGGAAACGATGGCGCTTCCATCCTGAGTCAGAGGACATTTTTAAAAGATTTTTCAGAATTTTCAACTCGGCTTATAACATAATATAACATTCTGAAAAGTTACTTTTTAGCAAAACTGAAAAATTTACATCCGAGTTCAATAACATGCAGGAACGACAAAGGAATCATAAATAAAACACGGTTCCCAAAATTTTAGAGCTTGAGTTATAGTTTTTTCAAACTGAACGCCTGAAGACCCATAGTGCAAGGATTAATGAAAAATTGTGGATTTAAATCGTTATTATTGAAAAAAATGCTTTAAGAAGCATTAAAACAAGTAAGCATCACATTTGGATGAAACGAAACTATTTTTGAAAGCTACTTGAAGAAAAAAACGTATTTTTCCAAATTCACAGTGATTTCGCTCAATTATTAAGGAAAAAAATTGTAAAGCCTAAGATAAAAAAAACTTTTTCAAAATCTTTCTGAACTCCTTTTTCGAAGCGCTCGAGAAGATACGATACTCTAATGTACGAACTCATTTGAAGAGCAATTTGAATCGCAACATTTTCACAAAGCTGATATATACCAATTATTTTGAAAAATCTTACATCTGTCTTAATTTGATTGGGTACGGCTGAAAAAGCCGTTTTGAATTGGCTTCTTCCGAATCTCTAACAACTCTAATTAAATCAAAATTGAACGCGGATCGTGAAAAGAGAACATCCCCACAGAGCGCGAAAAAATAAAAAGAAATATAACAGAAATTAAGAGGCTTACCTCATCTTTTTAGTGGGTGATCAGTCAGATTTGAGACATTCTAGCTAATCTCCAGGCGAAAAGAATTAAATTAAAAGCCGGGGAAAAACGAGGGCCAGGATAATCTATAAGCAACGAGGCGACGCCAGAGATGAGGGTGATACTTTTTTTCGAGAATGAAAGGCAGGAAGCCTCCCGCATGAACTTTCTCTCGAGGATCCTCTCCGGCAACGTTTATGCCAACGAGAATCCCAGTTGTTCTCCCTGCCGTTCCTCGATTCCATATTTGGATTTTAACGGCTGTTCCTTTTTTTTCTTCTTCGCTTTGTTTATATATGAGGAAGTGGGATGCCTTTTTCTCCGTTCTTAAGCTATAGCTTTGTCCCAGTAGTTATTTTAGAAATGATCGAATATTGGGGTTTTCTCATACTAAATGGCACAGGAAAGAGTTGAAAATTGGAAAGACTTCTTGGGAATAAAAATTATGAAAAACTGAAGCTTTTAATGGATTCTTGAAGCTCAATGCTAATCTGAAAAAAATGATTCAAAAAAACATTAGATTGTAATTTTTTTGAAATTTTTCCGGATGAAAGTTGGAAGATTCCGATCGTAATTTTTCATTGTATTCACAAAATAAACTTTCCACTAGAAAATAGAAAAGAAAAAGAAGAGTTCCTGGTACTAATGTAGTCCATAAATGATTTGAGAGAATTAGAGAAGTATATTTACTGCACCAAGATATCGAACGTCGATTTGAGGGTTCCGCAGTTCATAAAAATAAGAACAAAAAGCTTTCAAATGGATTGTATTGATGAAATTTGCGGGAGCATTCAAATCATAATAGTACTCACTGGCTAGAAAAAAAAATCAGAAATCGAAAAAATAGAGTTCAATCACCTGAATTCATTTGTTATCAAAAAAGGAAACTCAAACTGCGTAAAATTTCATAAAAGAGATACTTTTTTTATGTTTTCCAAATGGAACAATAAAACTTAAATTGATGGCTCAATGGAAAAAGAGACTAAAAACCAGGAGTAACTCAAAAAATCCTTGTTTCTTTGTAGGCAAAAGTAACTTTTGAGCTGGAGAAAAGCATATTGAATTCAACAAAAAATAATCAAACCAAATGGATAAGTGGAATGACAAGCAGCTGGATTCTGAGTCTGAGACTTGCTTCGCTTAGTTTGTAGGGGCAAACGAGAGAAAAGGGTTCAAAACAAGGCGGAAAGCTTGACTACCGTGAGATTTTTTCTTGTTGTGATCAGATTTTCCTGCAGTTTGTATAGAACCAAGAATTATTTGAGAAAAAAGAAGAGAAACACTGAGTTGGCAGGTGTAGAAGGAACAAAATTACCTTCTAAGTGGACCGAATGTTGAAGGCTGACAAGGGCGAGTCTACCGAATCGAAGAAAAAACAAGAAGACAGAGCAGAAGAGCAACTGAAAAACTTCAATCTCAACTCGATCAAAAATCCAAAAATGGCGCCGCTCATGCAATAAAGTTCCAGCGATTGGATTAGAGGCTTATTTTTGGCAAGGACATAACATTGCACCTGTTTTGGGGGCCAAGAGAGACAACTCAAAGACAACCCGGAAAGTACATATGACTGCACTTTCCGGCTGAATCAGCCGCCGAATGTTGCGGCCTTGATTATGGAACTTTAATGCAATATGTGTGTGTCTGGAGAAGTTTTTCGCGGCTGAAGCTTTGACTCGAGGGAGCAATTCAGCTTATCTGCTGTGCCGACTTTTGAGATTACGAGCATGACGTACGGATAAACTGGCTTTTGTCCTTTTTGGAGGATGTTACTTGATTTTTAAAAATTGGAAGATGAAGCTTCAACGATTTTTCTACAGGATTTTGAGTTTTGAAATTTTATTTTCGATATTGTTTTGATCAACAAAAATCTTTCACCTCATGAAGTTTCCAAAAAAAGTCGCTCGAAAGTTCACTTCAAAAACCAAAAATGTTCAGAGAAACTTTTTGTAAGTTAGTTTATGAAGGTAAAAAAATCCCAAGTCATGAATTTTTTTCCCCACTTTTTTTGAATAGAAAAATTTTAAAAAAATGATTCTGAGTCATATAATTACAAAAATCTTGCTTTCTCGATTCGACGACAGCGATTTTTCCAATTTTTCTCTAAACTTTTATTTTTCATGTCCTCGATTTCGAAGACTTCGAAAAATTCTTGAAAATCAAATATTCTCTACCCAAAAGACTTATAAAATTTCAAGTTGAGCAAGAAAAAGCAAAAAAAAGTGGATAAAGTTGCAATTCGAGGCAGCGATGCAATTTCTGAGCTTTATGGAATGGGTTGCGCTTAATCTGCATATTTTTTTGCATGCGTTTAGGCCTTATGTTGTCTATCTTTTTCATTGAAACTATATATAAAAAAATTTGGATTGATTTCCATGAAACCCAATTTTTTTCTCACCTTGTTTCTGATACAGAAAAAGAGAACATCGGATTTAAAACCAGACGAAAAAAAAATGATAATTCACAAATTTTTTTAGATTTTTCAGCAAGATTTTTTTGTAGCACAGAGATTTTACACGACTATAAATTTTTCCACCAATTTGCTTCTAGTCCAGTTAACGCTCTCTGAAATAGTCGTAGGCTTCATTTCAAAGACTACATTAAAGCTTCAAACCTTCACAACTTTTCTACAAAGAACCGAAAAAAAGAGCTGAAAAAGATTTCTAATAAATTCGTTACTATGATTTCTGATTAAGAAGGCTTTGAAATGCATATCTAAGCAATATCTCGGCATCCGCTTTTCTTTTGATTTTTTCCTAGCAAATCTTTGAAAAAAACCTTGTAACCTAGTTTTTGAAACGCCGCGGTCAGACGATGAATGGCTCAAATTGTCGCTATCAACTTTCGTCAACAATGGGAAGCTCTTTAAAACTTTTTTATGTTCGAGGTAAATTTAAGAAAGATATGGTTTGAAGAAAATTTCCAAGTAAAATCTCGGACTTTGAATAAGTGCAAGTTGGCGTGGACAAAACCATCTTAGGTCATCTGAGCGTTCAAACTGCGTTATAAAAAAAAAACTACTTTCAGAAGGAAAATTTTGATTTCAAGCTAAAAAGGATTCACTATACTTATTTCAAAAGCTATAAGCTGACGTCAGGATTTCAACTGAATCGGCTCGAAAAGAATAATGGAGGAGGCTCACCTTATTCACAGCTCGCAACGACCCCGAAGCCAAAAAGGTGTGGACATGAACTAAAAATAAGAGCCGCGCATCTTTTCCAGGATAATGGCGCTGTTCTTCTCTAGAGGGAAGACATGGAAACCGACGGGAAAAGTGACAATTACCGAGTATTTTTCCGAAAGTGTATTCATGGTGGTAATCGTCCTATGACGATGCGCTTTTCGCGTCAATTTTCCATCCGACATAATAATAGGTTTAGGTTATCCAATAGTAAAAGCTCCCAAGGGCAAATGTCAACGGAAACTGAATTGGCTGGAAGACTTGAGTCTTCTGAATTATTATAGCTTTTTATGTTTTCGTTTCTTCTTTTTAGTTTTCACACTTCCTTGTTTGACAAAGACTATTGTGATATGATTGCCTGTACAGTTTGATAAACAAGAGCCTTTTGATTGGTTTTTCATACAAAAAAAGAAAAACGAAAAAAAATATAAGCCCTCGATAAATCTTCTACGTAAAATACTTCTCAAAGTAAAAAAAATGTATCCGAAGATTTTTTTCCATTATAACAATAGAGAAGAAAGAATAAGTGTAAAATTTTTCCGAACGGAAGTCGAAACAAACAAATAGATCTATATTGACTGTGATGGTTCAGCAAAATTTGTAACATAAGAGAGATAGAAAAATATCAAATTCATTTTTTTTTTCCGCAAAATGGTAGTTTCGCCCAGAAAGAAATGATGCTACAAATGGAAAATTCTTTCTTGAAATGTTAATGAATGTGATTTTAACCCTAGTAAGAGTCGAAACACCAAAGTTTTTATATTTGCAGAAAATCGAGTGAGGAGGGAACAAATAAACCGAAACAAAGAAAGAGAAACTCGAAAAGAATTAAATTTTTAAGTGATAGGGAAGCTACGAACAGTGATTTTATCAGAAAAGAAGTTAACTTTCCTACCTTTTAGCTAAATTTCACGGCAAAATTTCAAACTGCTGTTTCAAAAATTTTAAACTTTTGATAATCAAAAATTCAAGAGAACGAAGGACGTTAGGAAATGAACAAAGATAAAATGATGCGTTTCGAAACAAGGCTGTTCACTAAATTTAAACTGTCTTTCGGTTAAAAAAATTTTTAATCATCTTTTGAAGAAAAAAATCAATTTTTCCTGATAAAAAAAGTAGAAAATAGAATTCAAAAATGCATTCGAAGTCAAACTGTGAGGTTATGATGATTTTGAAGAGAAAACAACTACATTTTCTCATATCATTCGTGGGAAAATGTTTGACGCCAGGATCAAACTCACGATTGACGCAAAAGATGATATCGAGCTCTCATAAAGCCGCGACGACAGGAATTATAGCAGAAAGTTCATTCGTGGCCTTCCCGAAAGTCTTGCAGGAAACTTGCAACGTTCGCATAACAACGCAGAGCAAATACGGACATGTTGTATAGATTCGTTAAAGATTAATGTCGAGACGTAGGAGGTTGGTAGAATCTAGGCGTTTGGCGGATGAAATCCGATGACCAAAACCTTTTCGTCTCGGTATCAATTTAACGGAAACATCAACTCGGCTTTTGTTGTTTTCAGGGAGACCCTCGAGGTTTGGTTCGCTATTTTGAGAAGGTTAGGAATCAAAAGGTCATGCGAAAATTAGGATATGAAGGTTTTGATGATGAGATTCGAAAATGGTACAATATTCAGATGATTTTATTTACTTTCAGGGATATTCGAAATTTTAAGAACTCATGAAAACTCAGTGAAGCTGATCAAAAATTGCTGAATTTTATTTCCAAAAGGGTCTGGGTTGACAACGATGATTTTTTTCTTTGAATGCCAAACTAGAAAATTAAACTAGTTCATAGCTTGGTAACGAAAACCTTAAAAAAAAGAATTCATCATTTTTTCACTTTTAAACCAATCAATACCTGATTTAACGGTATGCTCTTCATAGTCTTTTGAAGCTCCTATGAGACTATGAATTTCCGAAAATATCTTCCCGACACTTGTAAAAAATCAAGTGAGCTTTGAAAGAGCGAAAAACGCATGAATAAAGCATACAAACAGCAAAAATAAGAGGCGCGTGGAGGGCCAGGCATAAAAAGCTTTTCTTGGAAAAAAAAAGTTTTCAGAATGAAATATCGCAAAAAAACATAACTTTGAAGTTGATTGGATTGCCTCTTCATTGAAAAAATCAGAAGTTGTTCAAAAAACCCTTTAAGATCAAAACTAGAGAGAATTTCCTCAGAACTACGCCAAGGCTTCGAAAAGAGAAGGTGGAGAGTAATTAAATTCTTAGGAACTTGTCGATTACGGGCTAAAAAATAACTAATTTTTTCAGAGTTTAAAAAAATTTCTTGATTGAAAAATAACTTCGGTGAAGCTCAAAACAAAGCTTTAAAAAAAAAAGAAAACTCGTGACGGAGTAGTGAAAACAGCAAAAACAAGAGGATGTTCGAGAAGCTTTCAACTCGGAGAAACGACGTCCAACAGGCAATATCGCGACAAGGACGACATGCCGCTGATATTGGCCGGATGCCTTACCGACGTCTTTTTGCTCCAATTTATCTGAAGACGCCGCCGTTCTCCAAAATATATGAGAGGCGGCAGAACCTTCTTATCCGCCGGCCCAAATGCTTTATTTTTTATTCACTTTTGCGTGATGGCCGTGTTTGTGGTTGGGATTTTCCTCTTCGTCAACCTCGAGGTTTGTTTTGAGTTATTGCCCGGCTGAGAAAAACTTCCTCCGTATCCGTTGCATGTACGACTTTTTTTCATTTGAAAGGTACGGTAGGAGAAAAAAAATGTTTCTGAATCGAATTTGTTTTTTTATTCAGAAAAAAAGTATTTGAGCGACATTCGATTAAGTTTCAAGATTTGAAGGGATAAATTCTAAAAACTGAGAATACTGTTTCAGTTTTTCGAGATCAGGACGTGAGAAAACATTGCATGGAATTTTTTTCAACTACAACAAAAAAATTTGTCATTGAGTTTAAATTCTGAAATTTTATAGTTCCCAAATTGTTGAGGGTTTTTTGATTAATGGAAAGAAACATTTCAAAAAAAATCTCCGAAAACGTGAAATGACGAGGAAAAAACTTTAATCAAATATCAAAAAGCTCTAGGAGCCCAGATAATGCCGATCAAACCGCTTTCTTTCTGAAGGACTCATTCTACAACTTTTCATTCGTTTCTGCATTCACATGACGAACTTTCTTGTTTATTCTCCTAAAAACTGAAACCAAAGAAGCTTACGAATCCATGTTGAGCTGAGAGGCGTCGGCTGTAGTCGGAGAAGGGAGCAGTTCGTCTTCAAAGATTTCAGGCGTTCAACTCAAGTGCAAATTTGAACTTCAAACTTGGCGAATGGAGGATGGGCCAAGTGAGAGCGCTTCAAAGGCAAAAACCACTTTCGCGACCCTCGTTTTTGTTGTTTTTTACTTTTCCGATTTCGAAAAACGAACCATCGTGAGTAGTGAGTAGTCGGACGCAGATCCATACTGGCCACTTCTTGCTTGAGTATTTGGGACAATTAATCAGGAGAAAGGCGTCTGACGGCCACCGACGAAAGCCGCTGGAAACATGAGCAAGAACGTCGCACGTGTGTCTCTCATCACAATAAACTATGGAGTCTCGTGGAAAATCACATTTTCCTCGGTTTTCCGCGGCGTTTGTTTATATTATAATGTCTGAGTTTTCCATGTTTGAAAAATCGAAGCTGAAGAAGAAATTGCCAAAATTCCTCTCTTCTCTGAACAAAACACAGTTCACTCAACAAGGAAGGTCATTTCACTTTGTAGTTGAGAATTTCCTAAAACTTGGCCAGAATACTCTTTGATGTCCCAGAGTAAAGCTCTAAAATTTCTAACCTGCAAAACTTCCCAGTTTTCAAAAAAGACATCTCAAGTTCGGAGGAACCTTCAAAATTTGTAAAAAGCGGTCTTTTGGAACTCAATTCTCGAAAAGTGGAAATGCGTGCAGGTCGAGACTTTCGGAATCTTCTTTTGGTACATCAAAGAGTGATCCGGCCAAATTTTGAAAAATTTCCAACCGCAAAGTATATCGGATGCACTACTACGACGATTCTCTCAAGGTTTTTTCGAACTTGAGATTTCTTATTTGAAAACAGCTTTCCGGTTCGGATGGCCATTGTTTTGTTTTAAAAGAAAACTGTTTATTGCATCTTCAATGTGAGAATGCATGTAAAATGGACTTTCATGAAGTTAACTGTGTTTAACTGTGAGCTGTGGCTTAAGCAGGATGACCATTGGCCAGAAAAAAAAAGAATTTGGCTCGGGTGTTGATTGATGGGTTGAGAAAATTACGGTTTGGATGGTTCCAGTAGTCTCAATTCTCAATTCACAGAAATGTCTCGGAGTAATAAAAGGAGAAAAAGCAATTTTATGGCAATTATCGTTTTTATTATCCAAAATAAAACAAACAGGAAGAAAATTGACTCAATGAATGCAATCTGAATAAAAACTGTTTCACATACATCCATGGCTAAAAATGAACTGAAAAAAAACTGAACGTACGCCCAAAAACCTTCTCTTCACGCGCTTTGTTCCTAATATTTTACGTACGTTCAAAGAATTTCGTCTCAGCAGTAAAAAAAAAAAATTGAAACGTTGTAAACCCGAGTTTCACAAATTTTCGAGAAACTTGGAATAATTCAACCTAGCATTAAAGTAAGATCTTTAGAAAGAAGAAATTTAAAAAAGTTAACAGATACAAATGGGTAGCAATTAAAAAAGCATTTCACGAATGATTATGTGGATTCATGTAGTTCTCGATAGCAGTCATTTCGCATTCGAAGATGTAATAACGAAGCGTCTCGGAGAAGTAACGCAAGTTGAAAAGAGCGTTGTTGTACTGAAAATCAAGTATTTTTTTAATATGGAGTCGGTTTTCGGTATGCTTGAGTGGTTTTTCAATATTGAGTTGTCTAATAAGTCATGGTTTTTTTTCGAACGCTCATTATGTACAGATTCTTTTTTGATCGAAATTTTGGCAGTGTTTTTCGCCCCGAAAACTCATGCAAACGTACGATACGACCAACTCTGAAAAAAACTCGGCAACTTAGGAAGTCCTTTACGAGGTATTTTACTTCTGGTCGGTAAAAACGTCCTGGTAGCTGCTATTTGTGAGAAAAAATTATTTTATTTTCCGAATGGAGGTACAGTAAATGACATAAAAGTTCCTGACTAAAGAAATTTTTCAGAGGCTCAAGAAACTCAATAAATTTGTACCTAACGAACTTAATGAAAATCAAACCTTCTTCTTTTTCTTGTCATCTTATTAAAGGGCGATAACAACCAAAATTAGCCAATCGAAAATGATTTTTACAGGCTGTTTTTTTTTTCAAAAAACTGACCAGCTGAGCAAGTCCCGGTTCAAGAGCAGGCGCCACATTCATTCTGGCACTCAACCCCTCAATAGTGTTGTTGAGTAAAAACTCCATCCGCCCCTGAAATAAAAAAATTTGAGATTGAGTTCTCAGAAAAAAACAAAAAAAAATCTACTTCATGAGCTATAATGGCGACGATTGCTCCATTTGCATTCCTAACTATCCCCGGGATATTTGGATTGAAGAAAGAGATCGCTAAAGCCATGTCACGCTGAAACAAATCAATGTTAGAATCAGTGAAAAAAAAGGACCAACATCGTGAATATAAATCATGCTGTTTTCAAATTCCATCGTCACAGAAGTTGATTTTTCTGAAAAAAAAAGTTTATAAAACAGTAAACGGAGTGAATTTATTTTTGTAGAAGAACTGCAAAAACGCATAAAACTATTAAAATGGGCTTGGCAGAGTTCTTGCAAGGCAATGAATCATATTGAAGTTAAAAAAATCTGTCAGTTTTTTTAATGTTTCAAATTTTAGTTGTTTTGTGAAGACTTATTTTGAATGATATTAAAGTTGTTATCCTGGATCAAGCCTAATCCATAGGAAAAATAGAATTCGAGCTGAGTACTCAATAACAGAAAAATCTGTTGAGCGTCGAAATTTTTAATAAAAAAGCCTTATGAAAGAGCCGAACAGATTAAAACTAAAAAAGCTTTGACTAATTTTGCCAAAAACCAGAAAAATCCCTTATTATTTAAAGCAATTTTCGACTAGATCAGGGCTACGGCGTTTTGATGTTACTTTTGGTCCGTAAGTAATTTTATAAAGCTCAAGCTACCGGAAAAGTTTTGACCGGACTCGCGAAATAATCAATTGCGACAGTGTGCCGTTAACGACTATTTTTGTCTCCTTGCTGTTAAACAGCACAAAAAAATCAATACATCGCGTATATCCACACAAAAAATCGCTTTTCTCGCGACTTCCCTGATTTTGACATCGCTAAGCATTTCTAAACAGACCTTATGGTTCATAGACCAAAGGCTTGGGAGTGTATTCGAAATGGTTTATTTCCAGTGATTAGAAAAAAATTCCCTCGAATAGAGGTTAAAATTCTCGCCTTACTCTGACTTGAACTGAAAGAGAATGTTTTCAAACTATTTGAAATTTTAATATAATTTAGTCTACAGTTAGACTACAAAAAAAACTCATAGCTTCGAGAATGAACTTAGCCAAAGAAGTACATAATAATCGAGTAATGTTACTATGAAAAGTACAATTAAAATGAATTTATTAACCTGACAGTTGTCGGAAAAGCTTAGAATAAATAAAATTAACGCAAAACCGTCTCTTGTCGGAGGAACAGAAAAACTTATGATTGAGAATAAAATCGGGAAAAAAAGATTGCGACGGGATTCGATGACTAAGGAGAAAGAGCCTCGCCGTGCTGTTTTCGACACAATCGCGATCAGCCATCTTCCTGACACCCGGAATATTCCTCGAGCCGTGACGCACGGCGCGGACAGTCATCGTTTCGCCGACTTCCTAAATGCCACATCAAATCTCTAATTTTTGTACAGTCATGTTCAGATACGCGTATTGGGGCACCAAAGGCCACGATTGAGAGTCGATTCTTGCGGGCTGTACAAAGTATTCGGCGACATTTCAAAGGTTGAACTATGGAAACTTGTGGATCTGGAAGCGTTGATCTACGAAATACTCACTTGGCTTTTGAAGACCCTAGAAACCTTTATTAACAAGTTTTTGGTGGTTTTTAGGAGAATAATATTTTAATAACTATATTTATGAACAGATGCGGGAATTGAAGCAAGTTCAAAGGATTTTATAAATATTTCAAACCCACAACTTTCTATTTTTTGGCGAAAAAAGTATTTGCGAAAGCTGTTGACTTTTCCACACTCCCAGTTTCTAATATTCTCAATTAACAAGATAATGATTTTGAAGTCGAAAAATGCTCAATTCAGTTGCCGTTATGATTCTCGTTGGTCGCATGGATATAGCCTGTTCGACTCTAGTTTGCCACTATTTTTCAAATCTGAACTAAAGAGAAGACGGCAACAAGCCGCATCTATTGAAGAAAAAGTTACCGTACCACTCAGAGGAAAAAATCCAGAACTTGCAGCCATATCTTCTCATATAGTGTTAAAAAGTCGTAAAGTTGCCTTTTTATTTTTTTAAGTGTGTCGGAGAATCGATTTAAATTTATTAAAAAAAGTTCGAAATTCCTAAAAAAACAAGTTTTTTTCTAATAGCTAAAAAAACAACGACAAAAAAACCGTCAAAAATTTTTACTAATTCCAAAGAAAAAAACACTCTGATATGGAAGGTACAAAACTTGGATTAAACTTGGAAAGAGACATTAGCAATGGGAAACATTTTGAATGAACTATTTGATTAAAATTTATTGTGAAGATGAAAAAAATGGGTGGAAATCAGAATCGGGATCCGGTGATCACTGGAAAGCTGGATGTCTACGGGTCCACTCGACAACTGCCCTTTCGCCCGCAATGTCGAGCTGTTGGACCATATTGTAGAAACGCCAAATTTTACCCAGGATGGGGTCGATCTTGAAAAAGCACTATAAATTTGAGAAGATCTGTTTATGAAAAAATGTTTTTTTTTGAAGCTCTGTCGAAATTTGTCACAAAATTGGAAATGTTTTTAAAGTATTTCAGAATTCTGATGAAACTGACTGCGAGAGCTTCTTCGTAGGTTTGAGGGTTCGTTGCATTGTGGCTTGCCAAAATGTTTCTAAACGCTTCCGAAAAAATTCGTTGTAAGCGAACCTGAATTTCGTTAGTTGGGAAAAAAGCCAAATTTCCGAAAAACTCACAAGCGATGCAAGTAAAACATTAGAGTTCAATCCAGGGACCCAGAGAACTCCGTAGAGATTCGGGTTTATGCGTTGAAGAGCATCGATGAGCCCATTCTGGAATAACACAAAATACACCGAACGAAAAAGATAATTCGACAAACATCCATGACAATCGCTATTCCGTGGAAGAACTCCATGTTGGTTTTTTTATGAGAAGGTTTCTGAAAAGAAATCGATTACGGACACAAAATCGAAGAGAGATATCATAACACAACGTTTTGGTGGAGATTTAACAAAAATAAAGATATAAAATCAAGATTTTTTTCCCTTTTAAGAAAAATCTTCTCCTATGATCCACTAATGAAAAATCCCAATATTTTAATAGAATATCTTCAGTTTTTAATAGTTCTAAGAAAGCAAAATGAAGATAGAAAATCGTGTGGGTTGGCTTCTTTTTTTGTTCCAAAGGCTTTTTCTATTTATATTGCGCCCGCCCCTCGACTGTCGTTGAAACCAATGGATTGTTCAAAGCAACAAAAAAAAATAAAACATACACTTTGCTAAGTGTAGAGGCAACAGAGAAAGGTTTTTAAGAAAGAATCAAAAAAAAAAAACTATTGATAAAACTTTTTCGATTCTCAGCTCTCAGAATTTTGTTTTGAAAAAACCTATAGAGCTGCTACTTATCAAAAGATACCTTCCATTTGCTCCAAAGATGTGACTAAAGAGCTCTTATAAGCTGAGAGAAACTTCAGAACGGTCTCAAGACTGGAAAAAAGAAGGTTGAGGAGAAAAAACAAATGCAATGATAAACTATGAGCGATGACTAAGGACAAGGAGACTTGCCATTTTTTTTCCCCATTATTTCTCGAGCTGCACCGCAGAAATTGAACAGTCATCGTCGCGCTCGCTCAGTGAGCGCGACGATAAAATCTTCGGTTTTTTATGAAGAAAAAATATTTTATTCCAGCCTTCAAAAATGGCAATTTGAAGGCTGGAATATTTTTTTAGCAAATTGCGCGTTTTGTGCCGGACCGGCCATTTTTTCTTGAGGCCCCGTTAGGGCCGGGCCGGGCTTCGAAAACAGCCGGGGCCGAAAAGCTAACGGACCGGTGTTCGCAAAAGCCTACAGGGCCCTTTTCCATTAGGGGAAAAACCTTTCTGAATCCTTTTAGTCGATTCAATACAGTTATTTATACGGACCATTTGAAACACAATTGTGAAAATCAATGGAAACCGAGAGTTTCGATAATTCAAAATTTTAAAACAGACAAATCTTTATTGATAAAGCAAAGGAAAAAACGGAAAATGACGATTTGACATTATGAAAACAAAAATTTTCTAAGAACAAAAATGGGGACGGTTTTAAATTATGATGTCAAAAGTTACACTTGGAAAATGTTTCACCAGAAGAATTCAAAATAGACACAAAAGCAGCTATTGAGGAAGTGGAGGGCCAAATCGCAGAAGGTCTACGGCAGCTACGCGGTTCGCTTGTTCATACCGCATGATTTTCCGTTCGGCTTGGATCAGTTTGTCGATCATTGGGTCGATCTGTAACGCAAAAAAGTGTTAGATTGATTTTAAAAGAAAGTGTTCACTGCAAATATTCAAATTTCAAGTAGCAAGTTTTTTTTCCTAGTCTTGAAGCGTGAAAAGGTGTTTGGAAGTGATATTTTTTCGTTAATGTTTTGACCTTGGCCGTTCCTGTCTAAAAAAACTTGGAAAAAGAAAAAAACCGAGCTGTTTTACTTTTTTTATTATAAGTTCACTTGTTCATCACTGATAACCTTTTTTTCATGAAACTTTGTATTAAAAAAATTTTTCGCGGTTCGCAAAAACGGAAAGAGTAGATAGATGAGGTGACGCGCTGCGTACGCGGCGCGGCTTTATGACCGGGAACTCGAGATCAAACGCAATCATTGAGAAAATTTGAAAAAAACGAGTTTCCTATTGTTTCTATTTGTTTCTTAATAGTTCGAAGGAAATTTTTCATAACCTTGATAAGTAAAAGTAAGTTGATAAACTTTCAGAACAGGAGAAAAAGTGTGGCTTGTTCATGATTTCGAGTGTCCCGTCGGGAAGCCGCGTCGCGTACGCAACGCTTCACCCTCGTCAATCAACCCAACTCGCTTATCAGTTTGATGTAAAAATTAGATGAGACGGACCATGTTGGCCTCGACCACGTTTCGAGGAAAAGCGGCCCCTCGACTCATCAGCACATGCCACTTCGTCATTTGTAGTAACGGGATCAATCGCGTCTAGAAATCAACCACGGGAAAACCACAAAAGTTCCTAAAACTCACTGGCGACATAATAAATGCCCTTGATTGCATGTCGGGGCTCCAAAGAACTCCGTAGATTTCAGGCCTCTGGTCTAGAAAGTATCCGTAGAAATCGGGCTGAAGCTAGTTCTGTTATTAGAAAGAAAATACAGAAAACGAACGTCATTTATGAATGTCCTTCTTGGCTGAAGCGTGTAGAACATGCCGTTCAGATGGGGATTGTAGATTAAAATCGTTTGGACTATTTCTGGCTGAAATAAAGAATCCTATGTTCAAAAATACAAATGAGTTGACAAACATCCATTAGGTAGACCAGTCCTTGACAAATTGCCAACATCGTGCTCACCTAGAAAAAGCGATAATTTGATAAAAGAGAGAAATTTATAGCGATCAAGGAAATTCAGCTCAAGTTTACAAAAGCAGAAAATAAATAACTAATAAAACATGCAACAATCAACGACGCGCAACAAAACTTCATAGGAAAACCAAAAAACGTTGACTGGTCCGCTTTATGCCTTCTGTGTGTTCGAAAAATCCTTTTATACCAGAAGCGTGGGAAAAATCTTAAAAGGCTGGAGTGATTTTTAAAAGGGTGGAGAGAATAAATGAATTAAGAGCGAGAAAAACGGGAAAGATCCTAAAAGGATTGAAAGAATCGTACCAGTTTGTAAGCAAACAACTTCGAATCAAAAAACATTTTTGTGTACTACTGAACATTTTTGAGCTCGATGAATCAGAGAAAATGAACTGATGAAACTCTTTTTTTCACGAATTCCAAAAAAAATTTACGAGATATTGTGAGATCGGAAAAATTATTCATTTTATTGGAAAATCATGGGTCAACACTCATATTGTTTATGAAGGTATTTCAGAATGATTTTTTGGGCATAACTTTTTTGGAAATCGTTCAAATTTCTTGGAACTTTGCACAGGTTTGAAATAACTTCAAAGTAAAATATTACCAGAATGAGAATTTTTTTCTGCTTGACTAAAACTAGAGTTAAGAGCAAAAAAAGCCTTTTTTTGTGAATATGAAAGTTTTTTTAGATTTTTAAAAATCATGATTTTTCAAGAAACCTCAAAACTGCACCTGGAGCTATCTTTCAATAAGCCTTTGGGTTTACCTTCCTAGCTCAATAGTAATTAGAAACTTTTATTTTGAAAACTTCTTGTGTTTAAAAGCCTCATCGTTGAAATGGACTTTACTTAGTCTATTTTGTTTGAAAAACCGACTTTCCATGTTCAAAAGCTTCGAAACATCTTCCAAAGTAGTTTCCAAACTATTTTTATTAAACTTCCTCACCTCATACGCTCTGCAGAATACAGCTTAGACGGGGCTTAATTTTCATTCCGCTGATTTTTTCGATAATACTTTAAAAAGATTAGCTTTATTCTCGATAGAAAAAAATTTCATTTTTAACACCTTTTTGGCCAGAACTGTATGATGAGGAGTAAAAACACGACAGGTTCCAAAATTTTGAAACGTACTATTTGAGCTACTGATGCGTTGAATATTATGAGCTTTAGATGGAAAAAGTTCCAAAAAATGAACGGGAAAAAAATGAAGAAAGTTGAAAAAAGAAACGTGATGGAAAGCAGAGCATGAGCATACTCAGATCAGTTGCGATCGGTTTTGTGATCGAAGCTTTCCTTTAGCTGGGGTTATCGTCCCGCCCTCCGACTGTCTTTGAAATCCATGCTTTTCAAAAACAGATGAAAAAAAGAGAAAAATACATTTTTTTATGAGCGAAAAGTTAAGAACAGCCTTTCAACGTTTAAAAACAAATCTTCAATTTTTGAAAAATGATGAAAGAAATCTGAAAAACTTTCAGACGCAGTAAAACTTCTATATTATTAGTTAATTCAACTATGTAATGCATAATAAATCGCACTTTGAAAAGATTTTTGAATAACTAGTAAAAAAAATCGTATTTTTTTCATTCCGATAAAACTTTACTCGCTTTTTCAACCAACATTTTCTGAACAAAGTCAACATTTTTATTATAAAAGGCCAATCAACAAAACGACAAACGGGCAGGCAACAAAACCCATAATTTTACTTGCTTCAAAAGTTTCTTGTTCTTCAGAGAAGCTGGAGCGACAGCAGAACGTTTCGAAGGCGCTGCATGGTGCAGATCTGGTAGAAAATCTTGTGCAGCTTGAAAATGATTTCGACTCTCTGAAAAATTATGTCTTTTTGACGGTGCGCTTGATGCATCTTTGATTTCGTGAGTTCATGATAGCACGGAAAATGGCTCTAAGTATTTCTGCATCAAGTCATTCCTTCTGCGGTCATGTACTGAACTTTTTTTTAAGCTCATTGAAGTTCAGTTCTGAGCGAACTGACCGACAATTATCAATTCTCTTGAAATATTACAAGTTTTGCCTACTTCTGGGTTTTTTTCAAAGAAGATTGAGATTCCAGAAGTAGAAAGCCAACCTTTTTAGCCTCCGGAGTTTCGCGTGGCTCGGCCTGATGCTCGAAAAGCAGTTTAATCAAGCTTCGGTAGGTCACAGTAATCATCGCATCCTGAAAATATTCGGCTTTAAAACATATTCGGAAGCTCACTTCAGAAGTTAAGATTGCCTGTCCAGGGGCCGGTTGCTGAAAAAAAAAAATTTTTTTTAAAAGTATAAAGATGCGAAAAACCCACCGGAAAAACTCCGGTAAGAAGAAAAGCGTATTCCTCATTTTTGGCAGTGATGACCTCAATGACCTCCGTCTGAATCGACAGTTTGATAATCTTCAAAAAAGGCAAAACGCTCACATCGTAGCAGAACGCCATCCCGTTGATCAAGCACAACATGACTGGATCTGTCCTCAAGTCCGCCTGAAAACCTGATGAATCAGAAGAATTATTCTGGAAAACGAAAAACGATGTTTTCAAGTTTCTCGAGATGTAAACGGCCACATAAACAGAATAAATTGATTTTATCGATGACACTGAGAAAAAAAATGTTTCGGAGCGGGGGAAATCGTCATGGGAAAAGTCAAAGAGCCGTTGTGACTTTACAGGAAAATGTTTGTTATGGACATTTTCTCGCCCCTTTTTTCAGTCAAAAAAGTTCATCTGAGGAAGGGAACACAAACTTTTAAACTTAACAGGTCTTGAAAAGATTAAATTTATATGACGGAACAAATTTTTAACTAGAGAACGATTTTTAGCACCTATTTAAATTATTGATGAAATTTGAAATGCATTTCAAGAACTCCTGATTCCAAAAAATGGCAAAAAATATTAGCAATAGATCTTGCTTCCGATTTATAAAGTTTTAAACTTCGCAAAAATACTTGAATTATAATTTTAAAGAAGCGTTTTTCCATTGTCTTAATTTGACACAGATCTATTGCGAGTTTTTTTCTTGTTCTGGAATCAGGAGGCCTTAAAAGTCTTTCAGCAGGGTCTTCCAGGAAAAGTTTCATCAAAAATTCGACCGCAAAGAGATTCTTTAGTGCATGTCTTAGATAAAAAAAGTATGAAATTCTTCATCAAAATACGAGAAAAACATTCAAAAATTGAATTAATTTGCATTATTTTTTTAAAAAGTGAAAAAAACGGGTTTGATTTGAAATAATGTTGTCTACAGCTTCATGATAATTGAGTTAGTTCATGTGAGCTCCACGTTTTTTTGAAAACTTATTTTTTTCAGAAATTTTCAAAAAAACAAAAAAATAAAAGGAGGAGCCGCGCAACTGCGCTTGTGGCCGTATGTTTTGAGAGGAAAAGAGCGCGGCTCCATTAAGGCGGCGGGACCGTTCGGAATCATGCCGTTCCCATCGCACGCAATCGCGGCGCTCGTTTCTATTCTTTTGAGAACGACATTTAAGAAAAATCCCATCGTTTTTGAGCAGCTAATGGGGTTGTTTTTTTCGAAATTCCATGACCGGAATCATGGGAAAGGAGCCGTGATCTGGAACAAGAAAACATTGTTAGGTTTAGTTTCTTTGAGGTTTGCAAGACAACAGGTCAGTCGCCGGTTAAGACATAAGTAGAAGAAAATCATCACTTATCAAAAAAAAAATGTTACTCAAAAAATTCTTTCACTTATATGAGCCTTGGAGGAAAAATTGAGGCAATTTAACTGCTCTCCCACAAGGAAATATTGTAGTGGATTCTATTTGCTCGACAAAATTTTCTTCGTTACGGTCCGATATGGAGATTTCCATATAACCAAGATTCTCGAAAATGGCTGTAATCATCTCAATCTACAGTAGAAAAACCCTGGACGCCTGCTCATTTCAATATATTCTCAAAATGATGTCTCAAAACATCCAAAAAGGCCAATCAAAAAACAAACTCATACAAACCTTTTCTCGAAAACTATGAATTTTCTCATCCTGAAAATTTCGAACTACTTATCCATCAAATCAAAATCGCTGCGCTGTAAAACTTGAATTGTACGCCGTTTGACCATCTGATGCCTGTGAAAAAAAAGCTGTTTTAAAATCTGCTTTCCGGGTGCTTTACTTCAACCTCAAATTTGTCGGCCAAAAGTTTTACATTGTCGTGTTTTTTTTACGGGTGAGGGTCAAATTACTTTTCATTGAAAAGAAAAATACACCGGAAATTTTATTACGATTTTAATTTTGCTTCATAACGCGTTTTTTTCGGAGCAGGAACTCTTTCCTACTGTACACAAGGGAACGCAAAAACAAAAATTCAGAAACGAAACGGCCTCTCGGGAACCGGTTCTTTCCTACTTCCCTCACCATGGAACGGTATCCGGCCCTATTTTCTCTCTTTTCCGATTACTGTATGCAAGTCTCCGCGGTCGCGCACGCCAAAAGACAGAAAAGCAAGGCCTGACTGGAACCGGTCTTTCACCATTCTCTCGTCGGGAAACTGTATTTTTTTCTTTTTCATAGTACTGTGTGCTAATTCAAAACGGACAGAAAGCCAGAAAAAAAGATTAAAAAAAGGCCTAAGAGCTTGGTTTTCTTCTATAAAATGGAGTTGAAAGTGTTTGTGCAAACTTTTCACTGATATCTAAGTAAATAGTTCCTTCATATACAATCCAACAAAATTCAAAAAAACGTCATATAAAAAAGATACAAAGCTACTTGAAAATTAAAACACGGAACCGGTTAATATTTAAAATCAATGGGACATAACTCAAGATAGGAACAACAAATTGGAAGGCAAGGATGGTTCAATTGAGTGCAAGCCGTTGCTGGATGGCTTCGACCCCCATGGAGCGCAGATTTTGTCTGTTCTGGATCATGAAGAAGATGTTTTGGAGCTTCATAATACACATGTCTCTCTGTAAAAAGCTATCATTTCCGGAGGATGAAGAATATAAAAATTTTTCATTGAAGCAGGATTTTTCTGAGAAACTCTGAGAAAAAAATGAACTAATCTATGGAAAAAATTTTTTTCTTTATTGAAAAAGTGCACCATTTGTGTAAAAAAACTCCAAATTGTTTCTGTTGCTTTTCAAATTGTTTTCAAAATTAAGAATTCGAAAAACTGACGTAAATGCTCTCCTCGTTGTTATGCGCAGGCATAATTTGGTACTCGTTCAACATCGCCGCGATGGTCCTGGGCAGGATTTCCAACAGGGCTCCCTGAATAAAACTATTTTCAAAAACTCTTCGAAAAAACTCACTTCACGAGCGATCACAGCCTGGTTGAGTATCGGCTGCTGATAAATGAACTTTACTTTTTAAATATTCTGATGAGAATGACTCACCGGCAATCCATTATAAATCAGGCCAAAACTGTCTGGATTGTAGATGAGAATGGCTAGCGTAGCGTCCAGCTGGAATATGACTATCATTCTAGCACTTCGAATAAAACAACAAACGTCATAAACTGTGACCAATCCGTCCTGCATAATTATCATTGTTGACTTGTTTTTGTCGATTTCTGAAATTTCCAAAAAGTGCAAAATCATGATAGCAATTTTCCAGAGCTTCTGGGACTTTGGCAGCGAACCAGTGCCGTTTGAATGAAGAAAATATAATATTGCAATAAAATATATCAACAAAGGGAATTTTGTAGGCAACGAGAGAACAAAGAAAAGCAAAAAAAATAGTAGATATGAAAAAGTAAGAGATTTCAAATAAAGAGAGAAATAAAATGGAAAAGAGATTCCAACCAAACATGGCGATCGGAGGAATGAAAAAGTACAGAGAAAAAAAGAGGCAGCTGCGCCAGGCGGCCATCCCAGATGCGAAAAAAGTTTCCTAAGGAGATTTGAAACGATGTCGAGAAAGTTTTTATTACGAAATCTAGAAGGTTTTTATTTTAGAGTACAGTCTTCCAGACTCGGCCATCGATCAGATTTTTGCGAAATAAAAAAAAAAGAAAAATCTGTCCCTCCGTTCTTCGTTCAACGATGTTTGGAGTTTCTGCGACGCTGCGAAATTTTTTTCCGATATAAATCCAAATTTATGCTAGATCAATAAAAAAAGCTTGAATCATTTTGTCTTAGTCAGAAAACAACGTTTCAAAAACTAACAAAACTATTTTTCCCACTATGAAATGATAAAAATCTTCAGCTAAACAACATTTTTTGTCGGCCACTAAAAAGAAAAAAGATCGAGACGCCATTTGCAAATGCCATACAACATTCAAGGAGCCGCAAACAGTTTGAAAATAGCCTGACGCACCGTCGCCCGCGCGTTCCCTCCGCCCCGCCACCATCAAGATTTGTGATTCTTCAATAAAAAAGAAGTGAAACATTGGAAGATATGAAAGCTTTATGATAGAAGAAAATGCTCCAAGGTCCTGAGAGAGACTTCCAAAAAAATCTCTGCAAGATGATTGTAAAAAAAGGTGTTGAAAATCGGTTAAGCCGAAATTCGCTATTCCAAGTTACTGGCGGCTCCTAGTTTTTTTAAAAAAAGATTTTTTTAATTTTTCCTCAAAAAAATTCATACGATTTGAAACCTTCATAAAAATGGATCTTTGAAAATATTTGGACGAATTCTCTTTTGGCTTTTTTTCAAGCCTAAAAGGTGATCATTCCACATTTTTAACTGTGAAGAATCTCATGATTTGAATTTTTCATGAATGTTAATTAAATTCAGCGCAAAATTTTCTTTTGTGAATTAAAAATGAAAAAATGTGTGTTAAACAAATAATCACACAATGGGAGGAGAGAAAGAATTACTAATTAAAGATCAAAAATCACCCCGCGCGATGAAAAGTCGATACTGTGGCAGAAGGAGTAGAGTTAGCTGCTTGACATTTAAAATCTAAACAGACTATAGCTCCCCACTAATTTGTTCCAGCCATTTCCTTGTTTTTCTACACTGCGCGTCATAGTTATAGACGCACCCCCATTTTTGCAGTTTTCAAAACATACGTTGAAATTCCTGCAATCAAACCTTTTTTGTGATGAACCTTAGATCAAATAACTAACATCGCAAAAAAAAACTACAGAAGACTCGGTACATAAAAATTCGAAATCCGTCAAAAATAGTTTTTTGACCGGGTCATTATTATAGACGCACCCTGGTTCAGGGCTCATTTTTTACTTCGGTTCCGGAAAAGAAAACAGACTTTTTTCAGATAGTCAAAAAGTGTCTGAAATATTTGAAACCCTCTCTGAATACTGCTGCTATCAAAAAACCTTGTGTAAAAATTTTTTGGGAAGACAGGTCGGTTCAAATAACGCCAGGTTTCCTATGAAAAGTGAATTCATCTGGTTCAAGGAGTTTTTTCGTACCGCTGAAGCATTTTTCTTCTCGAACTTTTCAGTTATTGTTCAAAACAACGTGGTATGAAAATTTAATGAGCAAACTCCGATATAAATTCTCTGATATTTCCAGAAGAGACCATTTTTTTTTGGGAAAATTTCGATTTCTTTCGCTTTTCGCATGGTTTGTAAACAAAATTGCTTGATTCAAAATTACTTGAAATGCTGTGGCCTCCTACTAACTTTACTGAACCAGGGTGCGTCTATAATCATGACCCGATCAAAAAACTATTTTTGACGAATTTCAAATTTTTTTTTTGTACTGAGTCTTCTTTTTTTTTGCGATGTTAGTTATTTGATCTAAAGTTCATTACAAAATAGGTTTTATTGCAGGAAGTTCAACGTATATTCTGAAAACTGCAAAAATGGGGGTGCGTCCATAACTATGACGCGCAGTGAATGGCATTTACAAATTTTGATTATTCAATGATAGACTATTGTAAAAAATCAACGTCGAGGCTTCTCTAAATGCAACTTTTTACTTCAAGAACGTCCGATTGAAAGGAACAAGAAAAGGGGAGACAGCGGCGTCTGGAGCAAAGGCGGCGGTTCTTTTAAAATCTTTTGAAAATCTATGACGCAACTCCATTTACATGATGTGAAACCATTCCTTTCCCGGCGTTGGCAATCCAGGCGGCGCTTGCTTGATCCCTTTCGGAAGTGTCGTTTGAGGAGGGCCATCGAAAAGTACAACGTTCTTTGAACGAATAACGGGCCTGTTTTCGAATCTTGTCCTAAGACGTCATAACAGGTGCAGGTTTCAAAAACCAGTCACGATTTTTGAAAAAGAACCCTTCAGAAAATAAAACATGATTCAAAAAAATGTACAAAACTTGATTTGAATAAGAAAAAAATAAGGAAAGAAAAAAATCACACTTATTCATTTCAGGATATAATTCAATTCCTAGCGCTCAAGTGATTTTATCACCAAAAATGAGATAGCGCAATGGGGACTAACATGAGATTACCTTAATTTCGTCGAGAAAGCTTCTTTCAAAAGTTGATACTGATAAAAGATTCGGGTCAAAAAAATTGTTTTGGACGAAAAGGAAAATTTGTGTTGATACGTCGATGAATTTCTTCACACGATTAATGGCACTGTACAAACAAATCAACGAACGCCTTGAGATTTGAATCTTTTTCCGTTTGCGTTCACAGGCCCGAAAACTTCTTTCTTGGCAAATCTTATGGCTTGCTTATCGTAGAAACGGAACATGCTTCAAAACGCACAAGCGTGTTCATTGGTCCACCAAAGCTGCTCCAAAACAGTAATAACTTTTGTTTTGTCCGATGAACACATCATTAGTATTTACAAGAGAGTCTCTTTCGTTTTTGCAAGGAATACCCGAGGAACGAGTGGAAGAAATTTCGAAACAGGTTTTTGACCAGTCTAAGCTCTACCATTCTTTTAAGAAAGCAAACGGGACCTTGAGTGTTTTATTCAAGAGAAAATGAATAACTTTTCTAGACACACCAAAAATCGCTTTTTTTCTCAACATCAAAACGATTCATTAAATGACTGGTTCTAACCTCTTTCTCTTCTTCTTATTCTTTGTTTCTAAGCTTCTTAGCTTTTACTTTTCCAGTGTCTTTTCAAACTCTGAATAGTAAAAATCCTCGATTCCTGTCGGATAAGTTATACTTTTTCTTGTAATAATGCTAACAGAATTAAGCAAGTTACGTTTATTCATGGGTACGACGGTTATACATGGCTACGGTGGTTATACATGGCTACGGTGGTTATATATGGTTACGGTGGTTATATATGGTTACGGTGGTTATATATGGTTAACAGTAGCAGATACGCACAGTGTCCCTTTCAGCCTTCCAATTCCTGTTCTTGGATTCGGCGAGCCTCGTTCTGCTCGAAGATCTTCAAGGAGAAGATGATCTTGATGGCCATGAGCATCATCTGAAACGATCATCTCATCTTTCTACTGAAAACAACTTCCAACAACTGACCGGAGCGTAGGTTGGCGAGGTGATCGGAGGAAGCGGAGTCGAGCAGACCTTGCGGATAGCAGCGTTCAGAACGGCGCGAACTTCGTACTGAAAACTTCAAACGTTGGGAAAAGCATGAAAATTGTTATGTACCGCAGGAAGGCAGATGGCAACGGGATTGTGCGGGTGCTGTAAAAAAGTATTTGAATGAAAATTTAGCTGGTATTTCTTGATCAATTTCGGTTTTGATTTTGGGCTAAAAATTCTCATTAAATGCGTATCGTGGTTCAACTCATTTGAAACTACAAAATAATCTCGGTTTTCATCTTTTTTTTCAACCATCAGGCTATTATTTTTCTGGGTTTTTCTCACAGTTTAGTTGAAAATTCGATTTTTTAAAGGAACCAAAACTGGGAGCTGGACTGTTTTCCCATTAAAAATTTTTTTCGACGGGACTTGGTGAACAATGAGCAGCACCTCAAGACGACCGGCGCGAAGGCGCTCAGAGTGCGGGAAGGCCATGAAGATCGCCGTGACGACGTGCCCCTGTAAACTCAAATCAAATTAGCTTCACTTCAGTGACAAGGGCAAAGGCTGTCTGCGTTTTTTTTATTACTCATCAATTGTCAAAATGCTCTTAAATGTGCATGTTAACGGTATATTGCGCTGATGTGAGACACGGAGGCTCAGATTGTTTCTTTAGGAGTCGAAATCGTGAAAACTCACATCTTTCACGTAATAATAATTACCGACGCGTTCCATGTTTCGCTCGAGAGAAGATCTGTAAAATTCTGATTGTTTCTTTCTTTCAAAGATGAATAACACGAAAAAGTCAGATAACCAATAAGAGAGAAGGGAGGGATATTTCGAAATTGCTTACTTGAGTTTGAATGAAAAAATCTTCTTTTTGTGATAAGTTCAAAACGCGTTGAAAAAAGTGCATAACTTGGATCAAAGCTCTCTGACGTCAATCTGAGAAGACTTTCTCATGGGGAGCTGTGTATAATTATGTGGAAAGGTATGTCATTTTCGACATTTAGACAGGTGAGATTATATCACAAAGTTTCAAGTTTATTGTACGAACTTGTGTTTTTGTCTAATAAAGCTTTCGGAAAATTTTCAAAGACCAAAAGGCGGCAGGCGCGGTTTATGATACAGAAATGATTTGATTCCATTTTTTATCGAGCTTACTACTGTGCGAGGGAACTTGGGGTTAGCGGGATGATTGGGGAACTGTGGATGGAGAAGAAAACTGAAGGTCCAGGGAGGCAGAAGTTCGGTGGCGCGACTGCCTTTCAGCAAGTGACTGAACGGCGCAATACGACTAGGAAGAGGCGGAGTTCTCGATGGGCGGGCCCAAATTAGGGCGCGTAAACCATATGACCCTTTTTTTTGAATTCTGAAGATATTCCAATCAATGCATCAATCAATATTACGATCAAACTCCTAAGTTAAGAAGCTACGATCTTTTTAATAATTGAGGAGAGATGTGAAAACACAGTAAAATGTTCACGACTCGAGGGGACTGTTTTACGCAGTATAAGTGCTTAAGATTTCAAAAATTGTAGAGGAAGACATTTTTCTCAAAGAAGCCGTCGTACAAGTTGAAATTCGGATTCAAACGTTTTGTAATCGAAAACTGTGGGATTGGCAAAACGACGTAAACAGAGCAAAGGGCCTGGCTGCAGGGACCGTCTGACAGCGAGCGAAGGAACCTTGCAAAACAACC
The DNA here is from genome assembly GCA_904845305.1 of Caenorhabditis auriculariae. Classification (NCBI taxonomy): domain Eukaryota; kingdom Metazoa; phylum Nematoda; class Chromadorea; order Rhabditida; family Rhabditidae; genus Caenorhabditis; species Caenorhabditis auriculariae. Next base: position 249,608 of record CAJGYM010000090.1, read on the forward strand.
GAACAAAGGCGGGACCGCGATTCCCTACCTTTTTTTTGTCTTTTTTTATCCTGAGAAACTCTAAAAACGGTTTGTTTTCCATCAACATCGTTCAAATTGAGTTTCAAAGTTCAACTATAGAGTTTTCGGGGTGAAACCGTGAAACAAGCGATTTTGATTCTGTGTGCCAAAAACCGCCCACTCAGTTTATCAGCGTGGGTTCACACATGCTTTCGAAACCACAAAGGATTAAGTTTTTTTAATTACGGATTTTCTTCCTGATCAAACTAAAAATTATAGATACAGTCACGTCATGACCGGCAAAAGTTTGCCTTTTCAAGTACTCATTGTGTTTTTGAGGAAAAAACTGATGCAAGTTAGAGCCTACATAAGAAAAGTTCTAAATTCTTGCGAATTTTTGCGCTCTGAAAATTTCAGATTCTGGCGAAAAAAATTGGTCTGAAAGGTTAAAAAAGAGTAATTCTTTGCAGCGTTGACCGCCTCATAGCAAGCAAGCGACTGTCTCGAAAAATACAAAGATTTTTAACCGAAGATTTAAATTTCTATATTGGATCAGTTGGAAATTTTGACTACTCGAAAAGTTTTACAAAAAAATGCACTCGATACATGAATGAAAAACGCTGCACTAAACGGTTTGATTTCATTAAAGCTTATTTTATGAGCCTGTACTTATAAAATAGTTAGGATAAGATGATTGAACTAAAGATGCAATCTTGGCACTTGTCCTTTTTCACAAGATTAGTATTTCATATTTAAGGAAATGGTGTGAAACAGTGTTTTTTAATTAGGGAACGTTTTTCACCCTCCGGTTGAACTTTTGATGAAACTTGGCTCAAGTGTACTTTTGAACTTCCTGATAGCAGAACAAGATAAAAACTTCTTCCAATAGATCTTGTTTTTAGTTATTGAGCTTCAAAGTCCGCAAGATACGCGAATTGTTACGAAAAATTTCGGATTTTTGAAGCGTCCTAACCGAAAAAAAAGATCAAAATTGAAATTCGCGTTGTTTCCATTAATAATTTCGGATGGAAAACTTAGAATGAGAACCAAGCGCCGTAAACAGGACAACGCGCCTTGCTGCCTTCCTCGTCGCGTGGAAAACGATCAACCGTCAAAGAGTGGGCTGAAAGGCAAAATAACGCTTTCCATGAACTTCTCATTTTCAGTTTTCAACTTCATCAGATTCTTGAAATTCAAGTCCATTGAGTCTTCAGTGACCAAAAATTGATTTCGTAGATAGCCATGGCTGAATTTTCATCTACATTTTAAATGTCTTCAAGTTTTGAAGCGCTGCTTCTAAAAAATTAGAGCTCTACTTTGTGGTCCTTCAAAAGATTTCACAAATACGAGGCTGTGAAAACTGGCTTATATCTTTACACTTTGCTACAGTTTTTGAACAGAAACCTTGTTTCGTTTCGAATGGGTTTTGAACGAAGTTTTCGGGTTGAAACAGGATACAAAGAACTTGGCCTGAATGCCAAAGAAAGGGCCCCTTCGCTGCTGGGACCGTCTTACAGCGAGCGAGGGAACGTCTGAAAAAGGGCAAAGAAAGGCAGGGAGCAGAGCGGCCCCAGGTGCCATCTCAGCACTCTTTCCATCATCGTCCTTTTTTCTGAAAAAGTCGCGCAGATGCAATCGTACGACTCATTTCTGAACGACATTTGTTCAACAGACGACTTTTTTCATCGATGTGACTCTTTCTCTCGAGAACTGTACGACTCGAAGATTTAAAGCCTTTGAGGACTATCAAAGCCACCAGAGCGCGATTGTTCAGATATTTTGGGAATTTCTTAGGAGTTACTTTAAACATTTTAATTAAAAGTGAATGCAAAAATAGCAAAAATCCTTTTCAAAAGTTTCCATTAGTAGAGTCGCGCTGCAAAAATAAAACAAAAACGATTCTTGATCGTTCTTCATAGATGTTTTGCAGCTCGAGTTTGAATTTCATCTAGAAACGTGGGAAAATCACGTCGAAAAGTACGAGTGAGCTGGTTGAGCGGCAATCAAAAGACTATTCTGCCGACCGGCGCGGCGCTCATGGGAATGCTCACTCATGTATTCAAAATTTGGCGCTCAACGCAGGGTCGTAACTTCTCAAAAACAAGTGATTCGAGGTGGAGGAATAAACAAAGTTCGAGGAACACGGCAAAGCACCTAAAAAATTCCGTTCAGATACCGATAAAAAATTTCAGACTATTTTGTCTGAATCCGTTCTAATTTAATTTAATTTTTAATTTATTCAGACATCAGAGTAATCAAAAAGGCTCTGCTGAATCATGGTAGATTTGAAGAGCTCCTTGTTGTTGCGCGCAACGGTCGACCAATTCTCCCCAAGAACGCTTCGGAAGTCATCTCGCCAACGTGCTCGTGGTCGTCCAACAGATCTTTTCTTCTCCCAGGGCCGCCATTCTACGATCTTCTTTGCCCACGTTTCTTCTCCCGTCACGATTTTTCTTTGCGAAGAACCATTTTTCTTCTTGTTGCAACCATTCGAGCATCACGCATCTTCAATCTTTCGTGGAGCCAACTGTTTGATCTTCTATCCATTAGAGTCACACCAAGCATTCTTCTCATCATCTTCCTCTGTGCTGTGGCTAACATGTTCATCTCTGTTTTCTTGAGGGTCCAGACTTCTGATCCGTATAAGAGCGCAGGTTCTATACAAGCTTGGTATATTTTGACTTTTTTCTTGAGAGGTGTTGTTTTCTTCGTCAGATATATAGAAAACTTGTGGAAAACTGCCCATGCGGATTGGATTCTGCGGAGTAGTTCCGTTTTGAAACCTTCCGCGAAATGAAGATGCGTTCCGAGATATGTGAACTGGTCAACATATGATACTTCTTTTCCGTCTACTTCCACTCTTCTCTTCGCTCGGTTTGACATGATATACGTTTTCGAGAAATTGATGATCAAGCCAGATTTCTTGCTCTCAGTGGCTAGTTGGTTTGCCATTTCTTCTAATTTCTTCGAACTTGAAGCGAACAAAACGATGTCGTCAGCAAACCGGAGGTGTGTGAGAGGCGTCCCGTTAACGGAGATCCCATGTTCACTCCAGTCGAGTCTTCGAAATACATGCTCAAGAGTAGCGTTGAAAAGGTTGGGCGAAATAGTGTCGCCTTGCCGCACGCCTCTTCCAATTTGTACTGGGACGTCGTGCCCGCGGATTCGGACAGACACTTTCGCTTCGTCGTAGATGTTCTTGAGCGTGTTAACTATTTTCGAATGAACGCCAAATTCGCTTAGAGCCGTCCAAAGGGATCCGAATTCCACGCTATCGAACGCCTTCTTATAATCGATGAACATCAAAAATAACGGGAAGCGGTATTCGTGTGACTTCTGGATCATTTCGGAGACGACCAGTGTGTTTTCTGAGGTCGAGTATCCAGGTCGGAATCCCGTTTGTTCGATAGGTTGTGCTTCTTCCAGAGACCGTTCTGCCCGTCTTCTTAGGATGGAAGTGAAGATTTTGTGGATAGTCGACATCAAGGCTACAGGTCGGTAGTTTCCGATGTCAAGGCAGCTCCCTTTCTTGTGAAGTAGGCGGACTATTGAGTCTGACATCGAAGTCGGAGTTCTCTCGTTTTTGAGACATTCGTTGTAGATACTCGCAAGAATCGGGACTGCATTTTCTTCGGCAGCTAGGAGCATCTCCAGCGTTATGAAGTCAGGTCCAGGGGCTTTCCCTCGTTTTGCTTTGCGCAAAGCAGTACGAATCTCGCTCGGCAAAATAGACGGAAGGTCATCTTGGGATGGCGCGATGATTGCCGGAGAGCTTTGTTGTGCAGCATACAAAGAGTTGTAGAATGCTTGGACCGTCTTTGCAACATCTTCTTTTGAAGCGGCGATCGTTCCATCAACCCGCTGGAGTTGGGTCAAAGCGATTGAGCAAACTTTGGATTTTCTCAATGCTTTTCGAACACTCCGATGTTTCTTGATTGCTCTATCGATCTTGTTATGTAGGTTCATCTCGGTGTCGTTCTTGATCGAAACCCGAAGGGCCTTGTTCGTCATGCAAAACTCGATCCGACCAGAAGGTGTATGAGTTTGCGACTGGAGTTCTTGACGCTTCAGAAAGAGTTTTTCAGTTCTTGCCGAAAACCGAGAAGGAATCGGCTCATAGGTAGTCGCGATGGTCGAAGCTTCACTAAAGACTTTCTTCAAACACTCGTAAGTTTCAGGAGAGTTTTGATTGAAGAGTCGTTCTACGGCATACGAAAATAGTGGCTTGTCGAAAACACGCTTTGAGGTTGCGCGTTTGTTGACGTGGCGGGAAACTATCTTCATTTTTGCTCGAACGAGACGATGGTCGGTGTCAAAATGAAGATTCGCGATGACGTCCACGTCGTAGATAGGGCAACGACGATCCGCAATAACGTAATCAATGCAGTTCTTCGTGACGCCATCGGGAGATTTCCAAGTCCATTTTCTGGTTCCACGTTTTTTGAAGTACGTGTTCCAGATTCTCAATCCGTTTGCCTCACAGAAATCAACAAGTGTGTTACCACGATCATTACGGACTCCTATGCCATGGCTACCGAGAGAGGATTCGGTTGATGTTTTTTTGAGCCGACTTTGGCATTGAAGTCCCCTAGAGTCAAGGAATAAGAAGAATCCGCCCCCGGGTGCCGATCACGACGTTGGATTCGACTCAGAGCCTGCTCTAAGTCCTCTAGGCAGCTGGAAAAAAAGCCTCATCGGCGTAAGACGTGGTTGGCGCATACACTTGGATGACTCTTACCCGTTCCTTTTTGAGTTTAAGGTCTAGGTACGCAAGTCGATCGCTAACAGGAGTGAAATCGACGTTGGCTGCCAAGCTTTTATGAACGAGGAACCCTACACCGGCTTGAGATGCCGTCCCATGGTAGTAGAGGGTGTGCTGGGTGTCGTTAAGCACAAGGCTACCAGTACCAGCCCGGCGAACTTCGCAGAGGCCGATAATATCAAAAATTCACTTCCCTGATTGCGTTTTCGAGTGCGGCGAGTCGTTCGTTGGTGAGAAGCGATCTGACGTTCAGCGTTCCAACGAGAAGAGTCTTCACCATGGTGGAGCAGTACGGCGTCAGGCTTGTCCAGGGCTTGCAGACGACGGATTAGTATCTCTTTGCGAGAGCGATCAAATTAACCGACCACTCCACGCGAAGAAATGAGATAATAATAATAATAATAATAATAATAATAATAATCCGTTCTACTTGAGAGTAACGGAATTTTTAAAGGACGTGCAATATTTATTCCCACCCCTGTATTTCCTCAAATTGCGATTGGTAGCGAATCGATCAAAGATAGGAACAAAAATATCAGTCGGAAGTGTGGAAAACGAATGCAAAGAATGCAAAATGAGAGTGACTGCACAATGACCCCTAAAAGGGTTTCATTTTGTGGTCTTTATTAAGCCTTTCTTTCTTGGTAGGCTAAAAACCTTGAAAAAAAGTGAGAAACAAGAAAGGCCGCAAAAAGGGTGAAGGAAGAATGAGGGTGCAAAAAGGGTGCTTCAAAGTCTTGGCCATGATTTCCGATTAATAATAATAATAGTTTATTCACTGTCATAAAAAAGACATTATTGTATCACTGTTGCCCATTTTGGTCCATACCTGGTAAAGATTATTCCCCTTTTGAAAAATGTTGTGTTTCTCAAAAGGATCTAAAAAGGGTAAATGAAAGCCGATGAAAGGACGGGAAAGGGCAGAAAAAAGGAAACCATTGTCACCCATTTAGGAACAATTAATGGAAACCTTTTGCACCAATAACGGACGCTCATGGTCTATAAAGGGTCCTTCCGACTTTGCCTATGGAATATCTTCGTGTAGTGCGCAGGACGCATTTGAAGAAATAACTTTTGAAAAAAATCTTGTTTTTAGGCCTATGCAAGAGCAAAATTAAAAGGCCTGTATAAAGATCATCGCGTCAAGACCCACGGATTCCGACCTTTTCCCGACATATTATCACTAAGAGTAGCTGACAAGATAAAAGCAAGATTTCTAGTGGTACATAAAAGAACCTGCAAACATGTTTCTCTGTCCGCGGTCGGATCTCGCATTCTACTATACGCGACTTCGCATTTGGAAATTTTTAAATATATTCCGAGCGCGTGCGAAAAGCAAGAAAAAATGCGAGGTTGCGCCTTGTAAAAACGCGACATCCGCGCGAGAACAGAGCGACATGATTGCGAGTTTCTGTCAATGTATAGCCCATTCCGCGCCATCTTGTCTCTTTTTTTTTCCCAACAAAAACCTTATACCAAGTTAAATTGGAATTGAGCATTTTCGCTTCAAGACCTTTGTTTTTTGCGGTTTTTCCAGCAATTTTTAAAGCGAAATTTTGCAGTCAAGGTAGCTTTTTCTTCTCTGTCCTTTTAAAAAATTCACGCGGAACGCATTATATCGCTACCGATCTCGCATTTTTCCAGAATCGGCAATTTTTTTGTATGATACGTATAGATTTCAAAACACAGCAATTTGTGCAATGCTCGTTCAAAATTTCAACTCTTGGCCATGAAAAAGGCACGCTGCGCGCTCAAAAGTTTTTTCAAGGTTTTTCGAAGATTTCAAGGTGTTTTCTCTGATTTATTTTCAATTCGAACCAGTTTTTTAAGGATTAAGATGCTGAGAGTTTTTTTTTTAGAAAATCCTTTCTTAGGATTTTGAAATCTTAATAGCCTTGAATACCTTAAAACTTCGTTAAAAGCAGCTTTCAGTCCTACGATTTGTATTTTTATGACATGAACGTCTTAGAATAACCGGTAAAAAAATTTCGATCAAATTAGACACAATTGAACCCGTTATGTAGGGAATTGCGAAATATCGAAGCATGACTCAACTCTTTTTTAGAAAATCTGTTTACCTGCTTAATTATGTTGTACATGATTTTCAATCAAATCTGTTTCCAATTTATAGAACTTAAATTTTCTTAGATAACAGTAGCGCAAGCCGTATTGCAAGGAGTTCAGAATAAACTGATAAAAATTGGCATTCGGCCGCTCACTTCATTATCTTTGGCGCAACATTTTCTGTCCTAATCGTACATTCGTGACTCTTAGTCTAGAGGTATACTTTTCCGCAGTTTTTGTCGAAAGCGATATAATTTCAACGTAATTGAGCTTTTTGTTGCAATTTCAAACTTTTTTGAGAGAAACAGCATTTTTAGGTACAGAGAAGTCAGAGAAGATATTTCAAAGTTGAAAAACGTGCAGAAGTTTGTTCCCTAGAAACAATAGGAACTTCCATTCACAATGAGTTCAAAGCAAATCCGCCATTGTGAATGTTTGCATTCAACTCTTCTCAAACTTCGTCTCTGATTTCTAACTTTGTGTATTTGAGTTTCAAACAGAACAACTTTCAAGAAATAAAAAATCGTTTCGGAGAACACATTCAAAAAAAAATTGAAAGCAATCTTTTTATACGCGTATTCTTCTTCTAAAGCGGTCAACTTCTCTTTGAGACTTTTCCAAGTATCCAGATTATCTTTTTTTGTTGCAAAAGGTTTTATGAAGACAAAGAGGACGGTTGGACGATTTTTGACATTTTCATAGAGACTGATTTTTTTTTTTGATGGACCAGGAAGCTTTCATAGTCAGCCGTTTGACTTTCTATACACTGCGCGTCATAGCTAAAGACGCACCCCCATTTTTGCAGTTTTCAACAGATATGTTTAACATTCTGCAATTCAACCTATTTTGTTATAAACCTCAGTTGAAATAACTATCATTGGAAAGAGAACTACAGAAAACTGAGTGCAAAAAAATTTCGAAATTCGTCAAAAATAATTTTTTGACCGGGTCATAATTATAGACTCACCCTGGGTCAGGGCTCATCTTTTTTCTTTTTTTGGAACTTTAGCTTTTCTTTTTGATTTTAAATCAACACTCAAGTGAGTAGGAGGCCACAGCATTTTTAAGTCATTTTGAATCAAGCAATTTTATTTTCAAACCATGCGACAAGCGAAAAAAACGAAAATTTCAAAAAAAAAGTGGTCTCTTCTGGAATTATCAAAGAATTTATATCGGAGTTTGCGCATTAAATTTTCAAATGACATTTTTTTGAACGATAACTGAAAAGTTCAAGAGAAAAATGCTTCTGCGGTACGAAAAATATCTTTGAATCAGGTGGATTCCCTGTTCATAGGAAACCTGAAGTTATTTGAACCGACCTCTTTCCCGAGTAAAAGTTTTTGCCTCTTCTTTTTTTTTTATTTTGTACTAATAGAAGAAAAATGAAATTTCTTATCTATGTATATCAAAGACCTTTTTGAAAAGTCATTTCTGCTGAGTGAGAAAAAAAAAGTTTGCTTGAAATTTTGAGAAAGTTCTCGAAGACTTGGATCCCAAAATCTTTGGCCTCATGTTCGCTTCAAACAACCAAACCGAATCTCACAAAGACTTCAAAGTGAATCCGCCTGGCTTTGTGGCTCTTCGCATTCCTTTTTTTTCCGAACGTCCTCTCTTTTTTCTGCGTTCTTTTGAGATCGTCCTTTTAATTTTCTGTCCTGTCATAGCAAGAATAACGCAAGAGAATAGCGTAAAAAGGGCTTTTTTTCAAAGAAATTTCTTTTTTTATTAAAAAAATTGAGATAAATTTTTTTCAAAATTTTTTTAGCAAAAAAAATTTTTCGATGGCAAATTTTTTAGCCTTTTTCAGTATAAACTGTGTAGTGAAACAACTAGAATATTCAGTTTTGTTTACGTTGTAGTGAAACAGCTCACGTGACTCGTGCGCGAGTCAATATAGGGGATGTTGGTAGTTTGTTTTTTTGCTCTTTTTGGGCGACGACAACCGCTATTCGCGCCGTATTCTTCTCGACAGTCAATAATGCGGAGGTCAAATCTACTGCATCGGGTTGTTGTCTTCTTCCCTTCGCGTATTTCTCCCACACCTATCTTCTTATTTTCCGTTTTTTTTATTGGCCTGGGATCCTCGTTTGTTGAATTCTTGTTATTTTTGTGGATATCAAGACGCTTCATTTGTTTTTCACGATTTTTTCTCATTTTTTCTCAAAACATCATATTGATGAAAAAATCCACAACGAAGTTTGCAAGAAGTAATTTAGTGCAAAATTTAAAATTCCCTATCTCTATTAATTCTTCATTTTTCAGGTTTCTTTCCCGTTCTCTTTGAACTCATGATCATTGAAATCGGCAAGCAACGAAACGCTAGCAGAGCGATAAAAAATTGTTGTTGACGAAAATTAGAGATCGGGGGATTGCTGAGAAACGCAGACATTGTTGTTACTCCGTTTGCACTCTCATGTACTGCCATTTTCTCATTTTCAGCATGCTTCAAGACGTAATTGATGAATGTTAAACCTTCATTCAACTTCCAATCAAACTTTTTAAATTCAAAAATTTTTTATAGTCATTAGCCTTATAGTTACACACAAATTTGAACTGATTATCTATTCAAATGTGTATCAGGAGATTAATAACGTTTTGAGCTTTTTATATGAACCCGTAAAAACCAAAACAATAGATTAAATTGAGAACATTTCGGAGTTGAGCGGTATCGTTGACCACTTACTAATTTTTCTCATCCTGAGCACTGTTGCAAATAATTTTCATTTTAAACTTTTTTCATTCTCAACAATGTTTACCTGCGTTTGGTGTTGTGGAGAAGCCTACCTGTTGCCGCTTTTAAAACGTAACTCATGGCTTGTGGCGTATTTTTTCCGTTTTTTTTTTAAGTTTTTCAGATCAATCAGTTAACTTATTTTTTTCAGATAACAATGAACTTCTTATTTTCAAATTTAACCTGGGATCTCGTGACGATCCTGTCGGTTCTGATGATTGTGACCGGATTGATCGTCTGCGCCGTCCTTCTCTCTGGGCAGAAAGCCTCATATGGACGCTACACAGAGCAAAGCACGGTTAGTTTAAACAAATTTGGACTTGTTGGATGTGAAAATTGCAATAATTGAGTTTCCAACTCGGGGAAGTTGTTTAGCCCGCTGAACTTTTAATGAAATTCCGCTGAAACATACTTTGAAACCTCTTGATTCCAGTACAAAAACAGTTCCTTGCAATGAATTCTGTTTTTAAACTAAGACGCAAATGACGGTTTTTTAATCATAAATTGCGTATTTTGCAAACATTGAATCTCCATGAATCGGAAAAAGATGTGGCGCAAAAAATTGTTTTTGGTCTGTAATGTAAACGTTTTAAAGTACATTTCAGCAAGTTTCGAGTTCAAGAAGGGGGGGGGACCAAAAAACGTTCCCTAGTCAGCTCAAAATTTCGCGCACTTCGCACCTGTTTTTTTCAGAAAGATAGGATTTTCCCCTTTCAAACATAGTTTATTTCAGTTGATGGTTCCCGCAACGGTTTCATGGGTCGTCCAAGAAGGCCCATCGTTCTTTATCCCGTTGTACTTTCTGATTTATCACACGCAGAACACCTATGGCGCTCTTCTCCTTGCTCTTTTCTTGGTTCACTACGCCAATCGGTGACTTTACAATCTTTTCTATGTTTTTGAGCTAATCAAAGTTTTATTCTAAATGAAAAATCTATTGCAGAACCTTCATCTACCCGTTCAAACTGCGAACCAAAAACGGAACGCCTTGGTACATTTCCTTGAGCGCAATTGCCTTCTGCTGCTGGAACGGCTACATCCAAGGCGCCTGGAACTCCCAATTCCAGCCGTCTTACACTGAAGTCACTGTCCCTTGGTTCTTCCTTTCTCTTCTCGGTGAGGACTTTTTTCTGGATTTTTGAATTGAAGCACTTTGCTTTCTGAACGAAATGCGTAGGGTAATAAATAAGGTTTTTGTTATAAATATGTAAATTCACCTTCTAAAGAAACTTGACTAGTTTCCGTTAGATGTCCCTAATTCCCCTCAAGTAAACTTTGAAAAAAAGTTTTTCTAGGTGCTCCATGATCAAAAATTTTTGATATATATTAGTACCAAGCTTAGTACTTTTTTTTTTTTTTTGAATAATTTCAATGGGAAAAGAAACCTTGAATCAAGGTTCAGCGTCTAAATCAAGTTTTACACGTATTTTTTTCGATTACTTTGCGAAATAAGTCCAATTACCTTCATTCAGTACACAGTGAAATTTAAATTCAGATAAAGGCTATGATTTTCATTTTAAAACATTTTCAGGCATCCTCATCTTCTTCAAAGGAATGCACATGAACATCCAAGCCGACAATATCTTGCTGAACTTGAGAGAGCCTGGAGAAACCGGCTACAAAATTCCTCGTGGTGAGAAAATTTTAATGATAGGATGCAATTTTATCAACCGGTTACAGGTGGAATGTTCGAGTATGTTTCTGGAGCCAACTACCTTGGCGAGATCGTGGAATGGACTGGTTATGCCTTGGCCGCTCAGAGCCTTCCAGCCGTCGCTTTTGCCATCTTCACCATTTGCAACATCGGCCCCAGAGCGATTCATCATCACCAGTGAGTTACAATTCTCCTTTTTATTATTACGAACCAAAAAAAGCACAAAAAAATTGAAATTTTTTTCAGGTGGTATCTCAACAAGTTCAAGGGCGAATATCCGACGGAACGCAAAGCCTTGATTCCTTTCATTTTGTAAATCATGTCTGTTTATATTCGAGAATAAATCAATGTACTCCAAAAGAAAGAGACCAATGAAGAGGTGAAAAAAAAAGAAAACAAGAGTTTGGAGAGGAAAAATAGCAGGTTGAAAAATGAAAGTGCAACACCAGGAGATAATTTTTCTTTTTCATAATAAAGAGCCTTAGAAATTTTTTTTCGATTTTCAAAGATGTCAGCTCATATGAAAAGAGCTAGAACAACCTTTTTTGATTGCAAATTGTAGCTCGAGGCTCAGAAAAACGCAGAAACCCTGGTTGATTTGTTGTACTCTCATTGCGATAAAGCGGTATTCTACTAAACTTCAATTTATCGTCTGTGATCTGTGATGACCTGTGCTGAACAATATCACAATATTTTTTTGCCTCAAACTCGTTTTTTTCCTTCCACATTGATTCATCAGACGTTAATCTGATTTATTTTGTTTGTGAGAAATTTTTGGCATACACTCGGCACCACCATAACAATATTTCAATAATTGTCGTGGTTTTATTTGAAAAAAAATATTGTTATCGAAAAATATTTTTGGTTTTTCTTGTTGTGTTCCATATTTTTTTCACCATTACACAGTTCATAAAAAAATTTCCTCAACTTTCTCACGTTTTGTTTTTATTTTAAAGTCATTTCTCCTCATTTCGTTTTCATTTGTTGGCGAGGAACACCGAATTGTATCACTATTTTAAAAATTGTCAAGTTGGTCTTTATTGCTTGTTTTTGGAAACGTTTCCTCGACTAATATGGAACGTTTCTTAGCAAAACGTTTCTTCGTTATCTCTCAGATTTATCTGAACTTTTTTAAATTATGTGTTTGAAGGGTTCATAAAGCTCCTTCTCCTCGACATCAGCGACTCTGCTGACCGTCTTCGGCTTTGTTAACATCATGAAACTGATTCGCGGTAACAAAATACTAGCTTATACAAGCGGTGAAAAGCATTGATCAATAATTCAAAGTTCATTATTTTTTTTTCCGAAATAACGCGTACGTTCTGCCAATCGTTGCAGACGTCCTTGCACTATCAAACAGTCCCCAAAATCACTAGAAGAGTAAGTTTGTGATTCAATTTGCACTCCAAATTCATCCTCATTTTTAAGATGCTTGTTCAGAGAAAATGAGAGCCTGAAATTGTGCAATCGAAGCGCTTGCGCGTGTCATAGTTTGCATTATTGATGTGTGCCTTTTGCTTCAGTCAAATAAATTGTTCATTCCTAATAAAGCATGAAAATAAAACTGTGGTGAAGAAAAGACATGTTCGAAATCGATCATTCGATAAGAAAGACTGTAAGAATTCCTTCAGTGTCTTGAATTCGCTCGGAAGTTTGCTCTCTGAAAAAGAATAGGCGGAGCTGGTTGACGTCACAATAAAAATGGTCTTTTCATACTTCAATTAAACGCTTTAGAAAATTGAAACTGTAAAAGTGCGAAAAAAATATTTCATGTTTTGACGTTTATGATAATTAGATGCAATTTGAAGTTTGAAGGCACACTATATTGTTTGCTGACGACTGTTTTTTGAATGTCATTTTGCTCATTTGATGATTTTTTTCACAAAGATTGTCGAAATCAGTCTAACTTCCCATTTTGTCGATTAATCGTTGCTTTTTCCGAAGTTTTTTTTACTTCATGTTCATATTTGAAAGAAGTCTTGTAGTTCATGGCAGCCACCGACGGTTCAAGAAGTTCAGTGTCCAACGACTTCCAAGAAAAACGACTGCATTTTGATGGAAACATCTCTTTTAATTTCCGACATTTCTTTTTTATTGTTGTCGTTTTGCAATGTTCTTTTTTTGTAGTAACTCAAAACGCACCTAGAGAAAAATTTTACGATCCAACGATCTTGGCGAAAAAAAGACAAAATAGTTACGAAAGAAAAAGAAATTGGCACGCGGCCGGCGAAGGAATAGTACAGATCAGGGCCAAGTTCATTAATGAGTTGGACGCAGAAAAGATGAAAAAAGCCAAAAAATTTTGAGATGATGGAGCTCGAGAAGGATCGCCTGAAAAGCTTGAAATTTGGAGGAAACATTTGTGGAATTATACCTAATCCTTGGAATTTCCCGCCTCGGGGTCGACGCTCTCTGCCGCCACAGGATCGGCCTGAAGTGAATCATGAAGACGGATATTGGATAGAAATAGACTGGGCGTTTTGATGGGAAAAAGTCCTTTTTTTTTCTCATCTAGTTTCCCAGGAGATTTCGGATGAGAAACGACTACAGTGTTTGGAAACAAGGAGAAAAAACAAGTTTTGCTTTTTTTTAATCCCTTTTTCGACATGATCCACTTTGCCACGAACATTTTTCATTTTCGAAGAAATGAGCCTGAATCACAACTGTTCTCTGAGCTCAGGTCATACTTCTCACACAGAAAAACTTTCATATTCGGTTTTTAGAAACGGATATCGAAGGAAATGAAACGACAGGTCTTCATCATTTCCTGAACTCCGAGAAGATTTGAATTATTTTTCTCGAAAAGAATTTTTGAATCTAAAGAAATACCTCCGCGGTGCCATTTTCAGCCACCGTCTCAGGTTCATTCGACGCCAAGGGCGAAGGGAACGGAATCCGAACCGAGTGCAGATTGTCTTGAGAAGTCGGACTCATCCCTGTGGAGAAATATAAAATCTTGATATACGGTTTTTTCTACAACTCGAAACATGCTTTTCAAGCTTAGCAAGAAAAGCAAAAAGATTTAAATGATTAGAATGCGAACAAAAACCAATAATTCAACAAAAAATGAAGAAGACAGTTTCTTCTGAGATTTTCTTTCGTCTTCTCAAAATTTCTGAAATTTTCCATGGAACTCTTGATGTTGACTACCCATATGAACTTTTTTTGAATTGTCTTAATCCGACTATCTGTTGTAAAATGAAAATTTACTATTCTGACGTGTCCTTCCTTTTTTTATTAGAACAAAGGTTCAACGAAATCACGATTTAGAAGTAGTTTTAATTGAATTAAACTTCTTATTTCCTGCTTTTTTTCCTGCTGAACATTGTTTTTATTTTTTTAGAATTAAAACAGTTGTTTTATGTCACAAAAATAATGCGCTTGTTCATGTATCTTCATTAAGAACAGCGGAACTATCTGAGAGGAAATTCTCACCGAAAGTCGGGTTCAAGGGAGAAGCTCGACGAGGTCCAGGAGAACGGAGTTCTGCGATATCGGTTCCGATTTCCTCTCGATTCTCTGAAAAGTTCATAAATAAAAGGATTATGGAAAAACCGTTTGAAGAAAAATTGAGAAGCTAAATGAAAGACATGAAAAATCTATAATATTTTTCAGAAGAAGACAATTTTTCTCTCAAAGTTTGAACACGATTGAACAACTAGATGAAAGGAAAAACATCTTTTTTCGGAGGAGCTGAAAAATAAGAACTTTTATGTTGATGAATGAGAGAAAATCCAAAAGGGTGCTAAAACCAAAGAAGAAATTGGGTTGTTCAAAAGTTGAATGTTTGGTCGATGGTCATGTGGAAGATACTTTCATATGGAAACTATGGGAGACCTCGATTATGCATCACCGTGAAGTGAACCGGCTCCTGCGAAGAAAAGGCGGTAAACGTCGGCATTGGCTTGGGCAAGTTGGGATCTCGGGGGGGCTCTGAAAAGGTATTCATCAGCTTCAGAACTGAAATTCAAAAGTATTTTTTTCTCGGAAACGGGAATCAATTTATAAAAAAATAGGTACACTTCACGGAAAATTCTTTTTTGTTTTTAGAAAGCTAGCTTTTTTTTTTGATTTCATTGAAGTCTAAACTCATTTCATCTGAAAGATATCTTCTGTTGGATCTGAGCTTGACGAAAAAACGAGACAAACCGATGTTCCGATTGTGCAAAAGGTGGGGAACGATGTCGAGGCTTTCAATCGGAGTGAATGTCACCAATGGCGAGATCGGAGCGTCGTTGTCTGAAAGTTCGATTTCAAAAATACTCTAGGTTTGGATCAATCCAAAAGGTTGTCAGTAAATTCTCAGAAGAGCTGATAATTGGAGTTCCTCTTCATTACAACCAAAATTGGTTTCAAAACTGTTAAAAAAGCCCCGCTGCCAGAAATTTTCGTGAAAGGTGATATTTTTTTTGTATTTATGAAAATATATGCTAAAATTTCTGAGTAACATACCGGTTGTGATCGACAGGAGACTGGGCCTGCCGGCGCTTGAGACGTCGGCAGGTTCTCCAGCCAACCCATCACTTCCATGATCGACTGAGACGTGCCCGATGTGATCTGAATTGCAGAATCTTGGTAACAGAATGGAAATATGGGAAAAACCCGGCGAGACGTCGTTCTCAACGGTCAGATCACATGGAATCGGTTGAGATTGGTCGGCCGGCGTGGAGAGCAAGAGCGGCGACGTCGGAGTTCGAAAATCTGAAACTCGATTCTCGAAAATCTTTGTTTTTTGAAAGGCAGTGAGACGAACTAATAGGAAACAATCCGACTCTTTAATTGGGTATTTCAGTTTTTGTTTGATTTTTTTATCCATTTCATTTATTTCGAATCATTTTCTCACAAAAAAATTGATATTTCTCTATCTTCAAACTACCGTTTCACACTATGAAAATGAAAAATAATCAAGAGCTTCTTAAAAGGAGAGGGTTGTTAATTTTTCTAGGAAAAGTAATCAATTTATGCGAGAGGCTTTTTGTTATGAAAACGCTGGATTTTTTTCAAATGACTCACAAGTCGAAACGAGCGAGGACACTTGGCTGGGCCAGCCGCTGCTCTGGGCAACGAACGACGGTGTGCCAGTCAAGTTGCTCACTTCTCCGTTGACTTCACTGATGTTCAATTCACGCTCTGAAATCCGCGAGTTCATTTAAACTTGAGAATTCGAAGTAATTTATCTCCTCGCGTGTCATTCAAAATACGTTTTGAACAGAACAAGATGAGTTTGAATCACACGATATTCGTTGAAAAATATTCATTTTTGCGCACCTGCTTTAGATTATGAGCAAGTTTTTTGAATAACCTACCAATTGAGATCGACGAGACTTGGGTCGGTCTGTCGCTTCTTTGAGTGACGTCATACGAAATTGCCGTCGAGCTGTTGATGGACGGTTCCGAGTTCGCGGCTCTCGACTCATTGCTCGTGAAGGAGACTTGCACCACGCTGATGTTTGTGTCTGAAACCCGAAAATCAGTTTGGCTTTCATAGCTCAATGAAAATTCGTTTGAAGTGAACTCCAAAATTTTGCCAAAATATATTCTCTGAAATATTATTCATTTCGCGTAAAACTGACATCCGTAGGTTGGCGAAACCAATTCGGAAGTGTTTGAGGCTTGAGTTGGTGGCGCCTGCGTGGAGACTGCGCTCGGTTCTTCTGAAACTCATTAATATGCATATTTGAAAGAAAAGTTCAGTCGAAAAAGACCATGATCTTTTTTTCTCAAAATGCTAGATTTTTTTTTATCGAAATTTGTGAAATTAAACGAGAAAAGAAATGTTAGAATAAAAAACTCATTCAGATTTTAGAAAGTGGAAACAAGTGCTACCTTTTTTCCGGAAAAAAAAACTAACGCATGCAAACTTTAGTTCAAAAACTTTCGCGTAACTCACCAGCCGTGACGACCGACGAAGCAGAACTTCGTCTGCCGTCGTCTTGAGAAACGATGGCAGGTGAAACACCGTCGCCGATGGAGTTCATCGTCTCTGAAGACTTTGCGAATAAAACACAGGCCCAAAAGTTTGAGAATTCTTAGAAATTTGTTTCACGAAACATGATATTCTCCAGAAGAACTTTTGAATGTGTGGTTCTAAAGTCTTCAAAATCACAAATTTGCTGAATTCAGCTTTTTCAACTTTATTTATTAGAAAATTTGAATTTGAATGGCTAGCAAAAAAACAGAATTAGCTGGACTGCTGAATCGGATTTATAGCGGTTTTTGGCTTCTTAATGCAAATTTCTTTTTTATTTCTGTTTATTCACAAAAAAATTTTCAGACGCACCCATGACAGGAGCGCTCGAAAATTCTCCTGTAGATTCCGTCGAGTCATGCCCATTTTCCACTGCAACAGGAGCCCAGCGGTACCGAACACCGTTTAGATAGATATATGGAGGAGGAGCCGAAGAATCTGGAATAAATTCAGTTTCAATGTTTCTTGTGCGAATATCTCACTGTCACTGCTCTCATTCGGCGCGATCCGGACGATAATATCGCCTTCGCGACGCGTCAAATCATGAGACTGGTTGGTGTGCTCTTCATTCTTCGACGACGGATCAAAACTTTTCGGTGCAACTGAAAAAAATTCTTTCGAACTTGACAAAGTTTGACAATTTTAGGCCAATTCACGGATGAAGAGAAATTTCCCCCAAGACACTCAACCCAGAAAAAGATGAAATGAAACGCCTACCAAACGGCGAAGTCGCTTTATCCACGAGCTTTTGACGTTTGGTTGCAGGTCCACTTGAATTCAAGCTTTCAGAGCTTCCCGCTTGCATGGCGACGTCTGAAACTTCCGTTTGCATACTCGAAAATAAAATTTTTCGATTCTTTCAAAAAAAAAATTATTTTGAATGAAGCTTTGCTGAGAAATCTATCAGACTTGAATAAATATTTACTGAATTGATTCAAACGGTCATCCAGCGAGAAGATTTCTCAAATAGTTTATTGAAGTTTGAACTCTTTGATTTTTACTGGAATCAAATCTCAATGTCTTTTTATTTAAGAACGCTGTAAAGCTTTCTTATTTTGAAACGGTACTTTTGCAAAAAAATGGAGATGGAAATTCTGAATCTTGCAGAGACTTACTGGCGATGGCGCTGCCAGAAACGGGCCTGCCGGCGAGAGAATCGACGGCAGGTTCCTCGGGCCCGTCCGCAGCAACGACAGCTTCGTTTTTCCGGTTGCACTTCATCGACTGAATTCGGTAATTTATCAAAAGTAAGAGTTACATTTTTTTTCAGCTAATGCCAGGAAAAAAATAGATTGAATTGCAACAATTTTAAAAAAACAAGGAAATTTTTGACGTGGTTAATCTAATTTTTTTGTATTGAAATTAGGAGATCTGATTATGATGATTTACCAGCAGCTGATGGAGCAGCTTGCGGGGGACGAGGAGCGGCAGGACGAGGAGCGGCAGGACGAGGCCCGGCAGGACGAGGCCCGGCAGGACGAGGACCGGCAGGACGAGGACCGGCAGGACCAGGACCGGCAGGATGAGAAGCCTGAGGACGAAGGCCTCCACGGCGTGAGTCCGCTGAAAACGACTCATTTGTAAAAACAAGTTTTGAAGCTTTCATTATTAAAAAAAAGAGTGAAAATTACCTCGCTCCTGTTGCTCGCGGATGATAGCGGCTTCACGATCTGAAATATTTGGAATATTGATTATGTTCCAGATTTTAAATGAAAGTATGAGTACAGGTTGGAGGAAAAAAACCCACTGAGTTGGGCCGCCGTCTTCTGTTGGAAACGTTTCGGGGAGCCTTCTGAGAAATTTTCTTTTTATTCAGCGCAATGAAGAAAAAATAACTTACGTTTTTTGGCCATTTTTCGTTGGGGGTTCCGAAGTTAGAACGAGCTGAAAATAAAAAAATTTTCGAAAGCAATTAAATTCATTCAAAAAAAAACTACAAAACTAGAAAATTAGGAAAATTACGATCGTTTCAATTTTTCGATACATTTTTATAACAGGTGAAATAAATTTTAGAACTTTAGAAAAAACTTTTTACAAACTTTTTTGTTTCAGAAAAAAAGAAAAAAAGAAGATAAAAAACGATGAGAAGCACCGAAACGAGTGACAAATAAAGTTAGAAGCAAAATAAATGCGACTTTCGAAAAAAAAAACTGTCGTTCTCTCGCCTGAGAGACGCAGCCCCGCGAAAAATTGGTAATATGAGCAAGTGCGACACAGACAAATGCGCGCTACAGTACGCTCTTCCAGCAAAAAAACTGGAGCTCCGAGGTCGAGGCTTTTTAAACTCAATTTCGCCTATTATTACTGTTTTTCTTAGAGCAAACAATTTCAAAGTCAAAAAAATATCGCGAAAATCGAGAAAAACAAAAAAATCTTTTTTTATGTTGCTCTCAAAGGATAATCAAAAAGGAAGACTAGAGTAATAGACCACGACTTGAAACATCTTTCTAGACTCGGTTTTACATCTTCTACTTTGCTCTTTTGGTGCCATGTCACACTTGGCTCGCAGCTGTGACCCAAAAAAAGAGCCTTGGTGTGACTTTTTTCTTTTACAACTGATTGTAAATTAGAGAGTGTCCATAATGAAGGCTGAGATATGACCTCAACAGAAAAAAACGATCTTTGGACTCAAAAAAAAGTAAAGATACATTAATTTCAAGCTGTAGTAACTTTTTGGAGTTCAAATTATATGGTTTAGTTCAAAATTTCATATGACAAATTATAGAAAATGGATCTAGTGACAAGGCTTGAAGCTTCTCAATTCTATTTTTGCAGAGCGCTTTGGAAAAGTGATTAATTGAGAAAAAAAGAATCGAAGATGGAGAGCTTTTTTTCACAATAAAAAGTTAGAGAAAAAGTATATTTTGTATCTCTTTGATGCAATGTTCAATGAAAATAAGAACTGAAAGGCCTTCGCAATTCAATTTATGGCTGAAAACCATTTTTGAAAAAAAGAAAAATACGGATCGAATTCTACAGAGTTTGAAACTAAGCACAATTAAATAATTCAATTTTTCTGCCTAATACTTGTGCTCGAGTTGAAAAATAAGAGAAAAAAAGTTGCAAAACTTCGAAACAGAAAAAAAGCTCGAAAAAGGGCCTGTCAAGAAAGTTGAACAGCACAGAAAAAAAGCTGAGAAACAACAGTCCGTCATGTCGGAAATCGGTCTTCCCCAGTCCCTGGAGAGGCAGGAAAGCCCAACTCGGACCGACCGCTCGGGACAGAGTTTCGACAACAGAATGAAGACCGTAAAGACACGCCTACATTTTTTTGGCTTGGTCACACTCTCCCGACACGCCCACTATCGCATGGAAAGGAGATTTTTGGATCGCTTTATAACAAAAAAACAAATATTTCTACATTTCAAGCCTTACTTTTTGCCTGGATCGAAAAATTCGAAAAAAAGGCAATAAGTTTGTAACAAAAGAAAGCCAATAAGATTTTTAAATAAAGAATTCTAAAAAAAGTCGAGAGATGTCATTGAGGTAAATTTTCACGAAAAGGAAGGATATCACCTTACTTTCGAAGTTTTTCTTCATGAAAAATATCAAAAAAATGAAAGAGAATATAAGAAAAAGATTTCGAAATTTTTAGAGTTTTTCAATAAAACGAGTTCAAGAAAGATGAGAAACAGTCGTTTCAATAGTTCGAAGTCTTTGAAATAGACCTTAAAACAACTAAGAATCCAATGAATGAGTTTAGTAAAATAGTTGGAAAATTCTTAGATCTTTTTGTAACGCGTTCACGCTTCCTTTGTGATAACTTTTGAGTATTAGAAATGAATTTTTGATACGAACTCCTACTTAGTCATGTTAAATTATCATAATACCTACGGAATCAAGAAGAAATTTCACATATAAAATCAAAAATCTATACAGCTTATATAACCGATAGATGATCCAAAAAGTTACGTACAAATTTTTGAAGCTTTATTTTTGAACAAAATCGATAGTTTTACAAAAAAATGAAAGACCTATAAAAAAACCAATCTTCTAGAAATGGAAAGATAATTTTACTGCAAAAGGGCCAAAGAAGCATGTTTTTCCTTGTTTTTTTCCAAATTCTCAAAAAGACGGTCGAAAGAAAGACTACTAAAAATAGACTTAAAGTTTGAAACATCTTCTAGACTCGTTTTTTTGTCTTTCTACTTTGCTCTTTGGTGCCATGTCACACTTGGCTCGCAGCTGTGACCCAAAAAAAGAGCCTTGGTGTGACTTTTTTCTTTTACAACTGATTGTAAATTAGAGAGAGTCCATAATGAAGGCTGAGATATGACCTCAACAGAAAAACGATCTTTGGACTCGCAAGAATCAAAGATCGAGTTACTGTATTTATTTGAAATAGGATTGTCAATCAAGATAAAACTTTTGTTGAAAAAAAAAAAGCTGTTTCTTGTAAAGTATATGGAAATTTCGTTTTTAAACAAAAAGTTGAAATACTGATAATCGTGTGCCGCAGTGTACTCTATGTAATTTCATTTATCAAAGAGTTTTTTTGAAAGAAAACTGATACACAAAACAATATAATTTTTATGATTCTTAATTTCAGTTGAAAAAAACTTCCGCGTACAATTCCAAGGAGCATTGCTCACTGGTCGCCAAAAATAGAAAAATCCAAAACTTTGGCTTTCATTCGTCTACACAGTTTCCGAGTTCCTATATCTATTCTCGCAGAGTTTATTTCACTTGTTATTTAGAGATTGTTTAACTCATCTTAAACACTGTTTTCAAAAAACGGCGTCTGTAAAAACTGCGGAAATTTGCTGAAAAATCCGTTTGGGACCAATTGTGGCTGAAAAAAGATTGCATTTTCTCCCTTCAATTCGAAACTTTCCGCAGGTTTCCCAAAGTTTTTCGATTGTAATTGAAGTTTTCTCAGCATGAAAAATAAAATTTTGAATTAATTCAAAGTCAAATCGAAGTCACAACAAGTTTCTGCTGCTGTTCAAATTATTCGAAGTACTTTTCGAATTTTGAAACTGTTTTTTTCATTTAATTCAGTTGAAAAAGGATCAGGAAAACAATGAAAACATTTTGAAATTTGAGGTGGTTTTAACCCTATGTGGACTGAAAAAAGAAGTTTTCAAAGAAGTGTACATGTTCTGCTGCCGCTTTTTAAGTGAAAACTTTCATACAGGTGAATTTAGTGTCTCAATTTTCATAAACCTTTTACAGTAACAACTTTTTTCAACCAGGGGATGTTACTTACCCCCGGCTGAACTTTTGCTTTAGGACCCCCTGATTCCAAAACAAAAATTTCTCGCAGTAGACCTCGTTTCCGAGTTATGAAGCTTCAAAGTACAAAAAACGCAAATTAGGTGAAAAAAACAGTTTTTTTTAATTTCTAAAAGGTTTTCTAAATGTGCGGAAAGGAGAAGATATATTGTCGCAAGAGGAAGTAAAAGTTATACCATGAAACAAAGTTGATCGACTGGTTCTGCTTCAGTCATCATCACGTGGCCAACTTCCGCTGCTTTTCCCAGCCCTCGGACTTCTGCTCAAACGAGAGAATGAAGCAGAGCTGCAACATCTTCCAGCGATGGCGGCGGAAAGAAAGATGCGTTCATTTTTGGAATACCCGTGGCCGATTTCGAGACCCTTTTTTGTCGCAGTATACAGTCTGAAACAAAAAACAGATCATCGTAAAACAATGAAATCCTTTCAAACATTTTGATTTCGCAAAGAATCAGCCGAAAAAAATTAAGTTTCCTTGCATCTTTTCTCTTTGAATTTGAGAGAGTATCAAGACATAAACACAAAAAACTCGATCACCTAATGAACAGATCCCGTCAAAGTTCGCATCACGGAACGGCTTCCATTGACCAAATTTGGTGTTCAGCACCAGCAGAAATGGAGGAAGTAGGAGTTCGGCGATTTCCACACAGACGCGGTCAGAACTGACGACGTGACTTCTTTCTCATGACCCTAGTGGAAAGGCCACGTGGAACGTCAACAACTTTCAAACGTGCGCGGCCGGGTCAGTGAGAGAGCGTGGAAAAAAGAGAAAGTGCATTTCTCAGCAAAAACTGCATTTCAAAAAATTTGGGAATCTGCAAAAAAGCTGGTCACATCGATTGGTTTTCATTTTATCAAAAAAAATGCATTAGTTAAGGTATTTCTGATAGTACCAGAAAGAAAAAAACTGGCCGGCGGCCGCGGGAAACAAGGATACACCGAGACACGCACTCTCTTTTTTTCCACGCTCTCTCACTGACCCGGCCGCGCACGTTTTGAAAGTTGTTGACGTTCCACGTGGCCTTTCCACTAGGGTCATGAGAAAGAAGTCACGTCGTCAGTTCTGACCGCGTCTGTGTGGAAATCGCCGAACTCCTACTTCCTCCATTTCTGCTGGTGCTGAACACCAAATTTGGTCAATGGAAGCCGTTCCGTGATGCGAACTTTGACGGGATCTTTTCATTAGGTAATCAGGTTTTTTGTGTTTCTGTCTCGCTACTCTAAAAAGATCAAAGAGGAAAAAATGCTGAGAAGCTTTTTTTGTTTCCGCTGATTCTTTGCGGGATCAAAGTATTCGAGAGGATTTCATTGTTTTACGATGATCTGTTTTTTGTTTTAGACTGTATACTGCGACAAAAAAGGGTCTCGAAATCGGCCACGGGTATTCCAAAAATGAACGCATCTTTCTTCTCGCCGCCATCGCTGGAAGATGTTGCAGCTCTGCTTCATTCTCTCGTTTGAGCAGAAGTCCGAGGGCTGGGAAAAGCAGCGGAAGTTGGCCACGTGATGATGACTGAAGCAGAACTAGTCGATCAAAATTTTGTTTCATGGTATAACTATCACTTTCTCTTGCGACAATATCTCATATACCCTTCAGCACATTTATAGAACCTTTTAAAATTTTTAAAACTCTCTTTTAACAGACATTTAACCGGTCTTTTGATTGACTAAGAAACATCTTTTACCCCTCGGTTGAACTTTTGCTGGAACTTTGCTGAAGTGTACTTATGGACCCCCTGATCCCAGAAAAAGAAGAAGATTTCTCGCGATTGATTCCGTTTTCGAGTTAGGAAACTTCAAAAGCCCGAAACATTTAGAATCGAAAAACTTTGGGAAACCTGCGGAAAGTTTCGAATTGAAGGGAGAAAATGCAATCTTTTTTCAGCCACAATTGGTCCCAAACGGATTTTTCAGCAAATTTCCGCAGTTTTTACAGACGCCGTTTTTTGAAAACAGTGTTTAAGATGAGTAAAACAATCTCTAAATACCAAGTCAAATAAACTCTGCGAGAATAGATATAGGAACTCGGAAACTGTGTAGACGAATGAAAGCCAAAGTTTTGGATTTTTGTATTTTTGGCGACCAGTGAGCAATGCTCCATGAAATTGTACGCGGAAAGTTTTTTTCAACTGAAATTAATAATCATAAAAATTATATTGTTTTGTGTATCAGTTTTCTTTCAAAAAAACTCTTTGATAAATGAATTACATAGAGTACACTGCGGCACACGATTATCAGTATTTCAACTTTTTGTTTAAAAACGAAATTTCCATATACTTTACAAGAAACAGCTTTTTCAACAAAAAGTTTTTACCTTGATTGACAATCCTATTTCAAATAAATACAGTAACTCGATCTTTGATTCTTGCGAGTCCAAAGATCTTTTTCTGTTGAGGTCATATCTCAGCCTTCATTATGGACTCTCTCTAATTTACAATCAGTTGTAAAAGAAAAAAGTCACACCAAGGCTCTTTTTTTGGGTCACAGCTGCGAGCCAAGTGTGACATGGCACCAAAGAGCAAGTAGAAGACAAAAACGAGTCTAGAAGATGTTTCAAACTTTAAGTCTATTTTAGTAGTCTTTCTTCCGACCGTTTTTTTGAGAATTTGGAAAAACAAGGAAAACATGCTTCTTTTGGCCCTTTGCAGTAAAATTATCTTTCCATTTCTAGAAGATTGGTTTTTTTATAGGTCTTTCATTTTTTTGTAAAACTATCGATTTTTGTTCAAAAATAAAGCTTCGAAATTTGTACGTAACTTTTTGGATCATCATCGGTTATATAAGCTGTATAGATTTTGATTTTATATGTGAAATTTCTTCTTGATTCCGTAGGTATTATGATAATTTAACATGACTAAGTAGGAGTTCGTATCAAAATTCATTTCTAATACTCAAAAGTTATCACAAGCAAGCGTGAACGCGCTACAAAAAGATCTAAAGAATTTTCAACTATTTTACTAAACCCATTTATTGGATTCTATTTCTTTGTTGCAAACTTATTGCCTTCTTCGAATTTTCGATCCAGGCAAAAGTAAGGCTTGGAAATGTAGAAACATTTGTTTTTGTTATGAATCGATCCAAAATCTCCTTTCCATGCAATAGTGGGCGTGTCGGGAGAGTGTGACCCAAGCCAAAAATGTAGGCGTGTCTTTACGGTCTTCATTCTGTTGTCGGAACTCTGTCCCGAGCGGTCGGTCCGAATTGGGCTCTCCAGCCTCTCCAGGGCTGGGAAGACCGATTTCCGACATGACGGACTGTTGTTTCTCAGCTTTTTCTGTGCTGTTCATTTTCTTGGCAGACCGTTCTCGAGCTTTTTTTTTCACATTTTCGAAGTTTCCAACTTTTTCTCTTATTTTCAACTCGAGCACAAGTATTAGGCAGAAAATTGAATTATTTAATTGTGCTTAGTTTCAAACTCTGTAGAATTCGATCCGTATTTTCTTTTTCAAAATGGTTTTCAGCCATAAATTGAATTGCGAAGGCGTTTCAGTTCCTATTTTATTGAACATTCATCAAAAGATACAAAATATACTTTTCTCTAACTTTTTATTGTGAAAAAGCTCTCCATCTTCGATTCTTTTTTCTCAGTTGATCAATTTTTTTCAAAGCGCTTTCGCAAAATAGAATTGAGAAGCTTCAAGCCTTGTCACTAGATTCATTTTCTAGAATTTTCATATGAAATTTTGAACTATACCATATCGTTTGAATTCCAAAAAGTTACTACAGCTTGAAATTAATGTATCTTTACTTTTTTTGAGTCCAAAGATCGTTTTTTTCTGTTGAGGTCATATCTCAGCCTTCATTATGGACTCTCTCTAATTTACAATCAGTTGTAAAAGAAAAAAGTCACACCAAGGCTCTTTTTTTGGGTCACAGCTGCGAGCCAAGTGTGACATGGCACCAAAGAGCAAGTAGAAGATGTAAAACGAGTCTAGAAGATGTTTCAAGTTGTAGTCTATTACTCTAGTCTTCCTTTTGATTATCCTTTGAGAGCAACATAAAAAAAAGATTTTTGTTTTCTCGATTTTCGCGATATTTTTGACTTTGAAATTGTTTGCTCTAGGAAAACAGTAATAATAGGCGAAATTGAGTTTAAAAAGCCTTTTTTCGACCTCGGAGCTCCAGTTTTTGCTGGAAGAGCGTACTGTAGCGCGCATTTGTCTGTGTCGCACTTGCTCATATTACCAATTTTCGCGGGCTGCGTCTCTCAGGCGAGAGAACGACAGTTTTTTTTTTCGAAAGTCGCATTTATTTCGCTTCAAACTTCATTTGTTACTTGTTTCATTGCTTCTCATCGTTTTTATCTTCTTTCTTGAACTCGTTTTGTTGGAAACTCTACAACTTCAGAATCTTTTCTAATATTCTCTTTCGTTTTTGATATTTTTAAGAACGAAACTTCGAAGTAAGGTGATATCCTCCCTTTTCGTGTAAATTTGCTTCAATGACATTTCTCGACTTTTTTTTGAAACTCGTTATCCAAAATCTCAATAGCTTTTTTTGTTGCAAACTTATTGCTTTTTTCGAATTTTCGATCCAGGCAAAAGTAAGGCTTGGAAATGTAGAATAATTTGTTTTTGTTATAAAGCGATCCAAAATCTCCTTTCCATGCGATAGTGGGCGTGTCGGGAGAGTGTGACCCAAGCCAAAAAAATGTAGGCGTGTCTTTACGGTCTTCATTCTGTTGTCGGAAACTCTGTCCCGAGCGGTCGGTCCGAATTGGGCTCTCCAGCCTCTCCAGGGCGGGAAGACCGATTTCCGCCATGACGGACTGTTGTTTCTTAGCTTTTTCTGTGTTTTTCATTTTCTTGGCAGGCCGTTCTCGAGCTTTTTTTTTATTGTCCTGAATCAAATATAAGAATATTAGTTTCCATAAGTCTTTGCGACTTCTACGTGAAAACGGTAAAGGGCGGATGAAATTCCGCATACACCGATTAGGAAGATTGCAGACAGCCGCTCTTCCTCTGCTCTCGTTGCGCTCATTTTCCACTCTTATTTTTCCGTTTTTTTCTCTTTTTTGTTTCTGATTTTTCTTTCAAAATCAACCCACGTCTTGTTTTAAACGTTGTACAATGTATTTTCTGTCTTAAGGCGTTCCAAATGAGGCGAATGTTGCAAAATCGCGTCATTTTCGATATGTTTTGCTCTTTTCTGACTAGGTTTTGCTTCTAATATTGACCAAAATGTCTGATAAGCAACACATAAAACAATATAAGTACTTTTGAACTTTTTTCTACTTTTAAATACGAAAACTCGAATGTTTTTGCATCAAAAACTAAAAAATCTTGGTTTATATATCGTCGTTAATAAGTCTCAAAGTCGACTTGCCAACCATTTTTCTCTTTTTGTTCAATTTAGTTTCAAGAAACTTTCGAAGCTTTTTTTGTTCTGAATCTTTGCCGAATTTTCTTTATTAATATTGGTTCAAAGTATTTTTCTGTTCTAACGTGTTTTTAAACGAGACAAATGATGCGAAATAGTCTTTTTTTTTTTAGTATTTTTTTCCGCTGGTTTTTTCCGCTTTTTTTGCTTTCAAAGTTATCCAAGTTTTTCAATAAGCATTATTCAGAGAAATTTTAAAGTAACTCCCAAACAAAATTCCGTTGAATGTTTTGAAACGCGATTTTTTTGAATGAAAAACTGGGAAAACTTGGTTAGTTTGTTGTTTTTTCCGTTATCCACGTGTCGCAAATTTTCAACTTTCGAATCTCAATGTCTTCTCGGTTTCGTTATTACGCTCGCGATTCTTCTCTTAAACCATTTCTCAAAAAGTAACTCGAAAGATTCCAGACACAGTGATGAGCGACAACTCTCGTGCTGCATCCCCGGCTAAGAAGGACACCGTTCCCGGTACGTATGCTTCCGCAGTTGGCAACGACGGAACGGCGACTCTTCCGACTTCCCGCATCGAAAACGGTCAGTTTAGAACTTCGATTTCACTTTCAGATGACTCTAGAGAATAGTCCATGTGAAGAAGAGTCGGTAGCTTCTCACAGAAATTTACCTTTTTCATTCACTTCTACAGTCTTCACGTCTCGTAATTTATTACGATGACTTGAAAGTGACATTTCACAAGGAACTTTTAATTACAGTGTCGGACGTCCACGACTACGACCGCCAGTTCCCGGCTTTGCCAACTTCTGATCAACGTCCACGCACGGCAACTTCTCGTCCATACCGCGGTGAGTTATGAAGAAATTGGAAAACTGTGTCTCGAATGATCATTAGAAAACCTGTTTTTATCCAATTGTGGATAATTTTCCTTCATATTACTGTTCAAACCTTGATTTTCCAGGTCCCATGCTTCGTACGACAAGTCCAACATCAACATCGGCAACTACGGGAGCTCGGCAGGGATCACTCCGACGACGTCAGCTTAACGGAGGTTTGAACTCGTTCAAAAACAGATTGGAATCAAAACTAATCTGAAAACATTTACTCGCGAAAACAAATGAATATTGCATTCAACTTGAATTTTTTCCGACTTAGACGTGAAAGTTTTCCGAATTGAAAATGGCTCAAAAGTTCGAAATAGTTGAACTCAGTTCTTTTTCCTGCTAAATGTAAACTTTCAATCAACCTGATTTTTCATTGATGTAAGACCCAACAAAAACCTTTTTTCAGCATCCGCTGCCCTCAACGTCCTCCCGGCAAATCTTCGTCCTGTTGGCAATTCCGTCGTTGAGCCGCTCGAGACCTGCCAAGATCGTGTTGTCGACTCAGAACAAACCGGAGATCATGAAGGTGACGGTTTGGCTGGAACACCTGCCGACGTCTTCCAAGGCGCCGGCAGGCCCAGCCATCCGTCCACAATCACTCTCGGTAGGTTACTCGGAAGTTTACTCAAAAATTCACTGGAATAATTGAGAATCTATTTATTCTCTGAGCACTTCTTCTTGGTTGTTTTCCCGTTAGGGTAAATGTCAAATTCAAAAAAAACATTGACGTTTTGAGTTCTGCACCAAGTCTCCCCACAGCTTCATTTTTGAATAGATGAACTTTTAGGCACAATCTCACACTTGGCAATAATTAAACCCTCGACATCCTCACCCACAACATCCGCGACAACCGAAAAATGGAGGTAAGAATACATTTTCTTTCATTTTACCGTTTCAAATAAACTCATAAAGTTTGATAACTTTTTTTGTGAAGTTATAATTATTTGAGATGACGAACTATTTTCAGAAACTTTATTCATCGGATATTTTTAGATGTCGAGAATTTGTCGTTTTCCGTAAATGTCGCTTCATCTTCCGGAGGAAAAGTCGAAAGCCCGAATGAATATGGAAAAAGCGCCGTAGACTCCAACATGAATAACAGTGAGTGGAATTTTTGGAGTAAATATTTTCTTATTTGAACAGAATGACCGTTCTTTCTAGAAAAGACATTTGAAAAGTCGCCCAATTACCTAATACAAAATATCGTATAACTAATAAAACTTTTTCAGAAGCCGAGCAGATTTCCGAAACTCTGTCTTCCCGTGGAGTCGACGTCAGAGACTCTTCAGCCGCAGAATCTCTTTTAAATTCGTCAGCGGATCTACTTTCACGCGCTAAAAATTTTCTCACACAACCACGGTCTGCGACACGTCTCCGTTACAGTGAGTTTTTAGTATTTTTGAATTTTATATAAAATATGATGAGACTTGAAAATTTTGGACTTCCGGGAACTTTTTCGGTGAGATCTTGGGATTTTATTCTCTTTGTGATTTTTCTTCGGAAACTCTTCCAAATGAAGTGGATTTTACTTTCAACCGATTATTTGCAGGTGACGATTCAAAACTTGACAAAAGCCTCGGAGGCGGCAAGGAAAACTCAGATGGTCTGTCAACGGCCCCTCCAAACGATGACGCTCTGGCTATGCTCTTAAAAGATTTTGCGCAAGGTTGGTCAAAGGCAAAAATTTCCCACAAACAGATGTAATGAAAAAAATATTGAAATTAATTTTGCGTTTTTTCATGCCAGAATGACGCAAATAATTAATATATGATCGGAATTTCTGTGGATTGAGCTAATTTTTTGCAGGAACCGTGGAAAGGCCCATTATCATCAATTTGACGCATTTCTGTGATCATGACGATGAGCACAAAAATAGAAACAAAGAACTCATCAAAAAAATGTTTCAAATGGAAAACAGCAAAGGTAAAAATTTTTTGTTGAAATGTAAGGATCTGCAAGAAAAATTCAACAATCTTCAGAAATACAAATTGAACTCAAATAAAAAAACTTCAAAAAAACTCTGCTGAACTATAGAATAAATGAAAAAAATAAATTGTTGGTTTGCGAGATCGCTTTGACCAAGAATGGCTCGTAAATCGATTTGTCCTCAATATTTTAAGATGTAGAGAATTTTTATGACGGGCGTCGAGCCTCAGGCAAAAGCGGAAATGAAGATCGACCACTCGAGATGTAGAACTGAGATAATATTAGTAATCATTATGCTACCGAAATTTTTTTCCATAAGAAAAAAACGTAGTTGAGTCTCTCTCTAATTTCAAACTTTCTCAAAAAGATTTTTTCAGACAAGCCGAATGTTGGAAGCAGTCCTGCGTTAGATAAGAGGTTCCACGTCAAATGTATCGAGGCGACGGTAAGACTTTTCAGTTTTTTCATAGACCGCGTGTTGGAAAAAAAAAACGGATTAACTGCGAGAATCACAAACTCTGAAAGTATTCAATAACTTTAACTATGTAATTTTTTTCATTTTTGCTTGATGCAAAATCACTTCATCTTCGAAAACTTAACTCACTTTAAGTTAATTAGACAAAGAGAAAAGTTTATCAGAGCAGATCAATTCTATGTTGAAAAAAGTTTTTCGACGTTCAGGCAAATAAAAAAAAGTTCGAATAAGACAAAAATTTTTTTCCAAAAAAATCTAGAAAGTTTTGTTCTCACAATTTCCTCAAAAGCAAACATTAAATATTATTCAGTTTGAAGCAAATAGAAATTGATTGAATTTTTTTCTGGTAGCAAAAAAATGCAAACTTAAAATTTAAAAATAGTTTTTTTGAGAGCTGACAACACTAGGTAGAAGAAAAAACTTTAATCATTTTACAGAAAACGGTTTCTTGTGTCCGACAAAAGCCCACAAAAAGCGAGCTCGACCCCAATAACAACTGCACGCAGGTTCAATCCAGTCGTGTAAGTCAAAAATAAACTTTACTCTAAATTGAGACCCGGAAAAAAACAACAAAGAAAATTCGTTGGTCCAATTAGAAGTCCAAGTTCTGTCTCAGAAATAATCAAAAAAATCAAGAAAGTCAATTCAATTCTTTACAGGTTGTCCTAAAAACGACATTCTGCGCGGAAGACTTTCGTACACCAACTCAACGCGGGAGACGGTTATTTCAAGAACGAGTAAGTGAAAAACTTAGGGATATACTGCACTTAGAAAACCAAAAATGTGGCGTTCATTTTTTTTTTGTATCATAGCCTTTTTGCATGAATGAAACGACCGGAAAATTTGCAGCTCCGCCACACGCCCTCGGACGCTGAAATATTTTTTAGAGCTAAATTTAATCCTTGCTCCTCTTCAATTAAGAGAGAGGTTCGGAATTTTTTCAATTATAATTTCCAAATATTTCAGAATTTAACTCAATGGGAGTTACGCGAAGTGGGCAAGAGGATCTTACGTGACAGAACAAACTGGCCGATGAAAAAACTCGATCGAGAATATTTCGATCAAATCAATCATGATGTAAGTCGAAAAAAAACTTATAATTAGATTTCTGAAAAACCCGGCAGTAGGTTGATAAAAAAACCTATGACTTTGAGAGCAAAGAACTAGGATCAAGAATCAAAAAAAGGTCAACATAAATTATAGACGGCATTCAAAAGATAATCCAAAGGATTTCATTTTAGAAATGATGCGAAATTTTAAAAATAGTGGTAAACCACCGAAATTGATCAATTTCGGGCGGTTTTCCATTTTTCTGTGTCAGAAAATAACGCTTTTGGAAACACATTAACAGTAAAAAAAAACATCACTTCTGAACGGATCATCCTGAAGATTCTTTCAAAACATTAAGTCGTCAACATCGAGATAACTATCTCCAGGAAGCAGGAGGTCGGTTCTGAATGGAACCAGAGTTAAAAATAAGGCCATCTCATCCGAAAATAGAAAATGAGCTTCTTTAAGCTTGAATCTCCCAAATTCACCGCATTTATAACGGAATGTCTTGTTTTCAATGAGTTAGAATTGAGTTTACTATTTAAAATCGGAAAAGAAAAAAAAAGTTAATTGTACATACTTTTTCGAATAAATATGTTGAATGTCACATTTTTCAGTTCAAAACACTGATGTCAGAAGCTATTCGGGAAGCCACGGAAGACAGCTGCGAGCCCCAAGGAACTCAGAGCAACTAATTCTGTCAAATGAAGTGTTAAAAATTCAACACTTGTCGCGTTTTTTTTTTGTCTACTTGTACTGTTTTTTTTAAATAAAACTTGCGTCTTTTTGAAAAAAATTTGATGAACTAAATACGTTTATGCGTATTTCATATCTTTGTTTTCAAAACTTCTGAACGGATCGTCCTGAAGATTCTCTCAGAAAATGTAGTTGTCAACATCGAGATAACTATCTCCAGGAAGAAGGTCGGTTCTGAATGGAACCAACTAAAAACTTGTCGTAATCCTTTTTTTGAAAATAGTTGATTCTGAATGCGGAAAGCTTTGAAATGATATTTTTCACCCGTTGTTGGTTTACCTCATCGAGAGCATTTTTTCACAACAAATTTTTACAGGATTAGGCTAGAAATTGGCCGAATGTCAAGCAAAATGAAATAAAAACTTCGGAACACGAAAGAAAATAATATCGAAACGCTTGAAAAATATTGCTCCTCGATTTTCTGTCGTAAGTCTAAAAGCGAATTTCGTGTAAAGATATCGATTCAATATTTTTTTGCTTTTCATTATTTTCTTCATAACGCGTACAATGTTGTTTGAAAATTTTGTGCTACAATTGGTTTTTCTCAGAAAACTTTGCCGACGACCAATTTTTGGGGAAACTCTACTTCAACATGTATCTGTCTTCTCCAGTAAAATCAGGTATCATTTTTCTATTGAAACTAAACTTTCAATCTTGAAAAAGAAGGTTTACACAAATGGTCGAAGCAAAAATAATCGAACCAGAAATTCTTTTTGGCGACGTTCGAATTTTTTTATTTGAATATCTAAACATTTTTTTCTTGTCTTTTTTTCCAGAAAAACGAATTGATTGTCTGAGCGAAAGTTTTTTACATTTTTATAAAACCCTCTTCAAAGCCATACAAGTGAAGTGACAACAGGAAAATTATCATTTGAAAAAGGAGAATTAGTTTGAAAATTGCTTTGATGATACAGACAGCCTATAAAAACAAGAAATTTTCTTCAGAATTTCTCTTGAAAGATAATCGGGCGACAAAGTTTTCAGAAGAAAACTTCGACCTTGCACGACTACATCGATAAATCGGACGTGGGCGGTGTCGTGAGTTTTCTCATCAAAGAGTAGGAGAGTAAAGTGTTAACAGACGGGAATAAGAAAGTTTGAAAAAAGAGAAAAAGCTTTTTATTAGGAATGTAAACGGCATTCCGGATGAAAGTCCCAGGCAAGTCCAAACCAATTATGGAGAGTTTTCGTGACTGGGAAAATTTCTAAAAGAGAAAAAAACCTTTTAAGGCCTGAAAGGGTAAAAAATGTCCTCTTTTGCAATATTTTTGGGAAACAGGCCATCCTGTTCCTCGTTAATTGTCGGAGATTCCTGTGGAATCAGTTCCAAGACAAAACTATCAATTGTTTGCTCACGCAACTCATCTGGAACTCAGTGAAAAAAACTGTTGAATATTCTGCAATCCCGAGAAAAAAAGTCTTTTTCATATGATTTTTTTCTTTTTCACAAATCGTTTTTGGATTTAACTGACTGAATCGAAAAATGGCAAAATAGTAACTCGTTTCACGGAAGTCTACATAGAAATCCTCTTATTTATTACATAACTCGGCAATTGCGGCAAAAGGCGACTTTTCAGTAGATTTTTCATGTTTTGAGTTGATTCTAATTGTACCTATGTTCAGAAAAAAGACTTGTTAGACAATTCATGCTTTCGAAATAAAATTGATCTCTATTATGAAAGATCTAGTCTGTCGAACACAAAAAATTGAGCGTCGAAAACTGACCACTGTGGCTCCTGAGTCGTTGCGGGAACCTTTAGCCGGCGAATAATACAATTTTTTTTGTTTGTTATTTTTCTCTACATTCAGAAAAAGTAATAGACATGAATCAAACATAAGAATATTAGTTTTCATAAGTCTTAGCGATTTCTACGTGGAAACGGTAAGCGGCGGATGAAATTCCGCATACACCGATTAGGAAGATTGCAGACAGCCGCTCTTCCTCTGCTCTCGTTGCGCTCATTTTTCACTCTTATTTTTTCGTTTTTTTGTCTTTTTTGTTTTTGATTTTTGTTTCAAAACATACCCAGGTACTGTTTGGAACGTGGTTCACTGTATTTTCAATAGAAAGGCGTTTCAAATGAGGCGAATGATGCAAAAACGTGCCATTTTCGATGTTTTTTGCTCTTTTCTGAGTAGATTTTGCTTCTAACGTTGACCAAGTTGTTCAGTAAGCAACACACAAAGTATTACAAATACCTTTAAAACGGTTTTTTTACGTGTAAATTCAGAAACTCGATTGTTCTGGCATTGAAAAGTAAAAAATAGATTTAGAGCCACTTCAAATTCTGAAGTTTTCGAATCAACCTGTGTTATAGCAACGAAATATTCCAGCTACATCTTTCATTATAAAGATATCAAGCCCATTTTCAAGTAGAACGATATTTCGGCTAATACTCGATAATAATCCGAATATTTGTAGCAGTTTGAAGCAATTTTCCGTTTTACCCAGTCACGCAGGGATTTTAGGCCGGGAAAAAAGACGATAATTTGAAACAGTGAAAATTTATATAATAATTCATAATTTCATGCTTCAACCTTCAGAATAATTTTTCTCAGTAGAGTCTTCTCGAAAAAAATTGAGAACTTTTTAAAAAAAATTGAGATTGTCGAATATTTTACATGAATTAGCTTTTTTTCTTCAGTCAACAAAATTTTCATCTCGATTGACAATCCTATTTCAAATGAATACAGTAACTCGATCTTTGATTCTTGCAAGTCCAAAGATCTTTTTTCTGTTGAGGTCATATCTCGGCCTTCATTATGGACTCTCTCTAATTTACAATCAGTTGTAAAAGAAAAAAGTCACACCAAGGCTCTTTTTTTGGGTCACAGCTGCGAGCCAAGTGTGACATGGCACCAAAGAGCAAGTAGAAGACAAAAACGAGTTTAGAAGATGTTTCAAACTTTAGGTCTATTTTTGTAGTCTTTCTTTCGACCGTCTTTTTTGAGAATTTGGAAAAACAAGGAAAACATGCTTCTTTGGCCCTTTGCAGTAATATTATCTTTCCACTTCTAGAAGATTGGTTTTTTTTATAGGTGTTTCTTTTTTGTAAAATTATCGATTTTGTTCAAAATAAAGCTTCGAAATTTGTACGTAACTTTTTGGATCATCTTCGGCTGTATAGATTTTGATTTTATATGTGAAATTTCTTCTTGATTCCGTAGGTATTATGATAATTCAACATGACTAAGTAGGAGTTCGTATCAAAATTCATTTCTAATACTCAAAAAGTTATCACAAGCAAGCGTGAACGCGTTACAAAAAAAGATCTAAGAATTTCCAACTATTTTTACTAAACCCATTTATTGGATTCTTAATTATTTTTAAGGTCTATTTCAAAGACTTCGAACTATTGAAACGACTGATTTTTCATCTTTCCCGAATTCATTTTTGTTGGAAACTCTACAACTTCGATATCTTTCCTCATATACTTTTTCGTTTTTCCGATATACTTGAGAAAAATTCTAAAGAAGAATAATATCCCTATTTTTTTCGTGTAATTTTTGCCTCAGTGACATCTCTCGACTTTTTTTAGAACTCTTTATTTGAAATCTTATTGGCTTTCTTTGTTACAAACTTATTGCCTTTTTCGAATTTTCGATCCAGGCAAAAGTAAGGCTTGGAAATGTAGAAACATTTGTTTTTGTTATGAATCGATCCAAAATCTCCTTTCCATGCAATAGTGGGCGTGTCGGGAGAGTGTGACCCAAGCCAAAAATGTAGGCGTGTCTTTACGGTCTTCATTCTGTTGTCGGAACTCTGTCCCGAGCGGTCGGTCCGAATTGGGCTCTCCAGCCTCTCCAGGGCTGGGAAGACCGATTTCCGACATGACGGACTGTTGTTTCTCAGCTTTTTCTGTGCTGTTCATTTTCTTGGCAGACCGTTCTCGAGCTTTTTTTTTTCACATTTTCGAAGTTTCCAACTTTTTCTCTTCTTTCCAACTCGAGCACAAGTATTAGGCAGAAAATTGAATTATTTAATTTTGCTTAGTTTCAAGCTCTGTAGAATTCTATCCCTCTACGGTTTTCTTTTTTTTATTTCTTTTCTGGTGTTCAAAATGGTTTTCAGCCATAAATTGAATTGCGAAGGCGTTTCAGTTCCTATTTCATTGAACATTGCTCGAGAGATACAAAATATACTTTTATCTAACTTTTATTGTGAAAAAAGCTCTCCATCTTCGATTCTTTGTTCTCAATTAATCACTTTTCCAAAGCGCTTTGCAAAATAGAATTGAGAAGCTTCAAGCCTTGTCACTAGATCCATTTCTATAATTGTCATATGAAATTTTGAACTAAACCATATAATTTGAACTCCAAAAGTTACTATAGCTTGAAATTACTGTATCTTAACTTTGCTTGAGTCCAAAGATCGTTTTTCTGTTGAGGTCATATTTCAGCCTTCATTTTGGACTCTCTCTAATTTACAACCAGTTGTAAAAGAAAAAAGCCACACCAAGGCTCTTTTTTGGGTCACAGCTGCGAGCCAAGTGTGACATGGCACCAAAGAGCAAATAGAAGACAAAAACGAGTTTAGAAGATGTTTCAAGTTATAGGTCTATTACTCTAGTCTTCCTTTTGATTATCCTATGAGAGCAACAAAAAGTTTTTTGTTTTCTCGATTTTCGCGATATTTTCGACTTTGAAATTGTTTGCTCTAAGAAAACAGTAATAATAGGCGAAATTGAGTTTAAAAAGCCTTTTTTTGACCTCGGAGCTCCAGTTTTTGCTAGAAGAGCGTACTGTAGCGCGCATTTGTCTGTGTCGCACTTGCTCATATTACCAATTTTTCGCGGGCTGCGTCTCTCAGGCGAGAGAACGACAGTTTTTTCGAAAGTCGCCTTTATTTCGCTTTAAACTTCATTTTGTTACTTGTTTCATTGCTTCTCATCGTTTTTTTATTTTTCTTTTTTTCTTTTTTCTGAAACAAAAAAGTTGTAAAAAGTTTTATCTTAAATACTAAAAGTTTCATATGAAATTTTGTTTCATACCGGGAAAAAAAGGCTTTTCGTGGAATTAAATGTTTTAAAACATAATTAAACTATATTATAAAAAAACTAGTCTATAAAAAAATGTTGACCACAAAAAAATTAAGCCTCGAAAACTGGCCACTGTGGCTCCTGAGTCGTTGCGGGAACCTTTCGCCGGCGAATAATACAATTTTTTTCTTATTTGTTATTTTTTCCTACATTCAGAAAAAGTAATAGACATGAATCTAACATAAGAATATTAGTTTTCATGAGTCTTAGCGATTTCTATGTGAAAACGGTAAAGGGCGGATGAAATTCCGCATACACCGATAAGGAAGATTGCAGACAGCCGCTCTTCCTCTGCTCTCGTTGCGCTCATTTTCCACTTTTATTTTTTCGTTTTTTTCTCTTTTTTGTTTCTGGTTTTTGTTTCAAAACATACCCAGGTAATGTTTGGAACGTGGTTCATTGTATTTTCAATAGAAAGGCGTTTCAAATGAGGCGAATGATGCAAAAACGTGTCATATCCGATGTTTTTTGCTGTTTTCTGGTAGATTTTGCTTCTAACTTTGACCAAGTTGTCTTATAAGCAACACACGAAATAATATAAGTACTTTTTGAACTTTTTTTCTACTTTTTAAATACGAAAACTCGAATGTTTTTGCATCAAAAAAACTAAAAAAATCTTGGTTTATATATCGTCGTTAATAAGTCTCAAAGTCGACTTGCCAACCATTTTCTCTTGTGTTCAATTTAGTTTCAAGAAACTTTCGAAGCTTTTTGTTCTGAATCTTGCCGAATTTCTTTATTAATATTGGTTCAAAGTATTTTTCTGTTCAAAAGTGTTTTTAAACGAGACAAATGATGCGAAATAGTCTTTTTTGTAGTGTTTTTCCGCTGTTTTTTCCGCTTTTTTTGCTTTCAAAGTTATCCAAGTTTTTCAATAAGCATTATTCAGAGAATTTTAAGTAACTCCCAAACAAAATTCCGTTGAATGTTTTGAAACGCGATTTTTTTGAATGAAAAACTGGGAAAACTTGGTTAGTTCGTTGTTTTTCCGTTATTAAAGTGTCGCAAATTTTCAACTTGTGAATCTCAATGCCTTCTCGGTTTCGTTATTACGCTCGCGATTCTTCTCTTAAACCATTTCTCAAAAAGTAACTCGAAAGATTCCAGACACAGTGATGAGCGACAACTCTCGTGCTGCATCCCCGGCTAAGAAGGACACCGTTCCCGGGACGTACGCTTCCGCAGTTGGCAACGACGGAACGGCGACTCTTCCGTCTTCCCGCATCGGAAACGGTCAGTTTAGAACTTCGATTTCACTCTCAGATGACTCTAGAGAATAGTCCATGTGAAGAAGAGTCGGTAGCTTCTCACAGAAATATTCCTTTTTCATTCACTTCTACAGTCTTCACGTCTCGTAATTTATTACGATGACTTGAAAGTGACATTTCACAAGAAACTTTTAATTACAGTGTCGGACGTCCACGACTACGACCGCCAGTTCCCGGCTTTGCCAACTTCTGATCAACGTCCACGCACGGCAACTTCTCGTCCATGCCGCGGTGAGTTATGAAGAAATTGGAAGACGTGCCTCAAATTATTGTTAGAATAGCTGTTTTCTTCTTGATTGCAAACGATTTTCTCTACAAATCTTCATTTAAACCTTGATTTTCCAGGTCCCATGCTTCGTACGACAAGTCCACCGTTAACATGGGGAACCACGGGACCTCGGCAGGGATCACTCCGACGACGTCAGCTTAACGGAGGTTTGAACTCTTTCAAAAACAGATTGGAATCAAAACTAATCTGAAGACATTTACTCGCGAAAACAAATGAATATTGCATTCAACTTGAATTTTTTCCGACTTAGACGTGAAAGTTTTCCGAATTGAAAATGGCTCAAAAGTTCGAAATAGTTGAACTCAGTTCTTTTTTCTGCTAAATATGAACTTTCAATCAACCTGATTTTTCATCGATCTCAGACCCAATAAAAACCTTTTTTCAGCATCCGCTGCCCTCAACGTCCACCCGGCAGATCTTCGTCCTGTTGGCAATTCCGTCGTTGAGCCGCTCGAGACCTGCCAAGATCGTGTTGTCGACTCAGAACAAACCGGAGATCAGGAAGGTGACGGTTTGGCTGGAACACCTGCCGACGTCTTCCAAGGCGCCGGCAGGCCCAGCCATCCGTCCACAATCACTCTCGGTAGGTTACTCGGAAGTTTACTCAAAAATTCACTGGAATAATTGAGAATCTATTTATTCTCTGAGCACTTCTTCTTGGTTTTTTTTTCCCGTTAGGGTAAATGTCAAATTCAAAAAAAACATTGACTTTTTGAGTTCTGCACCAAGTCTCCCCACAGCTTCATTTCTGAATAGATAAACTTTTAGGCACAATCTCACACTTGGCAATAATTAAACCCTCGACATCCTCACCCACAACATCCGCGACAACCGAAAATAGAGGTAAGAATACATTTTCTTTCATTTTACCGTTTCAAATAAACTCATTAAGTTTGATAACTTTTTTTGTGAAAATATAATTATTCAAGACGACGAACTATTTTCAAAAAAACTTTATTCATCGGATATTTTTTTAGATGTCGAGAATTTGTCGTTTTTCTGTAAATGTCGCTTCATCTTCCGGAGGAAAAGTCGAAAGCCCGAATGAATATGGAAAAAGCGCCGTAGACTCCAACATGAATAACAGTGAGTGGAATTTTCGAAGTAAATGTTTTCTTGTTTTAACAGAATGACCGTTTTTTCTAGAAAAGGCATTTGAAAAGTCGCCCAATTACCTAATACAGAATATCGTATAACTAATAAAACTTTTTCAGGAGCCGAGCAGATTTCCGAAACTCTGTCTTCCCGTGGAGTCGACGTCAGAGACCCTTCAGCCTCAGAATCTCTTCTGAATTCGTCAGCAAATCTACTTTCACGCGCTAAACCTTTTTCCACACGGCCACGGTTTGCGACACGCTTCCGTCACAGTGAGTTTTCGACGTTTCTAGAAAGTTTAATCATAAACTGGAACACTTATGCGAATTTCCATGATGGCCTTCTTTTAAACCCCCTTTTTTTGAGTATTTCTTTTTCTTTCGATGTCATCGAAAAAAGCGGTCTGAAATCCATCTCAACATAAAGGAAATTCAAGAAAAATCAAGAATTTTCCCAAACAAACATTTTTCCAGACTCAAGATCGACGTCTGTTCCGGCCAATAATTTCCGGACTCCCAACGTCGATTTGAATGCTACTGTTCGCCCCATCGGCTCCCGGAACTTTTTCGGTGAGATCTTGGGATTTTATTCTCTTTGTGATTCTTTTTCGGAAAC
The DNA here is from genome assembly GCA_904845305.1 of Caenorhabditis auriculariae. Taxonomy (NCBI): domain Eukaryota; kingdom Metazoa; phylum Nematoda; class Chromadorea; order Rhabditida; family Rhabditidae; genus Caenorhabditis; species Caenorhabditis auriculariae. The sequence goes on from CAJGYM010000090.1 coordinate 290,750, forward strand.
TCTGCCATATGAAGTGGATCTTTCTTTCAACCGAATTTTGCAGGAAACGATTCGGTTCTTGACGTAAGCGTCGGGGGCGCCAAGGCAGATTCGGATGGTCGACCTAAGTCTACTCAGAATGGTGACGCGCTGAATTCGCTGTTCAAGTCTTTCGCGCAAGGTTAGTCCGAAACAGCTTTCACAGTACCGTCCAATTTGAACATTCGTCTAGTCAGAAAAAAAAAAGCGGAATTTCATGATTTCACATTGTTCTTTCAGAACCGTCGTTTCACCCATCGATTCCTGGTCAGGGCAAATCGGCCGTTCCTGGTGCCAGAACTGCGATTGTTGCCACTAAAATAGGTACCGAAACAATTTTCCCACTTTCCCGATATTAGTTTTTGATGATTTTTTCTAATTCTCACAAATAAAACAACGGAAAATAGAACCTAACTGATGAAATTTCAGATTTGCACATGGTGCGTCAGCGGAAACGAAGGATACAAGGTTGGGCTTCTGATTATATTTGTCAAAAAAAGTGTCTTTTTCGAAGACTTTTGCATTTCACGTGAAACAACTCACTTGATTTTTCAGAACTTGAAGATCTCGCTATCCAGACGAAAAGGAAAAACCAAGAGCCGGCGGTTGCTGAGAAACCGTCACAAGTTGCAAATGGTTAGTTTTCAAAACTTCCGCGTATTTCGGTAGAGATACTTTGCACAAGAGATACCCTCTTTTTTGGAAATAAGTCCCAATCGACAGCAATGACATTTCATTGAAACTGAAGTATTCTTTTCCAGGAGTCGGTTACACAGAATCCTCTCAAGTAGAAGTTGTTCCTGTCTCCGTCTCTCAGTCTCTGGACTCTGTTGACCTGGATGTTACCCAAGTCAACACGTCGGAAGAGCCTTCCAGTCCACTCCGTAACGAGAACAGAGGTTTGAAGGCTTTTTAACTTTGAAAAGATTGCTGAGTCTTAGTATTGTTTAAATATACTTCATAAGAGTTATTTGTCATTTTTATCCTCTTTAGTAAGCTCATCAATAATTTTTTGGGAAAAAATCTAAATGAAGATTTTTTTCATCTTCAAATTCTGTTGAGCAATAAAACTGTTAGTAGAAACAGGGAATAACCAGAAAATTAAGCAGATTTTTATTTTTCAGGGTCCGCCGCATCTCCTTTCACGCCTTCACCAGATCTGATCACGGTTGTCGAAAGAGTTCCGCGTCCGACGACAGGTTTGTAACGGAAAAAAATATTCAAACTCTTCTCTCAACTTTTTTTGAGAACTTGCTGGAATTTATACCAGACCTAAATATGACTTTAAATAAAGAAAAAAACATTGAAACTCTTTGTGAAAAAAACGAACGTAAGAAAAATTGAGATTTTTGATGTAGAACTTCCCAGCTTTAAAAAAATAAAAACTGGTCATGGAACTGGAACAATTTGAAAATGATCATTTTTCTTCCAGGGTCCGCCGAGATCAGTCGCGAAGCTGAGGACAGTTTCCAGAACTTCACGGTCGGCAAGGAATTCGTCTCCCGTCGATCCGATCATCAGGGTCGAGGTCTGAACACAAAAAGCTTCGTTCAAAGAAAGACTGAAAAAAACAAAAAAACTTTATTGATCAAAAAATTTTTTTCGACGAAAGTTAGAGTAAGAAAAAAAGCCATAGAAATAACCTGAATTAGAAGTTCTCCTTGTCGTTTTCTTTGATGAGAACTATCACGATGCATTCCTTCCACTCAATAGAAAACAGTCTGTACATTTTCAGATGACTTCAACATTTCCTTCTCGGCAGTTTTGGCTCAAGACGACATTTCTGCGGAGACACCTCTCGCCTTGACCACAGGTATCCATTTGATTTTCTGTCAAGAGTACAATTTTTATTGGGTAAAACCGTTTCGAAATTGAAAAAAAATAAGAACTTAGAAGTTGATAATCTGTTAGAGAACTGCGAAAATGTAAAAAGTTATAAAACTGATGAAAATTTCATTCCAGGAGTTGCTGAAGATCACACGCCTGTAGGAACTCAGAAGGAAATGATTTTGGACGTGAACGGAAACATCACAAGACGATCGGCTCATCGGGACGCAGGTTTGATTTGAAACAATTTGTAAAATTTTCAAAGTTAGAAAGGCAAAAACGACCTTATCAGGAATCTTTTCATAAGTTTCAGAAAGGAAAACAGTTTAAAATGACATCTCCAGGAAGACAATTCTTAAATCGATTTTTCAGAATCTCTGACCGCGTCTGGCTTCAGTTTTTGCTGACTTTCTCTCCACTGAACCGACTGACCAGTCCGAAGTCCAAGAAGCCAATGAATTATCCGCAGAATCGGCCTCTCCTTCAGGTAGAAATTCAACTCTCAAGTTCAAAAAAAGATCTAGAAGATTCCGGAAATCATTCATTCAGCTAATTTTTGCAGCTTCGAACCCACCAGCCGACTACGTTCAGCGCCAGCGCGAGTTTCTACTCCAAAATCGGTACAACATCACTCGTGGTCGTGGTTAGTTTTTGCTCAAGAAATTTGTAGAGCGCAGGATTTCGAAAAATTAAGTTTCTCGAATAATTCAAAACTAATAATCATCGATTTAACAATCTTTCATGAAAAGGGTTCAGTGTGAAGTTTGTAGAATTTCCGAAAAAAATCCGAAGAAAAAAACGTTCCTTCGAACCACTGCTCAATAGATTCTCGATTATCGACACAAATTTGAAGTCTATTTTTCAATTTCCAACAGAATTTCAAATATTTTTGCTTTCCTAGTTACATTCAGTTTGAACTGGGATATTAAACAAGACAAAAATCGATAAATGAAACGGAGTTTTCAGGATTTGGCGAGCGCCTTGACAACACGACGGACGATGCTGAGATTGACGTCAGGGACCAGGAGAACCATGTTTCGAACAGTCAGAAGCAGGATTAACTCTTACTATTCTTATGTTTCTCCCCTCATTTACTTGTGATTTCTTGATGTTTTTCTCCGTTTACTTGTCTAAAATCCAATTCGTCAACGTCTTTTTCCATCAATTTGGATCTTTCGCCTTTCCACTCCGAAGTTTTTCCATTGCCAGCTTTTTTTGGATTTTTCCTTCCATTCAACTTTTTTGTCGTCTACATTATTGTCGTGCAACATTTTTTTCGTCTCAATAAAAAAACTCTCGTCTCCTCATGAATATTGGATTACACAAAAAAAGGAACAGAACATTATTTTTAAGGAAAATCGTAGAATTGTTCAAGATTTTCTTGACGGCAAAATGCTAAATTTCGAGCAAAAAAGGAAATTATTCTCTGGTTTCTTGGAAAAAAATTTGTGTGTTCGACAGTTTTTTATGCTACTTAATCACCCATAATACACAAACTGCATAATTTTCTGATTTCAGGGGGTGTGTATACGAGTCATATATTGCCCCACATTTTTTTCACTGAGGGATACTGCAAAAATAAAAATACATGGTGAGGAATAATTCTTGCGACAGAAGTTCGGAGCGCTCTTTCTTGCGGACCTGAGCCTATTTTATGTTCCAATCATTATTTTCACATTTATCAATCCTTCTTCTCTATCATTACGAAGCTTCGTCAAAAATTCCATTCATGTCCGAAATGGCGGCGGTCAAAAATGATACATACAAATGTATTTTTCGACGGAAGATTCAAAACTTTCAAGGATAAAACTCGTTTTCTACGGTACATCATTTTCAAGGAAAATCAAAGTATTGTTCAAGATTTTCTTGACGGCAAAATGCTAAATTTCGACCGAAAAAGGAAATTATTCTCAGGTTTCACGGAAAAAGATACCGTCTTGCAGTTTTCTTAGTGACTTTTTCATGCTGTTCCTCCAAAGAAACGATCGAAATCAGCCTAATTTTCCGCTTTTTTGATTCATCATCGCTTTTTCCGAAGTTTTTTCACTTCTTGTTCGCATTTGGAAGGAATCCCATAGTTCATGGCAGCCACCGACGGTACGAAAAGTTCAGTGTCCAACGACTTCCAAGAAAAACGACTGCATTTTGATGAAATATCTCTTTTGATTTCCGACAATTCTTTTTTATCGTTGTCGTTATGCAATGTTTCTTTCATTTGTAGTAACTCAAAACGCAACAAAAGAAAAATTTTACGATCCAACGATCTTGGCAAGAAAAAGACAAAATAGTTACGAAAGAAAAAGAAATTGGCACGCGGCCGGCGAAGGAATAGTACAGATCAGGGCCAAGTTCATTAATGAGTTGGACGCAAAAAGGTGAAAAAAGCCAAAAAATTTTGAGATGATGGAGCTCGAGAAGGATCGCCTGAAAAGCTTGAAATTTGGAGGAAATATTTGTGGAATTATACCTAATCCTTGGAATTTCCCGCCTCGGGATCGACGCTCTCTGCCGCCACAGGATCGGCCTAAAATGAATCATGAAGACGGATATTGGATAGAAATAGACTGGGCGTTTTGATGAAAAAGTTTTTTTTCTATTCTCATCTAGTTTCCCAGAAGATTTCGGATAAGAAACGACTACAGTGTTTGGAAACAAGGAGAAAAAACAAAGTTTTGCTTTTTTTTTTTATCACTTTTTCGACATGATCCACTTTGCCACGAACATTTTTCATTTTCGAAGAAATGAGCCTGAATCAGAACTGTTCTCTGAGCTCAGGTCATACTTTTCACACAGAAAAACTTTCATATTCGGTTTTTAGAAACGGATATCGAAGGAAATGAAACGACAGGTCTTCATCATTTCTTGAACTCCGAGAAGATTTGAATTATTTTTTTCGAAAAAAACATATAAATCTAAAAAAATACCTCCGCGGTGTCATTTTCGGCCACCGTCTCAGGTTCATTCGACGCTACGGGCGAAGGGAACGGAATCCGAACCGAGTGCAGATTGTCTTGAGAAGTCGGACTCATCCCTAGGAAGAAATATGAAATCTTGATATATGGTTTTTTTCTACAACTCGAAACATGCTTTTTCAAGCTTAGCAAGAAAAGCAAAAAGAGTTAAATGATTAGAATGCGAATAAAAACCAATAATTCAACAAAAAATGAAGAAGGCAGTTTCTTCTGTGATTTTCTTTCCTCTTCTCAAAATTTCTGAAATTTTGCATGGAATTCTTGATGTTGACTACCCATATGAACTTTTTGAATCGTCTTAATCCGACTATCTGCTGTAAGTTGAGAAGTTTCTATTCTGACGTGTCCTTCCTTTTTTATTAGAACAAAGGTTCAACGAAATCACGATTTAGAAGTAGTTTTAATTGAATTAAACTTCTTATTTCCTGCTTTTTCCTGCTGAACATTGTTTTATTTTTAGAATTAAAACAGTTGTTTTATCTCACAAAAATAATGCGCCTGTTCATGTATCTTCATTCAGAACAGCGGAACTATCTGAGAGGAAATTCTCACCGAAAGTCGGGTTCAAGGGAGAAGCTCGACGAGGTCCAGGAGAACGGAGTTCTGCGATATCGGTTCCGATTTCCTCTCGATTCTCTGAAAAGTTCATAAATAACAGGATTATTGGAGAACCCGTTTGAAGAAAAATTGAGAAGCTAAATGAAAGGCATAAAAAATCTGTAATATTTTTCAGAAGAAGACAATTTTTCTCTCAAAGTTTGAACACGACTGAACAACTAGGAGAAAGCAAAAACATCTTTTTTCGAAGGAGCTGAAAAATAAGAACTTTTATGTTGATGAATGAGAGAAAATCCAAAAGGGTGCTAAAACCAAAGAAGAAATTGGGTTGTTCAAATGTTGAGTATTTGGTCGAAGATCTTGTGAAAGATACTTTCATATGGAAACTATGGGAGACCTCGATTATGCATCACCGAGAAGTGAACCGGCTCCTGCGAAGAAAAGGCGGTAAACGTCGGCATTGGCTTGGGCAAGTTGGGATCTCGTGGGGGCTCTGAAAAGGTATTCATCAGCTTCAGAACTGAAATTCAAAACACTTGTTTTCGGAAACGGGAATCAATTTATAAAAATAGGTACATTTTACGGAAAATTCATTTTTGTTTTTAGAAAGCTAGCTTTTTGTTTTTCTTTGAAGTATATACTTATTCCGTCTGAAATATATCTTCAGTTGGATCTGAGCTTGACGAAAAAACGAGACAAACCGATGTTCCGATTGTGCAAGAGGTGGGAAACGATGTCGAGGCTCTCAATCGGAGTGAATGTCACCAATGGCGAGATCGGAGCGTCGTTGTCTAAAAGTTCGATTTCAAAAAATCTCTAGGTTTGGATCAATCCAAAAGGTTGTCAGTGAAATCTCAGAAGAGCTGATAATTAGAGTTCCTTTTCATTACAACCAAAATCGGTTTCAACAATGTTAAAAAAGCCCCGCTGCCAGAAATTTTCGAGAAAGGTGATTTTTTTTTCCGAAATTTCGAATGGAAACGCTAAAACTTCCGAGTAACATACCGGTTGTGATCGACAGGAGACTGGGCCTGCCGGCGCTTGAGACGTCGGCAGGTTCTCCAGCCAACCCATCACTTCCATGATCGACAGAGACGTGCCCGATGTGATCTGAATTGCAGAATCTTGGTAACAGAATGGAAATATGGGAAAAACCCGGCGAGACGTCGTTCTCAACGGTCAGATCACATGGAATCGGTTGAGATTGGTCGGCCGGCGTGGAGAGCAAGAGCGGCGACGTCGGAGTTCGAAAATCTGAAACTCGATTCTCGAAAATCTTTGTTTTTTGAAAGGCAGTGAGACGAACTAATAGGGAACAATCCGACTCTTTGATTGGATATTTCAGTTTTTGTTTAATTTTTTTATCCATTTCATTTATTTCGAATCATTTTCTCACAAAAAAATTGATATTTCTCTATCTTCAAACTACCGTTTCACACTATGAAAATGAAAAATAATCAAGAGCTTCTTAAAAGGAGAGGGTTGTTATTTTTCTAGAAAATAATCAATTTATGCGAGAGGCTTTTGTTATGAAACGCTGGATTTTTCAAATGACTCACAAGTCGAAACGAGCGAGGACACTTGGCTGGGCCAGCCGCTGCTCTGGGCAACGAACGACGGTGTGCCAGTCAAGTTGCTCACTTCTCCGTTGACTTCACTGATGTTCAATTCACGCTCTGAAATCCGCGAGTTCATTTAAACTTGAGAATTCGAAGTAATTTATCTCCTCGCGTGTCATTCAAAATACGTTTTGAACAGAACAAGATGAGTTTGAATCACACGATATTCGTTGAAAAATATTCATTTTTGCGCACCTGCTTTAGATTATGAGCAAGTTTTTTGAATAACCTACCAATTGAGATCGACGAGACTTGGGTCGGTCTGTCGCTTCTTTGAGTGACGTCATACGAAATTGCCGTCGAGCTGTTGATGGACGGTTCCGAGTTCGCGGCTCTCGACTCATTGCTCGTGAAGGAGACTTGCACAACGCTGATGTTCGTGTCTGAAACCCAAAAATCAATTTGGCTTTCATAGCTCAATGAAAATTCGTTTGAAGTGAACTCCAAAATTTTGCCAAAATATATTCTCTGAAATATTATTCATTTCGGGTAAAACTGACATCCGTAGGTTGGCGAAACCAATTCGGAAGTGTTTGAGGCTTGAGTTGGTGGCGCCTGCGTGGAGACTGCGCTCGGTTCTTCTGAAACTCAGTAATATGCATATTTGAAAGAAAAGTTCAGTCAAAAAAGACCATGATCTTTTTTCTCAAAGTTCTTCGTCGAAGTTTGTCAAATTGAATACAGAAGTGAAAGTTTAGAAAAAAACACTCATTCAGATTTTAGGAATCAGAAACTCTTTTTTTTTTATCTTTTTTTGGAAAAGAAACCAACGTATGCAAACTTTAGTTCAAACATTTCCGCGTAACTCACCAGCCGTGACGACCGACGAAGCAGAACTTCGTCTGCCGTCGTCTTGAGAAACGATGGCAGGTGAAACACCGTCGCCGATGGAGTTCATCGTCTCTGAAGACTTTGCGAATAAAATACAGGCCCAAAAGTTTGAGAATTCTTAAAAATTTGTTTCACGAAACATGGTAATCTTCAGAAGAACCTCATATTTGTAGTTCTATAGTCTTCAAAAGGACATATTTGCTGAATTTAGCTTTTTCCGCTTCATTAGAAAATTCGAATTTGACTGGCTAGCAAAAAACAGAATTGACCAGACTGCTGAATCGGATTTATAGCGGTTTTTGGCTTCTTAATGCAAATTTCTTTTTTATTTCTGTTTATTCACAAAAAAATTTTCAGACGCACCCATGACAGAAGCGCTCGAAAATTCTCCTGTAGATTCCGTCGACTCATGTCCATTTTCCACTGCAACAGGAGCCCAGCGGTACCGAACACCGTTTAGATAGATATATGGAGGAGGAGCCGAAGAATCTGGAATAAGTTTAGTTTTCAATGTTTCTTGTGCAAATATCTCACTGTCACTGCTCTCATTCGGCGCGATCCGGACGATAACATCGCCTTCGCGACGCGTCAAATCATGAGACTGGTTGGTGTGCTCTTCATTCTTCGACGACGGATCAAAACTTTTCGGTGCAACTGGAAAAAATTCTCTCAAACTTCACAAAGCTTGACAATTTCCGGCCAATTCACGAATGAGGAGATTTTTTTCCCAAGACACTCAACCCAGAAAAAGATGAAATGAAACGCCTACCAAACGGCGAAGTCGCTTTATCCACGAGCTTTTGACGTTTGGTTGCAGGTCCACTTGAATTCAAGCTTTCAGAGCTTCCCGCTTGCATGGCGACGTCTGAAACTTCCGTTTGCATACTCGAAAAATAAAAATTTTTTTCGATTCTTTCATTATTTTTGAATGAAGCTTTGCTGAGAAATCTATCAGACTTGAATAAATATTTACTGAATTGATCTAAACGGTCATCCAGCGAGAAGATTTCTCAAATAGTTTATTGAAGTTTGAACTCTTTGATTTTTACTGGAATCAAATCTCAATGTCTTTTCATTTAAAAACGTTGTAAAGCTTTCTTATTTTGAAACGGTGCTTTTGCTAAAAAATGGAGCTGGAAATTCTGAATCTTGCAGAGACTTACTGGCGATGGCGCTGCCAGAAACGGGCCTGCCGGCGAGAGAATCGACGGCAGGTTCCTCGGGCCCGTCCGCAGCAACGACAGCTTCGTTTTCCGGTTGCACTTCATCGACTGAATTCGGTAATTTATCAAAAGTAAGAGTTACATTTTTCAGCTAATGCCAGGAAAAAATAGATTGAATTGCAACAATTTAAAAAAAACAAGGAAATTTTGACGTGGTTAATCTAATTTTTGTATTGAATTAATGAGATCTGATTATGATGATTTACCAGCAGCTGATGGAGCAGCTTGCGGAGGACGAGGAGCGGCGGGACGAGGACCGGCAGGACGAGGCCCGGCAGGACGAGGACCGGCAGGACAAGGACCGGCAGGACGAGGACCGGCAGGACGAGGACCGGCAGGATGAGGACCGGCAGGATGAGGAGCCTGAGGACGAAGGCCTCCACGGCGTGAGTCCGCTGAAAACGACTCATTTGTAAAAATAAATTTTGAAGCTTTCATTATTAAAAAAAAGAGTGAAAATTACCTCGCTCCTGTTGCTCGCGGATGATAGCGGCTTCACGATCTGAAATATTTGGAATATTGATTATGTTCCAGATTTGAAATGAGAGTCATGAGTCCAGGTTGGAGGAAAAAACCCACTGAGTTGGGCCGCCGTCTTCTGTTGGAAACGTTTCGGGGAGCCTTCTGAGAAATTTTCTTTTTATTCAGCGCAATGAAGAAAAAATAACTTACGTTTTTTGGCCATTTTTCGTTGGGGGTTCCGAAGTTAGAACGAGCTGAAAATAAATAATTTTCAAAGCAATTAAATTCCTTTGAATGGCAAAAAAAGACTACAAAAAAACTAGAAAATTAGGAAAATTACGATCGTTTAGATTTTTTTCGATACATGTTTATAACAGATGAAATAAATTTTAGAATTTTAGAAAAACTTTTTACAAACTTTTTTTGTTTCAGAAAAAGAAAAAAAGAAGATGAAAAACGATGAGAAGCACCGAAACGAGTGACAAATAAAGTTAGAAGCAAAATAAATGCGACTTTCGAAAAAAAAACTGTCGTTCTCTCGCCTGAGAGACGCACCCCGCGAAAATTGGTAATATGAGCAAGTGCGACACAGACAAATGCGCGCTACAGTACGCTCTTCCAGCAAAAACTGGAGCTCCGAGGTCAAAAAAAGGCTTTTTAAACTCAATTTCGCCTATTATTACTGTTTTCTTAGAGCAAACAATTTCAAAGTCAAAAATATCGCGAAAATCGAGAAAACAAAAAACTTTTTGTTGCTCTCATAGGATAATCAAAAGGAAGACTAGAGTAATAGACCACGACTTGAAACATTTTCTAGACTCGGTTTTTTTTATATTTGCTTTTTGGTGCCATGTCACACTTGGCTCGCAGCTGTGACCCAAAAAAAGAGCCTTGGTGTGACTTTTTTCTTTTACAACTGATTGTAAATTAGAGAGTGTCCATAATGAAGGCTGAGATATGACCTCAACAGAAAAACGATCTTTGGACTCAAAAAAAGTAAAGATACATTAATTTCAAGCTGTAGTAACTTTTGGAGTTCAAATTATATGGTTTAGTTCAAAATTTCATATGACAATTATAGAAATGGATCTAGTGACAAGGCTTGAAGCTTCTCAATTCTATTTTGCAGAGCGCTTTGGAAAAGTGATTAATTGAGAAAAAAGAATCGAGAACTGAGAGCTTTTTTCACGATAAAAGTTAGATAAAAGTATATTTTGTATCTCTCGAGCAATGTTCAATGAAATAAGAACTGAAAGGCCTTCGCAATTCAATTTATGGCTGAAAACCATTTTGAAAAAAAGAAAATACGGATCGAATTCTACAGAGTTTGAAACTAAGCACAATTAAATAATTCAATTTTCTGCCTAATACTTGTGCTCGAGTTGAAAATAAAGAGAAAAAGTTGCAAACTTCAAAACAGAAAAAAAAAACAAAAAGGGCCTGTCAAGAAGTTGAACAGCACAGAAAAAGCTGAGAAACAACAGTCCGTCATGTCGGAAATCGGTCTTCCCCGTCCTGGAGAGGCAGGAAAGCCCAACTCGGACCGACCGCTCGGGACAGAGTTTCGACAACAGAATGAAGACCGTAAAGACACGCCTACATTTTTGGCTTGGTCACACTCTCCCGACACGCCCACTATCGCATGGAAAGGAGATTTTTGGATCGCTTTTATAACAAAAAAACAAATATTTCTACATTTCCAAGCCTTACTTTTGCCTGGATCGAAAAATTCGAAAAAAGGCAATAAGTTTGTAACAAAAGAAAGCCAATAAGATTTTTAAATAAAGAATTCTAAAAAGTCGAGAGATGTCATTGAGGTAAATTTTTCACGAAAAGGAAGGATATCACCTTACTTCGAAGTTTTCTTCATGAAAATATCAAAAATGAAAGAGAATATAAGAAAAGATTTCGAAATTTTAGAGTTTTCAATAAAACGAGTTCAAGAAAGATGAGAAACAGTCGTTTCAATAGTTCGAAGTCTTTGAAATAGACCTTAAAACAACTAAGAATCCAATGAATGAGTTTAGTAAAATAGTTGGAAATTCTTAGATCTTTTTTTGTAACGCGTTCACGCTTCCTTGTGATAACTTTTGAGTATTAGAAATGAATTTTGATACGAACTCCTACTTAGTCATGTTAAATTATCATAATACCTACGGAATCAAGAAGAAATTTCACATATAAAAATCAAAAATCTATACAGCTTATATAACCGAAGATGATCCAAAAAGTTACGTACAAATTTTGAAGCTTTCTTTTGAACAAAATCGATAGTTTTACAAAAATGAAAGACCTATTAAAAAAACCAATCTTCTAGAAATGGAAAGATAATTTTACTGCAAAGGGCCAAAGAAGCATGTTTTCCTTGTTTTTCCAAATTCTCAAAAAAAGACGGTCGAAAGAAAGACTTAAAGTTTGAAACATCTTCTAGACTCGTTTTTGTCTTTTAGTTGCTCTTTGGTGCCATGTCACACTTGGCTCGCAGCTGTGACCCAAAAAAAGAGCCTTGGTGTGACTTTTTTCTTTTACAACTGATTGTAAATTAGAGAGAGTCCATAATGAAGGCTGAGATATGACCTCAACAGAAAAGACGATCTTTGGACTTGCAAGAATCAAAAGATCGAGTTACTGTATTTATTTGAAATAGGATTGTCAATCAAGATAAAACTTTTGTTGAGAAAAGCTGTTTCTTGTAAAAGTATATGGAAATTTTCGTTTTTAAACAAAAAGTTGAAAATACTGATAATCGTAGCTGCAGTGTACTGATGTAATCTATTTATCAAAGAGTTTTTGAAAGAAAACTGATACACAAAACAATATAATTTTTATGATTCTTAATTTCAGTTGAAAAACTTCCGCGTACAATTCCAAGGAGCATTGCTCACTGGTCGCTCAAAAATAGAAAAGAGTTTCAAAACTTTGGCTTATTCGTCTACACAGTTTCCGAGTTCCTATATCTATTCTACACCAGAGTTTGTTCACTTGTGCCTGCTGAGTTGTTTAACTCTCTCTTAGTCGCGGCACACGGCGCGTCCTATAAAAGCTGGAGAGTTTGCTGATCCAGTTTGGGACCAATTGTGGCTGAGATTGCATTTTCTC